>OZ023247.1:7542710-8084721 GCA_964006365.1 Trididemnum miniatum | reverse complement strand
ATGGGTAGTCCACTCGGGCCTGCACTAGCCAATATCTTCGTTGGCTACCATGAAAATAAGTTGTTTCAAACTATAAACGAGCCCTTTTTCTATACTAGATACGTTGACGATACTTTTTCTATTTTTAGAACAGAAGCGGATGCAGACCAGTTCTTTCTTGCTCTCAATTTATTACACCCAGCTTTGAAATTTACCATGGAAAAAGAAGCCGATCAAACACTCTCTTTTCTCGACGTGAAAGTTGACAAATCCGAAATACAATTTCAAACATCAGTATACAGAAAACCTACATTCACTGGTCGCTACATGCGTTGGGATTCTTTTGCACCTTCCAAGCGCAAAACGAACCTAATCGAAACGTTAGTTCATCGAGCCCTCGTAATCTGTTCACCTGGTAAAGTTAAACAAGAACTGGACTGCATTCGCTCCATTCTGAAGAATAATGGTTACCCTGAAACAATAATCAACTCCAGCATTTCCAAGAAAATTTCCCGTTTTCAATTACCGCCCAAAGAAGGACCAAAGAAATGCCCTGTGTATCTAAAACTTCCCTGGATTGGCAATATTTCTCGTAAATTCGAAAAACAGGTAAAATCTAACGTTCAAAACTGTTTTAGAGCCGTCGATCCTCGTGTCATTTTCCAAACCAGAAAGATTCTGCCTTCAATCTATAAGGATGCTGTGCCCATCACTCATCAAAGTATGGTCGTATACCAATACGTGTGCCGCTGTGATTGCCGGTACGTGGGTCGCACATCCCTACGACTGCAAGATAGAATCAATCAACACATTCCAAAATCAATTCGAAATAAAGAAAATCCAACCAAAGTTCTTCCCAAACGTAACTGCAAAATTGCTACTCCACTCAATCAGCTAGACTGTGATTCAGCTATTGGTCTACACTTAATCCAACATCCTGATTGCGCCTCTCATTATCATATTGACCAGTTTTCGGTTTTAGCCAAAGCGAGAACAAATTTCCACTTGGGGGCGCTGGAGGCAACTTTCATCAAAACGTTGAAACCTATTCTGTGCCGTCAAAAGGAATTTGTCTACTCACTCCAAATTCTCCGATAGTTGAGTTAGATTCTAAAATTCATCCATATTCGACCAATCACAATCCGTCTGTCTTTTAACAACCAATCAGAGCCCTTTTTTCCTTTTTGTTGCAGATTTTTCGATGAAGCTGATGATAATATATAGACCACCTTTTTCCTTCTCAATTAACTCTCGCGTTGAACCCTGAAGAGAGCGAGACGAAAATGTTTGGTTCAAAAACAGTCTTTTTCAAGACTACCTAAATTTAAAAGATGTTTTCGGCGCTTTTTAAATCTGTTTTGAAATATATTTTGAAAAAAAAAATGTTTCCTCATAAACGTTTCATTAATTGAATAAGCTTTAAGTGGGTCGCCGTAAGTTGTGGTAATAAATAGTGGGTCCCAACTCTGAAAAGTTTGAGAACCACAGATATAATCATCATGCGTGAATAGCCCGTTATCACTCAAAGATCGCTTGGCTTCGAATTGCATCATGCTCTTCATCTTCTTGGCTGGTGCCGGGACCAAGAAGAAGACAATAGTCTACTGTAGATCTAAGCAGCAGCTGCATTTTTTATAAGGGACTTTGCAGTGCATTTTGTTGAAGCTGATAATCGAAATTTTTCAAACAAGAACTTGCACAGATGCACAATTAGCGTAGTTAATTCTCAGATTGATAAAACTTGCTGGCATTAGCGGGCAACTATTTAACAAAACAAGTTCTATGATTAAATAAATGAATCAAGTCGATAATAAAACGGTTCCTTTTTCAAAAATCAATAAAATTAACTTACCCAAAGAATCTTTCGGAAAGCGAGAACAATTTTTTCTCTTCCTGAACTTTTTCAAACTTCCACAAAGGTAAGCAAAAATGCAAACGAGACACATTCTGTCACACAAATGCATCAAATGAATTATATTACAATTTTTTTAAGAAAGGATTTTAAGTTCGGTCAGCTTAAACTGTAATAAGAAGTGAGTTCAAATTTCAGTGACTCCGGGAGAATGCTGCGTGCTAAGGGACCGGAACGATAATCGAGTGGTTCAAGAGCATTAGAAACGAATTAAACCAGCATACTGACCGACTGTGAACCTACAGGTTATTAGAAACTTATAAACACTAAGTTGAAGTCTTTAAAATGATTACGGACTTACGCCAGCAAAATATGTGACATGGAGTTTGATATTCCGTCATGGGAAGATGGAATTATGATTTCGATCTTATCAACCAAGGAAGAAAAAACGTTGTGAGGATTATTTTCTTCACGGTTGATTTGATCTTGCAGTCCATCTAATGTCGTTTTTTTTTCTTCCAAAGCCGGATACTTTTCAACATCTTTTGGTTTCTTAATTTCATCAATTTCAATGTGAGTTTCCTCAACTTTTTTGACGTTTCCCTCTTCAACTAAAAACCATAATAAAATCTTCATTACAGGCTACTCGCGTTATTACGCCGACACTTGAAACGAGTAACGAGTCTCTGCAGCTTAGCACTTGGGCAACACAGCTCCGAAAAAACGTCGCAGCGATGGCGAGCCGTTGGTGACACTTGTGTCCACGGACAGCGGAACCGGGGGGCGCGAAGATTTCCAGGGGGATATGAGGGGACGCTTTTTAGGTGAGAAAATGTCTTGCTTTAATCAGTATCGTACAATGTTGGCCCATAGCACCGACTAAAAAATAACTCAGTTGTCCAGCAAATTTGTCTTGTAGATCGCAATTTTATTTTTACGTGGAATAATGGACGATTATACAATGTACAATCACGAGTTATAATGACAGTTCACTTTGATAACTTATTTATGATGGTACAATCGTCCATTCCGCCGGTCTTCCTGTCCTTAACAAACAGTCATTTCAGAGTACTGCAGATCTATTCAGCTGCTGCATAAAGTGGCAACTAGTTTAAGCTAGAGATGAGCAAGGGCGGATCCATGGGTGTGTGTGTGAGGGGAGGGGGTGGGATGTGGCCATGTGGGGTATGCATCCTAACCACCAACCCCTTTTCAACAATGTTTTTGATGAATACATTTTTTCCATAATTTCGAACCTCTTCGATAACAATAATCTTTACGCATTGCAAGCATAAATCGAAATGTGCGGAGAAAATGCATCATACTTGGTGAAGCACTAGAATTCGGGGCAAAAAATTCTTCCCTAAAAATTGTTCAAAAAGCGCAAAAATAGTCATTGCCCTAGGCAAATTTTCAAAAAAATTTGGGCTAGCATACCCCCTAAAGCCGTTTTTGTTCCTCAATTTCGGGGCTGCGGTCCAACGAAAATGAGTGGGCAGCCTCTATTCAGCAGTACCGATAATGTCAAAGTAACGTCTGCGGGCCAAAGCCCCCAGACCCCCCATTTTTCCTTCAGGAATTCTTGTTGCCTGCGTCAATTAGGCAATAATAATAGGTCTTACGTGAACTCAGTTAGAAGACATACCGGCAAAGGCGCAACTGGCAGACTGCTATTTAAGCTTCTACTGTACCAAGATAGCACGATTTTTGTTTCAAGTCCCTCCAGTATCTTTGTTGCTTCCCAGGCCCGTAATCAGAAACTGAGCTGAGGGGGGGGACATTTTCTTAACAGGGGGGGGGGGGGGGGGGTAAAATTCTTTCGTCTACTACCTAAAATACCTTCGTTAAAAACAGTCAACATCTATTTAAGTTTACAAAATTAATTTTTTATGTAAGGGCCAGTGGCGCGCTCAGAATTTAGAAAAAAAGGGGGGCACAACGGGGGGGTATGGGGATGAAATCCTCAGGCGTCGGAGGCTAAAGGGGTCTGAGGGCGTAGCCCCCAGCCGCCAACGAATTTTTTACGGTTTTCACAAAAAAAAAACACTCATTTTACGCACTTTTTTATCAAAAAAGGCTTGCAGCGATTGCAGTCATTATGGACAATGCAAAAAAATTTTTGCAGCTTATGTCTAAGAGCAGAAGCTTGGCTAAAATAAGTGAAAGGAGGCTGCAACCATTATTAGTTTGAGAAATTATAAACTGAAAGTTAGGTTTTAGCACCTTATTACAGGGCAAAACGGGGCATGGCAACGTGGCCTTCCCTTACGTGGGCCTATGATAAGGCCTAACTAAATTATTACCGATTAATATGTAAGTTGGAATTTGGAAACAATGGCTGGTTGGCGAAGTGGTAACGATATCGCTTCGGGTGCGGGAAGCTTGGGGCTCCATTTCCGCGCCGATCAAATCGGACACAAAGTCGCCAACGGCTCGCTACCGCTCGATGTGTTTTCGGAGTTCGAAGCTGTGTTGCCCAGGCGCTAAACTGTGGAGATGGGCCCCGCAATTCGCTATATGCTTGGGCGTGACACGGCGAGAATGAAGGTTTGATTTGATTTGCAACAAATGTACAAGAAAAGCGAAAATGTTTTACGCTAAGAGATTACAATTGGCTGCTAGTACGAGTAGGCCTACGTTGAAAAATCACAACAAAAATTACAACAAAATTGCTGTAAAAAAAACGTCACACTTTTTAACCGTTTACAATAGAGGCAATCGTGTTTGTTTTTTGCCTATCTTAGGACAAATTCACCCACACCAATTTTCTTAGTTCTTGATTTCTCAAAAGCAAGCAGTACAAGAATGCGCGACCGCCCGTGAGTCATTGAACGCTAGCTGTGAGGAGTGTCAATACGCGACAAAGCAAAAAAACTGCACTTGCAAATTGCAACACTGCACCTAAAAGTAACTACAGCTGCAGCAAGTTTATAGACATTTTTTTCGTGAAGTGCTGTATATGCAGCAGCAGCAAAATGTTACTCTCCCTCCATTTACTTTGTAGGCCACCACGAGGGTGAGGAACAAGGGCGTGCATCCCGGCGGGATGTATCCCCCCAATATTTTTCGAGGGGGGATGATAATGCATTTATCACCGCCAATATTGGAAGAAATTGTTACGCGATTGCTATAAAACATTCAATGTCAGGTGACGTTTGGCAGGAGTGCAAATCTATGTTGAGCATTGGGGAGATGATTTAGCAAATTGACCATTTTTCGATATTGGGGGGATGATTTAACAAAATTGATCATTTTTCAATATTGGGGGGATGATTTAGGAAATTTGATCATTTTTCGATATTGGACAGGGGGCATGATTAAGCAAAATTGATTATTTTTCGATATTAGGGGAAGGAGGGATGATTTAGAAAAACTGATTATTATTTTTCGGATAATTAGCACACGTGCGTCTTGATTGGGTAGGCTTACTATACATCGAATGGGGAATTTTCCACTTCCATGAAAAATGTTGGGGGGGATGCTGCCGAATTATTAGGGTAATAAATCCTTCCTGGATTTGCAGTTTGCACCTATGACGGTTGGCAGAGGAGGGAGTAACCAGCGAGCAATCGCAGTAAGTGCACCGGTACGATTAAGTCGATAAGATATTGTGATCTAAGATTTTTGCTAATTGTCACTACGCAGTAGCTACATGAACAATGACTACCGACTATTTTACCATCTAGCAATAATTAAGTTATTACGTTTCCATTGATCTGCTTTTTGTGAAGTAAAAGTTTCGTCACAATCAGCGACCATTATAATAAATCAATATTATTTGATTTATCACTTATCGTAGCAGCTATCAGCATATTAGCTTAATCTATGCTATCAGCTCGTAGCCTAATATAACTTTGGGAGAGAGGAGATCTTTAATATCCATATTGTAGCAAAAGATAATAAGTTCAGAACAGAGAACGTTTCTTATTTAAAAATAACCTGCAGAAAATATACTGATCGGGCGTTTTCCAACAACTCGACCGTCCTTGATGATGATGATGATGTCAGGAGAAAGCGACGGAGGCGCTATGCTAGGACGAACCCAGAGTTCCAGACTCGCTTAGAAGTTGCCCTTGTTTCCGCTTTTTCCGCTTGAATTTTGCTTCTGACTGCTTCAATTTGCTTCTTGTTAAATTCTTCCAAGCAGAGATAATTGCCATGAAGCATCTTATTCAAGGATGCAACAACGAGGCTTACGAGTTAAACCGTCAACCTTGCGATCATGGCCGTCGTAAAAACGACGCTCCGAACCACTCGGCCACGCTGCCGTTCTTCATCTGAACATGATCGAAAATGAAAACGAACATAACAACTCAGATGGCCGAGTGGTATAAGTTAGAGCGTCCGTCTCTTGAGCTGTAGACTCGGGTTTGATTCCGAGTTGGGTCAAACCAATGACTTTAAAATTGGTATTTACAGCAACCCTGCTTGACGTTCAGCATTAAAGGGACAGTGTCGAGAACAAGCCGGCAAGTTCACTTGTTGTGTTGTTGGGAAAGGCACTTAGCGGGATTCCCCCATCTTGGTGTGATAGATAGATGGCTGGCAGTGGCAACTTCTAAGCGAGCTCGTATAGCGCATTGATCGCTTTCTCGTGATAGGAGGATAAATAGCCTATGCAACAAAATAAAAAAATAATAGAAAAGCTAAAATAACACGCCCAGGGCAAACTAATTCAAGTGAAAATCAAATCAGCAAGGGTACGACTCGTATAAACAAAACAGCAAGGGTACGACTCGTACCCTTGCTATTTTGTTTTTCGCTTATGTTAGTTTGCCATGCGTTTACTTTTTATTTCTGATCATGCTGTGATGAAGGACTGTCGATTTGTCCGAAAACGTTCAGCTTAATTTCTGCACCGGCATGTTATTTTGTAAATATTGTTCAGTCTATAATAGATAAGGAGTTTATGTTTATATAATCTCAAAACTCTCGACACGAGGTAACGTGCAAAGAAAAAAAGCGGCGGGGGGTGTGGGGGGCGGAGCCCCCCAGAAGTTGACACGGTTTTGACGTTTTAGTTAATGCTGCAATGATTCATCACCCCCAATAATTTCCACAAACGTACGCCATTGGTGAGGAATATGAACGCCGATGAAGTTAGGGTCCGCCAACTGCACACTCGCTTTAATTTCTCTTTTTAAGTGCTGACTATACCCGGCTTATTTGCAACTATACTGACTACTGCGGGTTTACCCAAGTATGACTCGGTCGTTATAGAGCTGCTCTGATACGTCATATAGCTGCTCTGATTATTTAATTACTCTAATCTCGCTCTTCCCGGTTGTGCGAGAGTAGACCTTCATGACACAACAACTTTTACTTGAATAGACTCACATTTTTAGCACTGTATCGTTGGTAATTATATAAGGAAGCAAGCAAAGTTGCCTATATCTGACAGGGGAGGCCAAAATTGGGTAACTAGACGCCTGGCCCCCGTTTAGTTAGGGGTCTGTTGCTTCCTTGAATTAGAAATGCTCAGCTTTACTACGTTTGTCTATTTTGCACTGAACGTGTATAATAATAGTAAACACGCAGCAGAAATAATTCTAAATTTAACCACAATATTCACATATTTTCGATTATTCCCAACAGCCTAATTTATAAGCAGAGATGGGCTCATGGGCAGTGGCGCATCCAGGGGGGAATGTGGGGGGATGCATACCCTCACCAGCTATTTTCAAGAATGTTATCACTGAATAAAATTTTTCCATAATTTCGAACCTTTTCATAGCAAAATGCCTGAGTCGCCTTAAGCACGCATAATTGAAACTGTGCGAACAAAATGCATCATATTTGGTGAAGCACTCAAAATTAGGGGCCAAAAATGTGAACAAAACTTGCCTGAAAATTGTTCAGAAAGCACTACAATGGCCATCACACTATGTAAATTTTCAAAAATTTTCCGGGGGAGCATGCCCCCAGACCCCCTAGAGTTGTTTTTGTCACTTAAGATTAGCTCTGCCCGAAAAAACTACGCTTGAAAAAGTGACGAAATTTGATGCCTCCTACCTGAAAACATTTCTGAATACGCCCCTGACATGAAATAATTTTATAGGGCTTATTTACGCCTGTTTCCGGGTCTCAACGTCTTTGTATTTAGTTAACATTCAACTAACGTTCAACCTAATTCAAAATTACATTTCCCTACCAAAAATTTCTAGATCCGCTCCTGCTGTTGAGGTTTCGAGTTGTGTGGAAGATATTTCCACCAACTTCTTCCGTAAAAAATGGATAAAATTTCATCCGACAACAAATTGGATTAAAATCGCATTTAGTGCAAACAGACCTTTAGCTACGCATAAATCGAAAATGTGCGTACAAAATGCAATATTAGTTAGTTAGTTAGTTGCATATTTATCCTCCTATCACGAGAAAGCGATCAAAGCGCTATACGAGCTCGCTTAGGAGTTACCAGCCATCTGATTACCACACCAAGATGGTGGGAATCCCGCTAAGTGCCTTTCCAAACGGCACAACAAGTAAACTTGCCGGCTTGTTCTCGACACTGCCCCTTTTAATGCTGAACGTCAAGCAGGGTTGCTGTGAATACCAATTTTAAAGTCATTGGTTTGACCCAACTCGGAATCAAACCCGAGTTTACAGCTCAAGAGACGGACGCTCTATACCAGGGCTTCCCAAACCGGGGGTCGCGACCCCGCGAGGGGTCGCGTAACAAATTTTAGGGGTCGCAGGGACTCCCAGCGAGTATACAAATTTTACGCAAAGTATCGCGTATTATGTATAGTATGCTGTTAAGCTTTTTAAACTTTTAAAACTGGTGTAATTGTGCAAACATTATTGTTAACTTAGCTGTAGAAAGGTTCCTATCTCGAGGTTAATACAAAATAGTGAGGCAGCAGATGAGTGCTGTAGTTTAATGTATAAACTGTTTTGTTTTGTCACATCGGTATCACGTGACACGGCTGGATGCATCTTTTTATTTCATCGCTTCGGTTTGCGACGCCATGTAGAACTCTGCTGGCGAGAGGCTATTTTTCATTTTAATCGTAAAGGGTCGCGAATTATTTTAGGAGATTAAAAGGGGTCGCGAGCGAAAAAGTTTGGGAAGTCCTGCTCTATACCACTCGGCCATCTGAGCTGTTATGCAAAGACGTTAGTCGTGCATTAGGTGAAGGACTAATTAGGGGTAAAAGAACAAAATTTGCGTTACAAATTGTTCGAAAAGCGCTCAAATGCCCATTACCCCCTTCTTGTTATTGTAACATACGTCATGTGTATCATGCCTTTTACTTTAGTAAGAGTCACTTGGAGACTGCTTGATCAAGACAAGCTTTCCTCTAGACAGCATAACACACAGTAGCGAGATGGACAATTGTAAACGTGTTAACCTCCTTTAAATGAACTTATTATCCGTTCACAAGCTCCTAGTTTCAGGCTCCTAGGCCAGTGGCGTACGCACGGGTGTGTGTATGGGGGGGGAGTTTAACCCATCTAGACGATTGAAAAAAACTCTTTTTGAAACGATCCGCTTTTTTCATACAGAGATTGCCGAAATTGCTATCAATTATCATGTTTTTCTTCGCTATCCAACTTGCTTACGTTATATAATCTTGAAAAACTTTCATCGCGATGCAATAATACCGGTAGTCAAACTTTTCTGGTGCGTTGCGCTTGACGTCGACGATTGCAGAAAAAGTGAAACGTTTTGGCTGAGGCTACGTAGGTCTACCCAGGACGGCAGCATTGCTGGATTTGCTTTAACATAACTCTGCCAGAAAAAAATGTCAAAATTTGGTGCATTTTCACCCCACTAAAAAACTTCTGAATACGTGCTTTACATGACACATTTTCAAAGAGCTTACAACGCCGTTTCCCGGGTCTAAACGACTAACGTCTTTGCATTTAGTTAACATTCAACCTAATTTAAAACCGCATCCCCCACCAAAATTTCCTGGGTCCGCTCCTGAAGATGAGTGGTCATAAACTTCGATAATCAATAGGTCGTTTCAATAAAAAGCAGTGTAAAACAATAAACAATCTTAAGTCTCTTCAGCCTTGCTACGCACAGCCAATCCAGGAAAGACTCATTCGAGTCATTCCAGACTGTAAAGACTCTTTTTTTGCGTTGCTTATCTAAAGCATCTCGACTTCATTTCTTTTCTAGGTTGTTCCCTCATTTTAGCAGGCAACCGGCTACCAACAACGATGCCCAATAAAAAAGCCTGTTACTTGTAACCTAAGGTACCGGTAGCCTAACTAGCCCACATCACTATAAAGCCCCCATGTCAATATCTTTAGCATCCTGAGCTGGCTATTGCCATTGCTATAGCAATGGGATGCAGGCTATCGTTGGTAAGTATAGTATGTTTCGTACGTAGTCTCACAAAATTTTCAACTCCTAATTGCGAGATTGTATTGGTCAACTCCCTGTTTTAAGAACAAATTGCAAATTTCCGATAAGATTTATCATCTTGCTCTAATTTTTTATCACTTTTGTACCTTTTGTCAGGAAATTTTGCACCTAATTCATTCTGCTTTTTAAATTTTTTCGGGGGAGGATCTTCACAGATCCTTCCACAAGGGATCAGCCCTTGCCGTACCTCACTGCTACAAAAAAATAATGGATCTGCCTTTGATGCCATTTCTGGATCCGCCTTTGATGCCGTCCCCCCCCTGGTAAAATTTCGTTTCGCCGCCCCTGACTGGGTCCGATTTGACCAACCAGAGAATTTAATCCCAGACCTCCCGCACATGTATAGCAATGTCTTAACAACTGAGCTTTTCGGCTCGTTAAAAAACAATATTGTTATCAAATACAAAGCACTGGTAAAGCAGCGTCATATCATTTAGAACTACTTAATAGGCCTACAGAATGTTGTAGATTGCTGTTCGATATGGTGCAATAATGAAAGTTTTCTTCAGCAATTGGGCTAACTTGTACAGTTGTTGCTAATTTCCAAAACTCTAATGTAAAATGTCTAAACGAATTCTGTTACACTTGCCCATAAACGGTCCAAGAGTCCTTACGACAGATTTAGGTTTCTTTTCGGTCTCAACAGCTCGGCGTTTTCTGACTGCTTCGTCTTCGCACGTTGGATTGCAAAAAAACGAGTCATCATCAGAGAGACAAACCAAAAACACACAGTTAAGATAAATCGGGGGTTTCTGCTCAGTCTGAAAAAAAAAACAAAAAAAAAACGAAAGTTTTATTGTATGCCCGCTATCTTTTTATGCCGAGGTTACGGTGTCGATTTCTGCTTTATCAACTGCAACTCGTTTATACGCAGTAGCTACATTTTCTGCTCAAAAGTAGTAGGCTAAGAGAGTCCGCCTCTGGAGCTGTAAACTTGAGTTTGGTTCCGAGTCGGGTCAAACCAATGACTTTGAAAGCGGTATTTACAGCTTCCCTGTTAAATGCTCAGCATTAAAAGAACAATGTGGAGAAAAAGCTAAGCGAGATTCCCCCATCTTGGTGTGGTAGACAGATGGCTGGCAACTCCTAAGCGAGCTCGTTATAGCGCTTTGATCGCTTTCTCGTGATAGGAGGATAAACGTGCAACTAAATACTAATAGGCTACTAATAGACGACGAACTCCTGTTTTCCACTACGAAATACAAGGAATTTAATTTCTCTCCGAATGGCACCAGTAAACCGCCGGCGCGTTTTCCAGTCTTTTCTCAATATTGCTGATCGTTGCGTAGAGCACTGTGACCGATAATTATAAAGTTTTTGGTTTGATCGTACTCGGAATCCAACCCGGAATCTATTACTCTAGTAGACAGCGGCAGTCTTTTACTTTTTGGATGGGCCCAAGGGTGGAAACCTGGCTACTTAGCGTTAGAGTGTCAGTTTCAGTTTCGGTGTGTTAAAACCCAGATGTAAGGTTTCAGTTTTGGCTTGGTTTAACGGCTGTCGAAAAATAGGTTCCAGTTTCGGTATCGATTTTGCTTACGTACAGCTTCGGTTTCTAGGTTTTAGTTTCGGTTTAACTTTCATCCAAGAAAATTATTTTATTTTGAATACGAATTATTCCAATGCTTTGCCTTTTGGCGTTTTTGTTTTATTACGATGATAAGTAGCAGCTCAGATGGCCGAGTGAGAAGAGCTATTGCTTCAGAAGTTGTCGACTTGGGTATAATTCCGAGTCCGGTGAAACCAAAGACTCAAAAATTAGTATTCACAGCTTCTCTATTTCACGCTCAGCATTAAAAGAACTGTACTGGTAATGTTGGTGATGACAATTATTAAAACCCAAAACCTTAGAAAATTTTGAACAGGTTTTAGTTTCAGTTTCGGTTTTGACGTTTCAAGAAAAAACGGTTTTGGTTTAAGTTTTTAAAAATTTGGATAAGTAGGTGTCAGTTTCAGTTTGGGTTTCCAAAATTTACTTTAAAACCGGGTTTTCAGGTTTGGGTTTAGGTTTCCACCCTTGGATGGGCCATATCTTTGGAAGGAAAATTTATCGCTATAGGCCTACAATGCTTTTCGTTTTGAAAAGTTCTAAAGTGCAGGTAGTTCGTGCTTTCAAGTTCCTGCGGTACAATACAATCTACTTAAACTTTAAAGTAGCCTACTTACTGGTGCTTTGTAACCAGCAGAAAATTCAAACATGTCGAATTTAAATCTAACGACATGAGTTGATTCGGAAGGTAGAAGTTGAAAGGATTGGTCCACAGCGCATGCTGAGTCTGCTAGAAGGTAGCTTGGATTGGTTAAGCTACTGTTTGTAGTTGTTGCAAAGCACGAGGCAAGTACAAGCTTGAAATCATCAAAAGCTTTGGCTGTAACTTCCACATACACAGGGCAACCAATCACAAACTGCAAAGCAAAAAATAATTGAGTGAAAAATTGTTTCGTTTTGCCGGTGTCGCTTAAAGTAGTAGTCAACTGTTCATTTTTTTATAGGCCACCAGCAGTTCGTTGGCTTTTACTGCACTTGTAAACAGACATTGTGAAGGAAACAAACTTGGCTTGATCAACTTCATGACTTGGGCGTAACCAGCTCTCGCACTTTGGAAGGGCTTTATGGGGGCAAAAAAATTAGCCAAAAGAATTTGAAAAAAACAAAAAAAGTCTTCAAGGGGTGTTAGCGCTTTACACGGCTGTCTTAAAAAAGCTTTGTTGTGTTTAAATTGTATCATTAAACATCATTTTGATACAAAATATCCTGGAGGCTACTAGAATAATATTTGCCGGTACTCTATTTGAAAATTGGTTTATCCCAAGGGCAGTACTCGAGTTGAGGAGGGGTGCCATCCTTACAAAAAACAACACCATCTCCCCGAAAAACAACATCATCCCTCCATAAAATATTTTAGCCATTTCCTTACAAGTGTAATGACCATCTCTCCATCCCCCCATAAATGTTTTTACAACTCGAGTACTGCCTAAGGAACATAAAAAGCTCATACCATAAATAAAGCAATTACTAGATTTACAAGAGTACTGCTTTTGCCGTAAAAACTATCATTGAGATGAAAGAATCAATTCCGCTTATCAAAATTCCTTAGGCACGCTTACAGAATTTTAACTTTTGTTCACGCCTTAAAATTCTACAATCTATAATTCTACGTAGACACTTTCACATTTTATAGATATTCCTTTCAAATGGGCTAACATTTTCTGTCTTTGAACTTGAGAAAGTAATTATTGCATTACCTTCAAATTTTCCGATTGCGTGGAAAAGCTTGAATCAGTGTAACTGAGCATGCAAACATCAAGTCTACCGATAGAAGCATCGCTGCCTATTTTTCTGTCAAATTTTGGTCTCAGCGAAAGGGAATAGGTTCCGGTTAGAACTCCAAGTGTACAAATGATCTCGTAATTGATCACTGGCAAGTTTGCAGATGATCCGTCTCTCAAAGTTATCATTTGTGTAAAACTGTTTCTTACTTTGCCATCTTCAGCGATAAACTGCAAAGGCAAAGTCAAGGTCAACATAAGCGCACTTCCAAAGGTTATCAAGACAAAAGGGACTTGCTGTATAATTATTACGTTTCTCCACTTTGCGGCCGACATACAGTGGTCGATTGCTTATCCACTGAAATCCAAAAACTATGGGCTATTTTTGTTTCGCTTCGCTTTTTTGATTAGCTGTGCTCGTGCTTGCTCACGTTTGCGACGCGAAGTTCAGAACAGTGCTTCCAAGAAACTAGAAGTTTATAGCATTTTTTAAGGATTTATGAAAAAATTATACTGTGAAGGGACGGACGATGCCTACTGGAGGCACATTTTTCTGATCAACAGCAAGGCTCTCAAGCAGTTATAACCATTCGAAGTGCGCGTGAATCGTTCGCTACACAGCGAAGTTAAACCTAAATCTGACTTGGATGCATGCAGCAATATAGCCTAAAATACGTTAATTGTGATTGACTTTTGCTTATTACACTGCTGATGATGGCTGCTAAATCCGTGTTACCGAAATTCTCAGTTTTAAAAACTAGCTTGACTTTGTTTTTCCTCCTTGAGCTATTTTCGTCCATATTCTAGTGTATTATTCTCTATTTCAAAGAACAAAATAGTCGTGCATATCCTTGACCGCTTTAGGTTGCTTCCTATAATCAGATCAAAAGCTAACAGTGATGTTGCTGAGTATTCTCATGATACAGTGTTGAGCGAGCCTTAAAGAATGCACCTCTTGTGTCATTCCACATTCTCCCAAAGCAAGACTGAGAGTGATTAATTCGTCGGTTACGGAAATGACAAAATCGTTCAAATCACACGAACTGTTGAAAAATTGCAAATCATTCAAAGAAACCCCCGCCAGTGCGCAGACAGAAAGGCTAAACTGCATTCCTTCGTCACAGAGAATAGATGTAACAGGTACACTCTCTGAAAAAAGGTGTATTTGAAATTTAATCAATTTTTTTATTCTTTTGTAATTTCAGGTTTTATGGGCAAGAAAGCATTTGCAAAATGTTGGGAAAGACTGAAAAAATTTGTCTGCTAATCACATTTTTAGATAATGTAGTGCCCTATAAACTGATAGAAGTGCTGTGCTATGCAGCTTGGTTATAATAGCCTACACCATAACAAAAAACTCTTTTACATTAGTAATTTACGCAGACTCATTGCATTGCATAGAGCGCCAACTTCTTAATTAGGGTCGAATTGAATTAACAAAATTCTTAACAAAAGTCAACTAACCAATAAGATTTTGATGGCAAGCTTGTCGGTCAATTTCATTGATCACTGCATCAAATACGAGAGGGATGTCGACATCATTGTTCTTATCAACGAAGAAAACTTTGGAACAGGGCGACAGACGATCACCACAAGCTAAAAGTCTAAAAGAGTTATAAAAATTTTATGTCATCGTTATAAAAACGCAACAGACGTAGCACCTCAATTTTCAAACCTAATAAGACTCAACAAGTTGACCTACCAAAGTTACAAGTCATGCGCAGATCTTGAGGGCAGAAATCAGGATGCGATACATACACTATAGCAACAAAAAAATTAGGGGTTATTGATAATGTAAAGACATCGTCATGGGAGCAGAAGGACTCAGGCTTGATTCCAATGTCGCCAACGGCTCGCCACCACTGCGATGTTTTTTCAAAGCAGTGTTGCCCAGTGCCAAGACCCGGAATTGAGCCCACCCTCGTTACAGACTTCGGCAAACGGCATAATAGGGCGAACACAATGAAGATTTGATTTGTTTGAATTCTTCATCTTTATCCTCTTATCTTATCGAAGATTTGATTTGTTTGAATTCTTCATCTTTATCCTCTTATCACGAGAGAAAGCGGCAGGGGCGCTATGCGTAGGACGAATCCAGACTCGCTTAGAAGTTGCCTTTGTTTCAGAGTTTCCGCTTGAATTTTTTACCGACTTCTTTAATTTTCTGCTTGCCACATTCCACCAAGCAGAGATAATCATCGTAAAGCATCTTATCCAAATACGCAACAACGAGACTTGGTTGGGAGTTGAACAATTAACCTTGCGATCATGGTCGTCGTAAAAACGACGTTCCAAACCACTGAGCCACACCGTCGACTAATGAATGCAATCTAAATCTCACTTTTGAATCATAAGACACAAGCATTGTTTAAAACTATCGTGATGAAGAGGCATTTATGACATAAGGGTAATTGTGACGATAAAGCCACAAAAAACGTCATGTGAACTGGAATACAGAGCAAATCCATCTGCAGTGGCGGATCCAGGGGGGGATGTGGGGGATGCATCCCTCTCCTCCAGCCAATTTCAACAATGTTTTTGATGAATAAAATTTTTCCATGAATTCGAACCTCTTCGATTCAACAATAATTTTCACGCCTTAAGGTGTGTTTACATAGAATGCGATGCGACTTTTTGTACATAAGGTGACGTAGGCCGCGAAACATTTAGAAGTTATGACGTAAAACTACGTCACTTTGCACGGCATTTTAGAAAACAATCGTACGATGCTTTACAAAATAACCGATAAAAAGCAAAACTGTTGGGAGTGTTCGAGTTATGCGGAAGACATTTTTTACCAATTTCTTACGTAAAAAATAGATGAAATTTCGTACGACAACAAATCGGATTAAAATCGCATTTAGAGCAAACAGACCTTTCGCCACGCATAAATCGAAAACGTGCGAACAAAATGCAATTTATTCGGTGAAGGACTAATTAGGGGCAAAAGAACAAAATTTGCGAAACAAATTGTTCGAAAAGCGCTAAAATGCCCATTACAGTATGTAAATTTTAAAAAATTTTCCGGGAGAGCATGCCCCCGGACCCTCCTACGATCATTTTTGTTTCCCTATTTGGTCCAGATTTAACTTTGCCAGAAAATATACGCTAAAAAATTTCAAAATTTGGTGCTAAAAAGTTCTGAATATAATCCCTTTACATAGGACACATAGCCTAAAAAGGGCTTATTGACGCTCTTTTTCGGTAATAACATCTTTGCATTCAGTTAACACTCAACCGAATTTAAAGCTGGATCCCCCCGACTAAAATTTTCTGGATCCGCCCTAGTCCACCTCTGCTCGGAATCGTATTGAATCTGTCTCGTCAAGCTCACTAAGTTCTTTGGCTAAGCACTCAGTCAAGCATCCTAATGAACAAACCTTGCCCGTTCAGTGTTTTCCTGATCAAAAGTAGGGTCAGAATGTGTTCTTGTGATGATAATAATTTCGTTGAACATTTCTAACACAACTTCTCGCGCTTGCAAGACGAAATCATCAGGAGTGGTGTTCAGGAATTGATAAACTATTCCAATAGCTGCTCAAAAGTTAAAATACAGAAGTTTTTAATTGTTGTATTAAAATATAATAACTTGGTAGTTTATTTTTGTTTATGTCGTTCGTACTTTAAACACGTCACAAATAATACTGTATTTCTGTCACTTGACAAATAACAACAATGTCATTTTATAATAATAATTAATTAACATGTGACAAATAATAACTTTGCGATCTATCACTTAATAGCCCGCAATCGTCCGGTCGATCGTGACCGACTTGTTGGCCCCCCCTGTTGTACAATGTACACTAACCGGCGCTCGAGGTGTTGCTTCTCGGTCTTAACCCATCAAGCTGTCCGAAAAAAACAGAATCAGAGCCGCTTCCATTTGCACTAAACCTCATCTCAGGCAATAACACGGAGTAACCGCGGCGTACATCGGAAGAGGAATAACCAAGATGTTTTGTGAGATTTGCAGCATAAGGAATTCCGATATCTGTGTAACTAAAAACACAAGATTGCTTGTGAAAACACTAGGGCATTGAAATTATAATGGGTACATTTTTTCAAGTCGTGTTTTAATGTTCTGAATTAAACTGCCGCAAGTTTATCATGACCGGGATTTACAATATAGTTTGCGTAAGGCGGCTTAACAAAGTTTCAAATATTTAAAATTTAGATCAAGTAAGATTTCAAGTTCAAGCAACCAAAATGAAATTCTTGCGAAGAATTTGAGGTTTGACCTCGTTGGACAAGTTAAAAATGCAGATTGACGTGAATCTCTAAGCATCAAATCGTTGCTTTTCCGACTAAAAAGATCACAAGTGTGCTGGTATGGACATGTAGCACGAATGTCCCGGGAAACTGAAAAGAGCAGCCAAAAAATTACTCTGTTCAACACCGATTGGTCGAAGGTTTAACTAGACGCTGTCCCAGCACTCGATGGCGAGATTACGTTGAATATCTTAGTTATAGTCTCGTCTTGGCATCCCACCGGAGCATCTAGTCCTCGTCGTAGAGGATCGAGATGCTTAAAGGCTCCAACTCGAGCAGTTGTCCCCACAACTCCCAAGGATAAACGAGTTTAGAAAAGTTAGTTAGTTAGTAGGTTAGAACTGAGATTTACATTTCACTGTCTCTTGTATGCGTCCACTGACTTTGCGAAATTGATAACAGCAGTAAAATTCATTTTATTGTCAAAATCATGTCTTTCCACTCAAGCTTAATGGTCGAAGGTATTTATCTTTACACAGTATATAAAAAGCTATCGCGCAGCTAACACGAAAATTGAAAATCTGAACGGGATATTGAAAAATTATTGAAAGTAGCCAAATGTTAGTTACCAAGTGCAGTACTTAGGGCAATCATAGCCTATGTACATGGATAGCCAGAACGCCGGGAGAGAAAATTTGGAAGTGGTGGCAATCGCAATTTTTTTAGGCAAGCAAAACTAGCAAAAATACGCTCATCTTTCTCATGAAATATACCGTATATACTGCATTAGGTCAATTTTCAGAAGGAAAAAGCCACGCTTTCCCTTAAATAAGTTTTTGAATTCAGCTACCAGAGTTGCGAAGACTCGAGTCCACTTTTTGAGGACTCGGACTAGGACTCATGTCTCTGGGACTCGGACTTGGACTCGTGCGTGTGGGACTCTGACTCGCACTCGGACCCGTAAAAACTGTTAGGACTCGACTCGTGAATACCTCGGCAGTTTGTTGTGTTTGTTTTAAATTTTCTAAATATTCGAAAACCTACAGAAGCGACACAAATTTTCGCTTTGTTCAACATCGACAAAAGCCTTTACGAAATTGCCAGAGCTAATTAAATAATTACTTAGCTTTTGCGCAAAGTTAATCGGCGAAAATAAGACAGCTGGAAAATGGGTTATGCCTGCATAAAGGCGCTAGCACTTTAATTTGTTCCCAGACAAAGGTTTCCAGAATGCTCTCATGGAACAATAGAAAATAGCACTGTAAATAACTAGAGTGATCCAGACCAAACTTTATGCAAAATAAATTGTTTATACAATACCGGCAATTTGTAAACTCTAACAACTTAAGAAGTCTCGATCCAATGCAACTAAGTTCTAATGAATTTTAGAGTTCCCCTGCAGAACTTCCCAATTATATAAATAATAGGTCTAATAGATCTCGCACAGAGACTGATTGACTTTTTTCTCTAACTTTTTTAAAAAGCAATTTCAACGATTTAAAAAAACTTCAGCTGAAGCGAAAAGAATTAAAAACTGAATTTTACCGAAAATTGACGGTGTTTGCAAAAAAACAAAATATTCTTGACAAATTGTAGATATTTTTGTTAATATGTTGCAGCCAGTGCTCGAATTGTGGGAAACCAACATCATCCCCTATAAGAGAATTTTGGTGCAAATTATCCCCCTATAAATAATGGCCATCCATCCTTAACGTCTGTGTGAACAGCTTTTATTGCCCCCCAAATCGGACAACAGCGGAGGCGATGAACCCTTTTTTTTTGGTCTTCACTTGAATTTGCGCCGAAAATCGGACCTCAGTAGAGGCGTTGACCTTTTTTTTTTAGTCTTCACTCGAACTTGCGGCCGAAAATTATGGTATTCCTAACACCATACCCCATAAGTGTTTTTACGACTAGAGCACTGGTTGTAGCTGTGGTATCAACGCTTTATTTCTCCAGAGTAATTGTTGTAGCGTGCAAGCCTATAGTCAAATAAGCTTTAATTACGAATTTTTGAAACTAACATTACGTATTATTGTTATACAATAATTGAAAGACTGCAAACAAGCCGTAAATCGTGATCTCTATAAAGGACCAACTCTGGTGGAGTGGTAGACAATCTAAATTATGAAAATACTGATAAAAATTGTAGGCCTAATAATAAGACCGGTTTATCCTTTTTAAAATTGTCCAATCTACATCTGCATTGTGCTTCACAGATTTGTAAACGTTGAGTAATCGGCAACCATGTTGGTCACGACACGATCTCGAGTAGAAAGCAGGGGACTCGTAACGTGCGGACTCGAACTTGCACTCGGACTCGTAACTTTGAAATGTTATAGACTCGGACTCGTTACTTTAAGATTTTGTGAACTCGGACTCGCGACCTAGGAACTCGCACTCGGACTCTTGAAAATGGCAGAGTCCACAACACTGCCAGCGACTTTGCTGTAAGCAGAGAGGCAACAATCACGAAATCAATCGCTAAACTTCTCAATTAGCTTTACTTGTCGATGGTAGTCGTGGTACTTGAAATAAGTTGTACTCCGATCGCAACGTTTGGTTCTAATTCCAAAGGTGCAAATTCTTGCAGGAAACAACCAGCGTAATATGTCCATTGCTAAAAGACAACACGGTAAGAAATTTTTTACTTCAAAAACAGCAAAAGTTGTGGAAAAAGTGGTTCAGCGGAGAACGTGCCTTTTTTGGGGTCTTTACCTGTTTTCAGTGGGAAACATAGCAGTTCTACAAATGTGAAGGCTTTGTGAGGGCAATTTGGACCCACACTTTCCGAAAAGGGGCGGTTGTGTAAAAAAGCTTCAAAGCATGGTTACTCAACTGGCGGACCGCGGTCTAAATCCGGATCTTCTGAAAGCAGAAGGTGGACCCCAATAAAGTTCAAGCATATACTGAATATTTTCCAAATGAAAACATAAAACTTTATCAGGCAACACACCTTTGAACTCCGAAGAAGCATCGCAGTGGTGGCAAGTCGTTGGCGACGTTTAGTTTAAGGGTTCCAAAAGCCCACGGGTTTTCTGAATCACAATTGACTTTTTGATGTCATAACCACTTGTTTTAATTATGACATCAACAAATGACTATGAATTAAAAAATTTGATTATGACGCAGCAAGCCCGTCGGTCTGTGGAACCACCAAAGCTGGACAAGCGAACAAGGTATATAAACCAAAATCAGATCTTCATTATACTCGCGGTATTACACCGAAGCGTGTAACGAGTGGCGGGGCCCATCTCCGCAGCTTAGCGCCTCGGCAAAACAGAACCCAAGAAACGTCGTAACGGTGACGAGCCTTTGGCAACACTGTCCCAATTTGACCGGCCAGGGAATTGAACCCCAGACTTCCCGCACCGATAGGATGCGCTTGACAACTGAACTAACCGGCCGGTTGTGGATAGAGCAACTATTCCAACCGGTTGGCTGAGAGATCACAGGCATTATTGCTATTGGCGCGGGAGGTTTAAATTCAATTTTCGGGCCTACCAAAGTGGACAGAGTAAATAACTAAATATGTTCAATTTGGTAGGCCTGGAAATTATACTCTAAACCTCCCGCGCTGATAACAATGCCAATAATCACTCAGCCAAGCGGCTGGAATAGTTTTTTTTTTTGCCGGTATCAAACCAGGTATAATTTTTTTTTCTGGACCTTTGCAAATAATGAACTTTTCCAAGTGGACCGATCCTGATCATAGTTGAGTAGCCCTGGTTTAAAGTATTAAGTGGCGTGCCAGAAAAAAACCTGCGGCGTGCCACATCTGGCACGCGTGCCACAGGTTCGCCACCCCTGCCCTAGGGGTTCACAAGGAAATTTCTAGGGGTACTTGCATGCAGGAACATAGTTGGCAAAAAATTTAGGGGGAGAGAGGGCCGGATTTAGACATTGAGAGGCCCCATTTTCACTGGCCCTTTAGTGATCAATTATAAAAAAAAAGTCCCATAGGTTATATAGAGAGGGGTCAAAGCCCCTTCTGGTGATGCCACTGCTCAGAGAGCATTTAAGTTTTCTTGTGTTGCTATTGTTTAACATCCTATTCTAGAGAAAAATGCGTGTTGACTGAGAATGGTGCGCACATTTTGTCTGAATTTGCCTTATGGCGATGCACCAATGTGAAATCCACGACTTTTTAAAACTGTTACTCAATATTCTTGTTACTGTTACTCAATATTCTTGTTAATGAAGTCTGAATTCAAGCAAAGGACCATAAATTTGGTTTCACTTTATTGGGGGTTCGAGTTGATTATTTCACCACTCAGGGGTAGTTAACAAGGAAAAGGTTAAGAACCTCTGATCTAGGCCTTCGAACAAATAGTTCTACTTCTCTTTAAATGAAACTTTTAGATTTTACAGTTTCAGCTTCCCTCGTGGAAAGCAAGCCCGGATTTAGACAATGAGAGGCCCTAGGCTAATTCATCAATGAGGCCCTGGTGATCAGACTCATCTCTACGTATGTAAAGATCTTGCATAGTCGATGTTCAAAAAAGGCCTTCGTTGTTCGTGACGAGGCCCTTCATTCAGCCCAAGGCTCAAGGCTTTAGCCTGCCTTCCGGCTCTAGTGAAAAGGATTGCGTTGTGGACCCTGTAGGGGATCTTTTTTGCTACGATATCACTTGATGAGATATATTAATAGATACAAGCTATACTATTCGACGTAAAAATCATGCTTTTCCACAATTTTGAAAAGTTATGCAGTAATCCCTATTGCTTAGTTTTGGTGACATCAGTAGCTGTAAAGCAATTTTACTTTAACATCATTGCAATTCACAAAACTCTGTTCATACCTGCCATTCCTCAGAAGGTCCTGAAGAATTAGTTGCTTCATAATCAATGATGTCAATCCCAATATAAATGTCGAGGTCGCACTCAAATGGAAACATGCAAGTGCTGTTATCAGATTGCAGAAGTCTGCCACATCTGCAGGAGCAGAAAAATGATCCTGAGTCATCGTCAATGCAGAAATCCGAACAACCTCCGTTACTGATAGAGCAAGCACTGATATCTGAAAAAACAACATTCATTATTTGACAAACTGTTTAATCGTGTAACGCAGTGGCGTACGGTGAGCATTTTTTTGAAAGTGTGTTCCACTCCGACCAATGATGCCGCCTGCCGGCATTCATTGAACAATTGTGTGGAAAAGCTCGAAAATTCAATGCGGTCCGACATCTAACGCCTTTTCAATCAGCTTAATTTGCATTTTAGGCACATTATCTTGAGATATATCGGGTGGCGCAGAAAAAACGATAACACTTTTTAGTTTCTATTTTTTCAAAAACTATCAAAGCTATGGTTCTTGTGTTTGATACACATCATGACAAAGATATTTAACACATTCGCTGAAAGTTTCAGCTTCGTAAATTAAATGATTGAAATAATTTTATTACTTTAAACATTTCTGACCACAAAATTTAATGCTGTTCAAGCGGTGCAACTCTCGTCTGCAATGCCGCGATTACGCACGACAACTCAAAATGGAGCTGATCTGCCCATAATCTCGTTAGTGTTAGTGCCAATCAGAGTTATCTGGAAGGCAGTACTCCAAGTTTCATTAAAAAAGACCAATTGCCTCCGCAATCTCCGGATTGTAATCCCACGGACTACAGTTTAAGGGACTCACTTTTTGAGAAAGTTTACAGCGGAAGGAAGACCGTGTTTATAGAAGAGGAAGTAAAGATCACAATCAGACAAATATGGAGTGAAACTTCTCAGGATAAAGTTTAAAAGGCGATTTCGTCTCCAAAAAAAAAAAAGTTGCGCGCAATTTGCGATCAAAGCGGAGGGCACATCGATCATCTGTTCAATTAGCTTCCTATGCAAATGGCATTTTAGTATTTTCGGCATTTTATTTTTTTGATAATTAATTGAAAAGCGATGGCATTTCTTCATGTTTCCACCGAATAAGCTTGAATTTTCAGAAAAAGTGTGAAATTTCCTTGTCATGTAGCACACCAAACTTTAGAATGATTGCTTTAGCAATTTTTGAAAAAATCAAAAATTAAAAGTGTAGTCTTTTTCTCTGCGCCACCCGATATATACAAATACAGTAAATCAATGTGACGTCAAATACAGTAAATCATATATACAAATACAGTAAATCAATGTGACGGTTGAACTTCGAAATAACAAAACTATGAACAACTATACTCTAAAAAATGCACCTAGTAGCCTAAAGTAAAAATTTAAAAGCGTCAAAAGTCGCCAAGTACAAAAACATAACGATACCGACCAAGCAAATCTTCTAGCTAGCACAAGGGTATTGATTAACCTTCTAACTACCTATTGACACTATTTCAAATTTTCCGTCGTAATTTCTGCTGGAAAATGGCTTTTTAATTATACTGTTAACAGTTACCTCCACTCCTCTCAACAAATTTGACTACAATTTTAAAATGTATACTGTTGTAAACCACAATTATCAGTTTATGTTTACATTTATTAACCTTAAACTAAGGCTCTAAGAAACTAATTAGTCCACCTAAGAATATAAGAATAACATAAACGAGTCTCACATAAAATAACTTACACAATCTGGTTTCGACTACTTAGTATCACATTGAAACTAACGTCTAACCGCTGCAAGAGTTTAGCGCAGACCTGGGCATTTTACGGCCCGCGGGCCGTATCCGGCCCTTTGCTCGACTCTGACCGGCCCGCGTAAGGTTCATAAGAAACTATAAAATAAACGTATTTTCGTATTTTACCTTATGCGTGGGTTGAATGTGCATTGCTTGTATTTTAAAGTTGTGTTTTTTTTTACATAGTGCATAGATACGTAAAAGTACGTAAGTGATTTGTGTTACTGATTTGAAGTTGTTGCAAGAAGACTACGGGTGTCAAGACGGATTTTATCCCTAAAATGTCGACTAAAAAAAGAAAGATTGATGCTGAATGCAGAGTTTTCAATAAGATGTGGACTGCTAAGTATTTGTTTACTGAAATCAGAGGCAAGGCGATGTGTTTGGTTTGTGGAGACCAGATTGCCGTGTTCAAGGAGTACAATTTGAATCGACATTATGAGACAAAACATTCAGAGAACTACAAAAACTTGAGTGATGCTGAAATGGCACGGATGTCTGAAGATTTGGTTGCCAAGCTAAAAAAACAACAAGGGTTATTTACCAAGCTTCACACATATAGGGAAGCAGCAACCAAAACCAGCTTTGTAATATCCCACAAAATCGCTAAAAAGAATAAGCCTTTCTCAGATGGAGAGTTTGTAAAAGAGTGCTTGATGGACTCTGCATCACTAATATGTCCTGAAAAAAGAGAAGCATTTGAAAACGTCTCACTGTCCAGGCGCACCGTGACGAGAAGAATCGAGGACATTGCCGGAAATTTGGAGCTTCAGCTGCAACGCAAAGTGGCAAATTTTGACTTTTTCTCCTTGGCTTTGGATGAGAGCTGTGATGTCAGTGATACAGCCCAGTTACTTGTATTTGTCCGAGGGATAACGAACTTCAAGATTACGGAGGAGCTGGTAGCAATGCGCTCAATTAAAGGCACAGCGACGGGGAGCGATCTATTCACGGAGGTAAACGCATGCATGGACTCACTGGGACTGAAATGGGACAGACTGATAAGTGTCACAACCGATGGTTGTCCAAATCTAACGGGGAAAAATGTTGGGCTGTTGAAACGTATGCAAGATAAAGTTACTGAAATCAATGCAGATCATAAACTGGTATTTTTGCATTGTATTTTACATCAGCATGTGGTGTGCAAGTCAGTGCTTAAAATTGATGGTGTGATTGATGTTGTAACTAAAATAGTAAACTTCATCAGGGCACGAGCATTGAATCACAGGCAGTTTGTTGCACTTTTAGAGGAGCATGAGACTGAACGTAGTGACATCAGGTATCACACAGCTGTCCCATGGCTGAGCTTAGGAAAAGTGCTAAAAAGCGTCTGGGATCTGAAAGCAGAGATCCGAGAGTTTTGTGAGACGAAAGACAAAGACATCCCAGAGTTCTCAGATGAGAGGTGGATAGCAGATTTTGCATTTGCTGTTGATGTGACTGCACTGATGACTGCACTGAACACTAAACTGCAAGGCAAGAGCCTTTTCGTCCATGAAATGCACAACCTGGTAAAGGCTTTTATGACGAAGTTACAGTTTCTTTCGAGGCAACTGGAGAGCAATAATCTCACTCACATGCAAACCCTGAAAGAAGCCACGCCATCAGATGATAACCTCCACAGGTACTCATCTATGTTAGAAGCACTGCATGTTGAGTATTCATGGCGATTTCAAGATTTTAGAAAAATGGAGAGTGAAATGTACTTTATTTCCTCTCCACTTACCTTCAATGTGGATGATGCACCTAGTGATGTCCAACTGGAACTCATTGACCTACAGTCTGATGCAGTGCTGGCAGAGCATTTTAAGTCACAACCACTGCCGAACTTCTACTCTTCTCTTAAGCAAGAGAAGTTTCCAAACATAAAGAGACATGCTCCAAAGATGTTTGTTCTCTTTGGTTCTACCTACATATGTGAACAAACATTCTCAGTGATGAAGTTTAACAAGTCCAGGTATAGATCCTCTCTCACAGATGATCATCTGTCAGCTGTGCTTCGTATCGCCACCTCAGACATTCAACCGGACTTTGATACACTTGTTAAAGACCAAAAGAGACTAGATTTCTCTCATTGAACAAGAAAAATAACAAAAACACAGAATGAGTGTAAATATGATTTAACTACAGCTATAGACATGATTGCTTTCTACTGTAATATGATGTATCCTACTGAGCGTGGTTGAAAATCGTTACTAATACAGTGTAAAATTCAAAAACTGTACAAATGTTTACATTTTGTTAACCATTGTTTTGGGAAATTTTATTCAGTAAATGTCATTTTTTCTAAGATAACCCCTCGTTTTCATTGCTCAATTGTCACATATTCTCTTACCGCTCTTACCAACTTATCAACACAATGCTATTTACTGCCTGATATAAAGAAACACAATATTATGCAGACTTTAGTTCGGTCTTTCGGTCCGGCCCTCCATAATATTTTCTTATTCTCATGTGGCCCCATGGAAAAAATAATTGCCCAGGTCTGGTTTAGCGACTTATACGGGTGCGACATACTAAGCAAAGCACGTTGTTGTTGTCTGACTCTTGCGCGTATACAAACCAATAATTATCAATCAGAGAACGCTTGCAGCAGCAACTAGCAACAACAAGTTAGTACATTCTTCCCCCCTCCAAAAAAAATCATAATAAACAAAAAAAAAATCATAATTCGTACAGTTTATTTACAGTTAAGCTCATACAACGAATTCTGGACAAAGTATCTGCTGGAACATTTTCCGCTCCGCACCGGTACACTATATCAAAATTGTAAGTTGATAGTTCAATACGCCACCGCTGGATCTTATCGTTCTTTATTTTACTTTTATGTTTAGCTTCAAACATATATGCAACTGACTGTTGGTCTGTAACCAATTTGAACCGTTTACCAGTCAAGTAGTGTCTCCATTTACGAACGGATTCGATTATAGCGGCCGCTTCTTTCTCAACAGCAGAATGGTTTAATTCAGCTTTAGTGAGCGTTCTCGAAAAAAAAGCAACGGGGCGGCCCTTTTGATTTAAAGTCCCAGCTAAGGCAAATTCGGAGGCATCAGTTTCCACTTCAAATGGGGCATTTTCATCGACAGCAGACATTACAGATTTTTCAATATCGGCTTTTAATGCATTAAATGTACTCAGTTCATTTTGTTCGAACGGGAATTTGTCATTTTGGACCAAAACGCGAATTTTGTCCGAAAAATTTTGGATCCATTGAGAATAGTATGCAAATAGACCAATAACTCGTTTTTGTGATTTTCTATCGGTAGGAGGCGGCAATTGTTTCAGAGGCTTTAGTCGTTCAGGGTCGGGTTCAATTTCTCCTTCAGAGACGACGTAACCGAGTAGGTGAATGGAGCGAGAAGAGAACGTTGATTTGTTAGCGTTCAAAGTAAGGTTTTTACGTTCTGCGGCTTCAAGGAAGAGCTTAAGGTTTCTATCGTGTTCATCTTGATCACGCCCACAAATCGTAACGTCATCGATATAAGCAAAAGTGTCCTGTAAGTTCTCTTCGGCAATAAAATCATCAATAGTACGCTGAAAAGCCGCAACACCATTAGTTACGCCAAATGGAATCCTTCGAAATTGGTAGAGTCGTCGATTTGCTTCAAATGCAGTAAATTTTTTATCTTCTTCCCGTAATGGAATCTGACGATAAGCGCTTTTGAGATCAACGGTGCTGAATACACGATACTGAGCTATGTTATTAACCAATTCGTTGATTTTTAGGTAGTGGGTACGCATCTAAGTTCGTGTAGCTATTACCCGCTTGTGAAAAGTCAACAACTAACCTTTTTTTATGCCGAGCGTTTTTCGTTACCACGACTTGAGCTCTCCAGGGTGAGTCACTGGGTTCAATGATGTCCTCTGATAAGAGTCGTTGAACTTCGTCAGAAATAAATTCACGATCTTCTTTGCTATAAGATCGAGATTTTGCAGCAATGGGATTGCAATTTGACTCCAAGTGTTTGAAAAGAGGCGGAGGCGGAACGTCAAGGGTAGCCAGGTTGCAGATTTTTAAAGCTTTTTCTTTTCCTCCCCATTGAATCATCACATTTTCATGTCGAGATTGCCAGTCTTGACCTAGAATTACGTCAGTGCACAGATCAGAAAGAACGTAGAGCCTCACATCCGGATAGACTCGGTCATCAACGGACAGAGCGGTGCAACAAAAGCCTTGTATTAGTGCTTTTTGGGAAGAAGCGGCGAGCGATACAGTTTCCTTGCTCGATTGCACAACTAAGCCACATTTCTCTACTACGCTAGGATGTACAAAACTGTCTGTACTTCCAGAATCCACCAAAGCATCAGCACTAAATCCATTTAGCTTAATTTCAATGCAGGATTTCGTTAGAGAGCGAGCAGCAGCGGAAGGTGTAATAGCAGCTAGATTAGAAACTCGAAGATTTAAAGCAGCAGAGTTTATTTGTGATTTTTCTTTGGTTTTAGATTTAGAGCGACACATGCGTGAGAAGTGACCAATCTTTTCGCAGTTGTGACATACCGAATTTTTGGCGGGACACTTGATCCGAGTGTGATAGTTGCAGCCGCAGAAGAAACATTTCTTGTTCTTTTCGGAGATGGCAGCAGAAGAACTAGGTGATTCATTGCTGTAGGTATCTGAAGATTTAGTTGTTATTTCACTTACTGCAGCGGCGTAAGAGTGGGTTGAGCTGCGCCTGTATTAGTATAATATTTTGAGTGTCGCTGAGCTTGATCTAGAGCTCTCGCTTGATCGAAAACAGTTGCAGCCCAAGAGATTGGTTTTCTAATAGGCGCTTTCGTATTTTCCAATCCAGCAAGCCGTTGATAAAGGAATCACGAATTGCTTCGTTTTTGTATTCGTTGGCGGATACAGCTTGAAAGTTACAGTCTTTGCTTAAGACTTTTAAGGATTGCATGAACTCCTCTAAGCATTCACCAGATTTCTGCTGGCGCGTGTACAATTGATATCTCGCAAACACTTCATTCGGAGTCTTCACGTAAATCGATTTTAATGTATTTCGAGCATCTTCATAACTCTGAGCTTCGCTAATGAATTCGTAAACCTCGGCAGATAAAAAGTTGATTGCACATTGAGTTTGTTGAGGTTATCACCTTCGATAGTTTCAAGGAAATTCTCGAAAGTAGTTTGCCAATGTTGCCAACGCTTTGTAGGCCTACTGCTTGCTTCGTTTGGGTCTGCATCAAACCTTTCCGGACGTAACACTTTGTCCATCTTGCTTATCAAACTTTTAGTTTCTTAGATTGTTGTAAACCACAATTATCAGTTTATGTTTACATTTATTAACCTTAAACTAAGGCTCTAAGAAACTAATTAGTCAACCTAAGAATATAAGAATAACATAAACGAGTCTCACATAAAATAACTTACACAATCTGGTTTCGACTACTTAGTATCACATTGAAACTAACGTCTAACCGCTGCAAGAGTTTAGCGACTTAAACGGGTGCGACATACTAAGCAAAGCACGTTGTTGTTGTCTGACTCTTGCGCGTACAAACTAATAATTATCAATCAGAGAACGCTTGCAGCAGCAACTAGCAACAACAAGTTAGTACATATACATCGACAGCCAAGCTTCGGAAAATGACAAACACCTACTCACAACCGCATTGATACAACCAAGGTACTATTTCTAATTTTTCATGATAGCTTCTGCGAAAAAATGGCTTTTTAATTATACTGTCAACATTAAACTCCATTCCAATGCATAACTTTGACCAACAACTTGAAAACGCCAGAGTATCCACCGCCAAACTTTTGAAAATGACTAGCTATTACCCAAAACCGCATTAATACAACCACAGTGCAACTAGTGTGATTGGACGTGCATTGTGACGTTGCGTCTGGGTTCAATCTTAAAATTAAACACTTCTCGCATTTGAATCGTATGGAAATAGATAAAGTAACTTTCCGCTATAAAATACGATATGTAATACTATACAATACGCTATATAATGCCGGCCCTGGGCCAACTGAGGCTCCCCCCAAAAACTTTACGTGGGGCCCCCTTTATCCGCAAGCAAAATGCAAGGTAAAGGTGGTTTTACACAGAATGCGATTTTCATCCGATTTTGCGCTTCATGTATATTCGTGCGATTTTTCATGAACGAATCTGACGAATATGTCTTCACACAAAATGCGATTGCGTCCGATTTTGCATGTACGTACCCTAGTTTGAAACCTACGCACGTATTTAGATACTTTATCTCTTTGGCTTTCTTAACCCTATTAAAACTGGGCTTTTTTGAGACCTTAGCTGCCTTTGTCATTCCCATTCAACTTCATTTGTTATTAAATATCCATATTTATAAATATCCATATTAATATGAATGCTATTAAATATCCATATCAATATTAGATATTAAATATAATCTATATTCATGTACTATTAAATATCATATTAAATACCCTACAAGTTGATGATGTTATCAAATTAGAAGCTGCTAAATGAATGCACACTGATCTTGGAAATGATAAGCCACAGTTCAAAAATTGAAATTAAGTGCTCAAATTCATGGGTATCAAACTCATCATTCAACTCAATTGAATTATTTTTTACCCCGCAAGCGCATCCAACCAGGCAAAAAATCTTTCCAATTATGGTCCTAAGATCTGGCAAGAGGTGTTTACTGATACCAAAAACCCATTCTTTTGAAAATTTCAAAGTTAAATACAAACGTTATTTGCTTTCATTTTACGATATGCATACAAATTAGGTTATAGGTATGAATGGTTCCAAGATTCATGTGCAGTGTCGGTCAACAATTAACAGTATTTCCGCAGTAACTAACTCCATGTTTATGTGTTGCTTTGTGTTTATTGATTGAATTGCAACTGCCAAGTTATCAGTGTATCATATTATTGTCTTCACAATCCATCCTGTGTTTATCTAAAACTTGATGTACGATTTTTAAGAAAGGGAAGAACAATTGCACGGTACAGCAATAAAATTTTAGGCAGTGTCTGTTTCGCTGTTTGTGGCAAAATGCTGATTGGCTAGCGTCTATATGCGCATGACTGTTGAATTGCTTGCGTATATATGCGAATGGCTGGTTTAGAGAAAATTAGCCGGTTGATGTTTATGTTTTGCCGTTGACGGCAAGATATAATTCAACAAAAATCATAAGTGCTTGAGTTCGCTTTCTGCACTGAAAGCGAACTCTATTGGTCGAATTCATTTCCAGAGGATACGTAGTAGTGTGCTGAGAACATATCATACTGCTGAGCTGTAAATGCGGCCAGTTTTTGTAATTATGGTATTGTGAATGTTCGTATGCCAATGTGTTTTGTAATAAGTGTTAATGAGGTGGCAGTTCACGTGGTGACTCTTAGTCTTTTCGCTGTTTCCTTCCCAAGTGACCATAATTATTATTTTTAGCGTTCGCATTGAATTGATTTTCACTTGGTCAATAAAGAGTTGATGTTGTACGCTATAGGCTAGTATGTTACTAAGTTGCAGCGGCAGCACCATAACTCATAAAAACCTATTTAAGTTGGCTTCAAAAAATTGCTGACCGTCTGACGTATAACCAAAGATTCCATCGATCTGGAACCCAAAATAAAGACGACGGGAGAAGTAATTAAACTGCCTGGGTATTATTGAGCTAAAAATACAACACCTTCCCAGGGGGAATCCAGAAAGTTTTAGTGGTGAGGGGGAGGTATAATTTTGAATTAGATTGAATGTTAACTAAACACAAAGACGTTAAGACGTTTAGACCCGGAAACGGGAATAAATAAGCCCTTTGAAATTGTTTTATGTCAGGGGCATATTCAGAAATTTTTTTAACAAGAAAGGGACACCAAATTCGTTACTTCTTCAAGCGTTGTTTTTCCGACAGAGTAAATTTTAAGCAACTAAAGTAACAAAAACTACTCTAGGTAGTCCGGAGGCATGCTCCCCGGAAAGCTTTTGAAAATTGACATAATGTAATGGCCATTTTAGCGCTTTTTGAACAATTTTTAGGCAATTATGTTTGTTTTTGGCCCCTAATTTTGAGTGCTACACCAAATATGATGCATTTTCTTCGCACAGTTTCGATGAAGCGTGCTTAAGGCGACTCAGGCATATTGTTATGAAGAGGTTCAAAATTACGGAAAATTTTTATTCATCCAAAGCATTGTTGAAAATGGCCACATTCCCTACCCCTGTATCCGGCCCGGCACCTTCCCATCTAACATTGACAGCCTGAAGTGCTAGCAATGGTTCATGCCTGTCCATGCCTTACTTCTTTGTGTTTCAAATACGATTGTGTTGCTTTTATGATGTCACAATAAAGCTTTGACGGTAAGACAAAAAATAATACAACACAAAGCTTGGTTTATGAAGTCCAGATAAGACAAAATAAGGACGCAAGCCAAAAATAAGGACATATCTTAAAAACAAGGACAATAACAGAGCTGGATATCTCGAGACGTGTCTCGGTCTTGAGACACGTTTTTGAGTGTCTCGGTCTCGCTGTGGCAAGCCTCGTCTCGGGCCTTGAAAGTATCGGAAAATGGTCATGTCTCGATCGAGGACTGAAAAAAATTTGGATTTGAAACAGCATTCAGGTCTTTGATACCGAAGCAACAATGGTACTTACCCGATGCATTCAAAGTAAAACATTGTGCGTGATTTCGCACTTTGCAAAAACATTTGGCCACATTTTGTGTAGACTATTTTGCTTTGTTGTTCAGGCCTGCAGAATTGCAGGCTTTTGCTTTCTTTTTGTGAGCAGCATATATGAAAACTGGTCTATTTTAACCACTAAGCACATGCATTCGATGGTAATCTACTCTAGACCAGGGATGTCTAACCTTTTAATTTATTAGGGACCCATTGCAAAATTACATATTTAACTGGGCCGCAAAGCGACCAGAATTCCAATATTTCATTTTATAGTTCTAAGAAAAAAAAAATAATAACCATTGATAGGTAGGCCTTGTACTGAGCCACATTTTGCTGAAAATGCATCTTTTTTAACAACAAAGTAAATTTAAAAATCCATTAATATAGCCTAATTAATTAATGTAATAATTAATCCAATAATGTTAATTTAGTTTTAACTTTTAACAATATGGCCCTCACTCAAAGACATAACGACCGCTAGCCACGTCTAAAAAATTAATATATTTTTTATGGACAAACGGTGTGTCAAATCAAAAAATTTTCAAGAGAGTAACGTGTCATATGTCATAAAATTAAGATTTCAACAAATTTGTTCCCTATAAAAGATGCTATTCTCGTCTGGTTTACAACAGCTATCAAAAGATTATGCAAAGTATTCCAGGCCCAAAAAAGGCTTCAAATCGAAAAAAGTGCAAGGATTACAGCTGCAGCAAATTTGGTTTCCGACATGGGAAGTGCTTCCAGATTTGAGCTAGCTCTTTTTATGAGAAAGTTATTAACCAGGTAGATTTTCAAAAATGCATGGTGTCACAATGACTTTAAAATGTTTATGTTAATTAATTTGTTATTTATCAAATATAAAGTGCTTTGATTAAATTTCATGAACACTCTCGTGCTCAATACTTGATAAACTTGCTAAAAAATTGTTTTAACAGAGGATAGTGGGCTGCAATGCCGACATCCCTGGTCTAGACCAACATAGCCTACCAAACTTTTTGTTTAAAGTTTTCTTGACATCTTTTTCGTTAGATAAAGAAAGAATATTGGGCCGTGTAATCGTCTATGAGAGGTATTGCTTGCCTTGCAAGCTACAAGGACTTACATCTGTAATAATAAGCTGTTTCGTTGTTATTATGGTGAACTCGTTAAATCATTAATTGTAATCGTTAAAAGGATATGACCAATAGCACATTTATAATAGGCTACATCAGTTCATAACCGCGACGGCTTCATTTGCTAGTATTGTTTTTGCTAATGTCATTTTGCGATAAAGTTATTTCTATAACTTGGCTTAGTAGAGCCCATACTCCAGTGTATTACTATCGTTTTTATATCTTCTAATTTTTGGCTTATAAAGTCTCGTGTCTCGTAACTTTAAAGCCTCGTCTCGGTCTCGAAGCTATGATGTCTCGTCTCGGTCTCGAAGCTATGATGTCTCGTCTCGGTAGGTTCGGTCCTCGTTCCAGCTCTGGACAATAATATTTTGCAAGATGTACCTCTCAAAATAAGGACAAATCTTTGAAATAAGGACGGTATGGAATCCCAGCGTATAACTGGTGCGTGAAGAATACTCATTTTTATTAAATTCTAATTCTTAAGAACACCCTCAGGTTCCACAGAGCAAGCGTTCACCAGACTACTGGCAAATGTTTTACCTGAAATCGTTTTAACGCTTGAACTACTGGTTGTTTTTTTGTGCCTATTAAGCGTCATAAAAATAAAATGACAAACGGCCCAGCACAGTGTGACATGACATGGGAAAAAGCTGGAGAAAAGTATTCAAGAAAATCAGAAAAAGAAGCAAAGACAACGAATGTCTAACTCTGAGGTTGGGCAATCGATTAATATATTTTCATACCCTTTTATAGGCTAGATGAACTTGGTAAAACTGGGGTGGAAGGTGGTAGGGGAGGCCTGCGGGCCAGGCAAAAATCTGGGGGAGGGGCATGACTCCCTCTGGCCCCCTTTAAAATCGTTTGTGTATTGCCAAGTAAGGAGGCAGCTGACCAGATGACCTCCAGGTCTTTTCGCTGTTTCTTGCCGAGGAAGCGTTTTGGTGTATAACAATTTCCTGCGTTACGCATTGTTAATTTCAAGTTACTTGGTAAGTAAAATTGATTGATTGATTTACTGATAAGTATTGACGCACCTTTCTACTGTACATCTAACATTATGTATGAAAGTAACTACAGTATAATAGTAGCAATGTTGCCATCAAAAAAATTTATTTTGCTTCTTTATGGATTGACTTGACGATCTCATGTCTTTGCTCTAATGCAAAAGTTTTATCGCTAATCGATGCCATGCTGGCATGCTATCAACTCTTCATACAACTTTTTTTATATTTTTTAAGCCACATAATTTTTTAATTCAGGTTTTTATATTAGTGAATTGCATGCATCATGGTAGATGACCTAGTTTAGTTTCGAACCAGCCCAAGAGCCCAATGTGCGGCTCTTCGTACACTCCACCTTTGCTGTGCAGGATTCCTACGCATGGCTACTCCGTGTGTGCAAAGTGACTCCATGTGTGCCAAAAGCGATAAAAATACCTCGGCAACTCCATGCGTACGAACAGCAGTAGCTAAAAGCTTTTACTTCCATCTTTTCTTCACGAGATGTCAGCTGCGGTAGTGTGTAGTAGCGGGTCCGTGCAACAACTCTGATATAGTTTTTTCTCAAGGAAGAGCGACCGCGAGTAAATAAATAAATAATAAATGAAGATCGTCCGGTAAACAGATGGTCGTATTTACAGTAAACATGTGACTTAATTCAAAACCGCACTTTGCCACCGAAATTTTCTGGATCCGCTCCTGTCAATGTGGTATCGAATATACATCACAATATTCTCTATTCTTTACTTTTATAAACTACCATCGACATCGATTATTTCTTCACTTTTTTGAATATTGATTTGCAACCCTGCGCATGTTGTAATACTAACCCACATCATCATCCATAATTTGAACTGTGGCAGTTTGTGGATTCCCCAAAGAACCATTTACTACATTTGTCAACTCGACTGTGAAGGAGCGAAATGCATTTGGTCCAACAATTACATCATCATTTATCCCAAATACAATACATGCTTCCTCGCCATCAGTTGAACCAGCTGGATATCTAAACATTGTAATTTAAACAACCAGTTAGTAATGTTAACGTAAAGGTATATCTACCGATACGCGACAATATTAAGCGGCCAGTGGCAACGCCACAACGGCTATATGTAAACAAACAAGCAGCATGATTTCGCGTGGAATGTGAACAAGAAACATACCTAACAAGGCGCAATAATGTTTGTGGCGTGTCGCCCGTCGCGTTGCCGCATGCCGCGTATAGAAGGTAAACGTAGCCAATCGCAAGGTGATAAAATTTTAACACAAATCGTAATCACACGCGGTAGTTTTTCAAATCCAATCGACATAGCATATGGTGCTTTATTATGAGCACGCGAGAATTTAGTAGCCTAATAGCAACTGCACGGTTTTGTAAGTCAATAAATCAAAATGAAAAGTGTCCAGTTGCGCGTTGCGTAAGGGAAAGGCAGTTAACCCCGCTGACAAAAAAACTTTTCATTCATTCATTAAATATAATTTGCGGGATAAGACAGGAAACTTATAAGCGCTACTAAACCACACACAATCAACAATTTGTATGGGATGGAAGGATAAGAATCTGTTGTCACAATAATGAAACGATTTGAGAAGTTGAAATACTGCTTTGTTCGTACTTGACGCTTATTTTGCTAATTAAATAATGACTCCAATTTAACTGCGCTTCAAATTAGGTTTACATGGTAATTAATAACTCTACAGTAATATGCTCTTGATGCACAGCACCATTACAAATAACGGGAAAACAGTTGTGCTATGTGCTAATGCGATATCTGGAGTTCTGGCAGATGAAAAACTAACAGTTTTGGAGTCGAAATCGGGCGCGTGAACATCAGGTCTTGGCTTGTATCTACAGTCCTAACTATGCATATAGTGCTTGTTATGGTTAATATGACGTGCAAAACTTACCCAAGTATCCTGTCATCTGGACTGTCCACGAAGAAATGCGTGTTGAGCAACGCCGTACCTGAAGTGGCAAAGTTTGTCAGCACAAACCATTAACAGCTGCATGGCAGAGGCGTGGCTGATGGAAAAGTAGGGGAGGAAGCAAATTACAGTAGACCAAAAAATAATGCGGCATTAAACAAGAATATTTTAAGAATATTTCAGATCAAGCTTCGTTGAAAAGAAAGGGCACAAAGGCCCTACTACCTGGCCACGTTACAGTTGGGTGGTAATTTGTCACAACCCTCAACAACCAGACAAGATAAATGAAGACAATAAAATATGGTACAAAGGAATTTTTGACTACGCCATATGCCTACCAAATACCTATCTCGACCAACACTGCGCATTTTTGAAATGCATTTCTTATCCATGCGTCAACTGCTAGAAGTACTGAGGTTTTTCACAGCCATTGGTATAAAAATTAACAAATTTCTTCAAGCTTTTTTATGTCTACCTTAATTCTCGCGTGGTACATTTAAGTGTATGACGCCCAACGAGTTACAGCGGTACACGTTTCCATAGTTTACAGTTGTTAACTGACTGAATAGTTTATAAGACTCGAACCCGGTTTAAAACGGAAAATATTTGTCCCAGCCCGAGTTTTATTTGAATCCTGCAGCTCAGGGGTGGGCAAACTTTTCGCAAGAAAGAGCCGCTTTGGAAAAAATTTTGGAGCCAAGGGCCGCACTGATTGGTAGAGCAAACTAAAAAGGGTGATCACTAACACATGTTCTAATCTCCACTCAAAATCGAGTGTAGAGCAAAAAAATGAAATTTCCTAATTTCCACTCAAAATCAAGTTAAGAGCAAAAATGAAGGTCCTCACGTCCGCAGATGTCCTCATTTCCACTCAAAATCACGTGAGGAGCAAAAGAAAAAGGAAAGGTCCACACTTCCGCAAATGTCATATAATTCACTCAATATCAGTAAAGAGCAAGGTTTTTATTACTGCAAGTGCCCGCGGGGTGCATAAAATGATCTCTCGGGCCGTAGTTTGCTCATCCCTGCTATAGCAATTTAACTAGCCCAAAAAAGGTAAGTTTGCTTCTAAACACCTAGATGTTAAACTCGTGTTTCTTGAAATAAACTTTGAATCTTTCATTAATAAACTCTACGCAAGCAAATATACCACACTGAAAAGAGACAAGAGAAAGCAGAGATATAAGTGCAAAAAAGAGATCGTGTTATCGAAGCCAAAAGTTACTTGGCTCAGCCGCTTATTTAATTATTTAATGATGAGGGGGCGCTGTGCCATGGCCCTCCTCTTTTGACTTTGTCCTTCACAAAAAAAAACAAATGAAAAACGCCAGATTGTTTAGATGAAATTACGTGTTTGCTACATACCCCAAACCGACATTAACGGTGATACCTAGCGAATAGTTTTGCTACCGGCCCGTGGTTGATCTTCTTGCGGCACGAAACTGCTCTTACCATCACTTATTTCCACCTCAACTTCAAGATCGGAATCCGACGTGGCAGCACCAGATACTGACAAATTAGCACACACAGAAACCAAGCCATCCGATTCCAAGAAACTGAACATAGGAGAAGAGAATGCGACCGACAGTGTAACTAAACATGCAGCAATATATTATGATTTAACAATCACATCTACACACAGTACTACATTTAGGTAGTTGCCACAACACGAAACTTCAAACGTTAAAAAATCTATAAAGTTCTTTTTATTATTTTCGAAATAGATTTTGTATGCGGCAAATTTCTACCCATATACTACAGTATATTCATTTCACTGCATATTAGGAGCTCAGCCATATCAGTTTAAAACGGAATACGCAAAACCATTGCTTTTTTGTTGCAACAGCAAAATTTGTCTAATTCGACATGATTAAATTTGTCAATCTGTTCATTTCGTCACTTTTCCATCGCTCCAGTCATAATTGGCAAACAAAATCGGCGTTTGCAACACAAGCATACTCATGCTAACACTAAGTGATTTACCAACATCATCGTCCATGATGTTAATCGTGGTTGATGACGCTGGGCTTATAACAACGCCATTGGATGGATTCACTGCATTGTGAGAAAGATTTTGTTGGACTTGTATATCGGGCATCGTAGTCTAGGCTAGCTAGGCTAACTCCAGTTCGGCGCGTTTGTTCTTCCGGTACGGTAAAAAACGGAGGCAGAAAAAATCTATTTTCCAATTTTATTTTTGACGTTTCGCTTGGCAATGAACGCCAAGCTTCATCAGAAAATACAGTGACCTGGGAAGGAAATCAACCCAGGTTGAGAACAGTAAAACGTAGTAGCACTGACTTAACTAACTTTTTAATCAGTTCAGTTAAATCAGTGCTACTACGTTTTACTGTTCTCGACCTGGGTTGATTTCCTTCCCAGGTCACTGTGTTTTCTGATGAAGCTTGGCGTTCATTGCCAAGCGAAACGTCAAAAATAAAATTGGAGAATAGATTTTTTCTGTCTCCGTTTTTTACCGTACCGGAAGAACAAACAGCGCAGAAATTGGATGGATTCGATAATTTTAACAGTTTATGTATTTTCGCCTTTAAACCAAGGGTTTATGTACTATCTGTTACCCCATGTCTGGGTCATATTTCTTCTAATACCCATTTGTGTTCTTGCCCATTAGCCTAGTGTCTATACTTGTCCTGGTGTCCTGTACTGATGATGCCCGTTTGCTTGGTGAAGATGTGCTTCGCCACTCGTTACACGCCTCGGCGTTTTACTACGAGTGTAATGAATACAAAGATTTTTGATTGATCCAAAATTAGTTAAAAGCTGCTCTGAAATAATCAGCAACAAAATGGTGTGGAGCTGCAAAAAGCTATTCATACTGCAATAAATCACAGTAGATAGAATGCAAACTGCTAACCGTGTAGAGCACGTTTGGGAATCATGCCCGCATATTCAGGGTTGCAAAAAATCGATTGTAATCGCTATTCGATTGCGATATTCCTTAGTTGTTTATCGAATGCATTGGAGTTCTTACATTTTTGAATGAGTGATGAATATGACCTTAATTGGCTTTACTCTTTTTCAACTTCAGTCACTATTCCATATTCGATTTTTTTCGACCAGGTTGCTTTATCTCACTTTGGTAAATTAAAAATAATGGTTGTCGGTATTTCATTACCGTTTTTTGCTGATAAATTTTTTTGTGCCAAAAACTCCGACTAGAAAGTAAACAAGAGAGTCGTAATAGCAAAGTTGCGTCGCATCTATGGTCGCAGCAGGCAATGTCCGTCGCTTGTCTCTTGCAGCATGAGCGTGAGCACATTACAGAAAGTGCTTGGCGCATACCGCTAAATGCTCAGTGTATTGGGACGGATCCACGGGAGTGGGGGTGTGGGGGATGCATTCCCTCCACCAGTCATTTTCAACAATGTTTTTAATGACTACAAATTTTTCCATAATTTCAAACCTTTTTCAATATCAACAAGCCTCATGCCTTCAGCAAAAGTAAATCAAAAATGTTCGAACAAAATGGATCATATTCGGTGAAGCACATCAAAATTAGGAGCAAAAATCTAACAAAATTTTCCGAAAATGTTAGCAAAGCACTAAAATGAACATTGTGATTAATATGCAATGCCCCCGGACTCCCTTAAAACCGTTTTTGTTCCCCTATTTGCTTCAAATTAATTCTGCCGAAAAGAAATACACTTGAAAAATGTCAAAATTTAATTTTCCTTCCTTGAAAAAATTTCTGGCTATGTTCCTAATCTGAACACATCTTCAAAATGCTGACCGATATTTACGCTTTTTTTCGGGTCTAACGTCTTTGCATTCAGTCAACATGAAAATATCAAATCTTCACTTCACTCACTGTATTACACAGAAGCGTGGAACAAGTGGCGGGGTGGGGGGGGGGGCCTATCTTCGCGGTTTAGCGCCTTCGTCACACAGAAACGTCGCAGCGGTGGCGAGCCGTTGCCACAAATTTTGATTTGACCCACCCGGAAATCGAACCCAAGACCTCCCGCGCCCACAGCCATGTGTTTAACCACGGTCGCATTTAGTTAACATGCAACTTAATTCAAAACCGCATCCCCTCACCGAAATTTTCTGGATCCGCTCCTGTCAATGTGATATCGAATATACATCACAATATTCTTTACATTTTAAACTACCATCGACACCGATTATCTCTTTACTTTTTGGTGAACTATCAAATATCGATTATTTCTTCACTTTTTTGAATATCGATTTGCAACTCTGCGCATATTGTAATACTAACCCACATCATCATCCATAATTTGAACTGTGGCAGTTTGTGGATTCCCCAAAGAACCATTTACTACATTTGTCAACTCGACTGTGAAGGAGCGAAATGCATTTGGTCCAACAATTACATCATCATTTATCCCAAATACAATACATGCTTCCTCGCCATCAGTTGAACCAGCTGGATATCTAAACATTGTAATTTAAACAACCAGTTAGTAATGTTAACGTAAAGGTGTATCAGCAGCGCTCGGGGTAATTAAGGCGGGTATTACGTGTTTTATTCTTGCTTGTGTTCTTCGTTAGCTTTTCAGTTCATTAAGCGCTGTTACGACTTGGATTAACCTTGAAAGGCCACACACTGTCATGTTTTCCTACCATTGCACCATAGCATGGCAGTGTGGAATCTGTGACTCTCTTTGCTGTCTTTTTTATCTGACCGTCGTTTTTTTTTTTTTTTTCTTTCTTTCTGTGCTGTATGTGTGTGTGTTCTTTTTCTTTATTTGATAAATCTTTATTGTCGTGTGCTGCAACCATGCTTCTCATATTACTTTTCTTGATCTTCTATTCTCCCCTTGCATGTTACAACGTTTATCGTTTTGTTGCTTCCCTTTTCTCGTGCTGTCCAATTATACTGTATGTTATTTTTGCATATTATTCTTGTGTTGACGGTACGGAAATATAAAACACTAACTAACTTACTAACTAACCACCGATACACGACAATATTAAGCGGCCACTGGCAACGCCACAACGGCTATACGTAAACAAACAAGCAGCATGATTTAGCGTGGAATTTGAACGGGAAATATGCCTAACAAGGCGCAATAATGTTTGTGGCGTGTCGCCCGTCGCGTTGCCGCATGCCGCGTATAGAAGGTAAACGTAGCCAATCACAAGGTAATGAAATGCAAACACAATTCGTAATCACACGCTGTAGTTTTTCAATTTATAGAACTAATTAATGGTGCTCTATCGGCACGCGAGAATTTAGTAGCTGAATAGCAGCTGCACGATTTCGCAGAGTCGATAGATCAAAAAGAAAAATAAAGGAAAACTCATATATGACTAGGCAGTTAGGACGTCGGTAGAGAAACGCTACTAAACCTCATACAATTAGGAATTTGTTTGAAATGGAAGGGTAAGAATCTGTTGTCGCGATTCTGAAACGATTTGACTAGTTGAAAGTTTGTTCCGACTTACTGTCAGTGACTCGTTGCTTTGTTTGCACTTGACGCTTATTTTGCTAATTAATGACTCCAATTTAACTGCGCTTCAAATTAGGCTTACGTGATAATCAATAACTCTACAGTAATATGCTCTGGATACACAGCATCACTGCAAGTAACGGGAAAACAGTTGTGCATTGTACTAATGCGATATCTGGAGTTCTGGCAGATGCAAAACTAGTAGTTAGGGAGTCGAAATCGGGCTCATGAAGATCAGGGTTTGGCTTGTACCTACCGTTTCAATCATGCATATAGTGCTTGTATTGGTTAAAATGACGTGAAAACTTACCTAAGTATCCTGTCATCTGGATTGTCTACGAAGAAATGCGTGTTGAGCGACGCCGTACCTGAAGTAGCAAAGTTTGTCAGGACAAACCATTAATAGCTGTATCATGCATGGTAGAGGCGTGGCTGATGAAAAGGTATTAAATTACAGTAGCAAGGAAGCAAATTACAGTAGGAAGGAAGCAAATTACAGTAGACCAAAAAATAATGCGGCATTAAACAAGAATATTTTAAGCATATTTCAGATCAAGCTTTGTTAAATAGAGAGGACACAGTGTTCTGGTGGTGCCCTTCTACCTAGCCACGTTGCAGTTGGGTGGTGATTCGTGACGACAGTCAACAACCAGACAAGATAAATGAAGACAATAAATATGTTAAAAAGGAATTTTTGACTACGCCATAGGCCAACCAAAAATTTATCTCGACCAATACTGCGCATTTTTGAAATGCATTTCTTATCCATGCGTCAACTGTGAAAAGTCCTGAAATTTTTCACAGCCATCGGTATAAAATTTAACAAACATTCTTGTTTATTGACCCTTCCCACATGTAAAATTCTCCGCAACGACACCGCTGGGGGCTGAAAAAGCATAGTCGTTTGTTTGTAAGCTCCGAAATGGCTCAAACTAAGCCTGAGCAGTGTGAGCACTGAGCAGTGAGTACGACCCAAAAAAACCGGCTCGATTTACCACTCGGCTACAGTTATTGTACATGATGACGGATAGAACAAAGAGTGAAAAAACATTTTTTTAAGATTGGCTTCTGTTTCCTATGACAGTTGTTATTAGGTGACAGTCAAATACGAGCCATTGCGTTATTCATGCTTCCACTATTACCCCACAGTGTTTGCTACATACCCCAAACCGACATTAACGGTGATACCTAGCGAATAGTTTTGTTACCGGCCCCGTGGTTGATCTTGCGGCACGAAACTGCTCTTACCATCACTTATTTCCACCTCAACTTCAAGATCAGAATCCGACGTGGCAGCACCAGATACTGACAAATTAGCACACACAGAAACCAAGCCATCCGATTCCAAGAAACTGAACATAGGAGAGGAGAATGCGACCGACAGTGGAACTAAACAAGCAGCAACATATTGTGATTTAACAATCACATCCACAGTTGTGATCAATTTGTCGGTAATTGCCACAACACGAAACCAGGGGAGTTGAGAAATCCATAGTTTGATTTAGTTTTCATTTTCGAAAGACATTTTTTGTCGAAGCAAATTAGTAAAGCGATTCCTAAAACATGAAAGTGACCAGAATGCGTTTTAATGTTGCAGGTTGCCATAATTTTATTAGCAACCAAACCAAAATTTAGTAACAAATACTAACTTACCAACGTTTGCAATGTTAATCGTAGTAGCTGAGAGACTTCCAATAACACCGCTTATAGGATTAGCTAGTACAACCGAAAAATTTTCAGTCAATTCAGCTTCCCCGTCAGTTACTGCAGATACCATACGACATATCGGAATGTTGGTTTCGGTGCCAGCAGGGTACCTACAATAAAATACAAAGCTACCGACACTTAATGCGATTGAAACGTGACGGTGTGAGAAGCTAGCGGAGTGGATAGAGCGTCTGTTTTTGGAGCTGTAGACTCGGACTGGATTCCGAGTCGGGTCAAACGAATATGAGTTTAAAGGTGTTGTTTACAGCTTCTTTGCTGCCAATCGCTAGGTCAAGGGATCAAATCTGAGTCGGATAAACAAGCGGTCAAACTGCCAAGGTGCGTAAAATTGCATAACGAGAAAAATAAAGCCTCCGTATTTCTAAACCTGTAGTACGGCCTTATTTTTTCTTTTTTGAGCTATTTTTGCCCCATATTTATTGTATCACGTGCAGAATTCTTTTTTGTAAAGTTCACTCAGTAAGTATTTAAAAGGCCAACTACATATCTCTTAATGTGCTTCAATACAAACTTACGTCGGCTCTGCTTATTGCAATATCAATACATACGTTTGAGTTTCCGAAAACCCATCAAAATCACTGGAATCAGCAGTACCTGTATAAAACAACGCTTTTATTTCACAAATCAAATATGCTTTCATAAGAATTTATTTTAAGCAAAGAAAAAATATATTGTATCCGGCACTAGCTTGAAGAATTTCTAACGTTCTATCTCCACTTATAATATAAGCTCCGGTTCATTTAACTCGCAGTTGCAAGATACCGGTAAAAGCTATCCAAAAGCCTGTAACTCGGACTAGTCACACAAGTAAATAATTTTAGGGATTGATGCCACCGGATGATCGTTGTACCTAAAGACACTTTACGAGATTCTCCATCTTCTAGAATAGTAGACAGGTGATTGGCAATTCCTATCGCCTTTATTGGAATTAAAGCGAGCCTTTTATGGCGCCTCGATGGCTTTTCCGTGACAGGGGGATGGACAATAAAGCAATTAAACAAACAAAAACATAAATATTTTGTTTAAAGCGGGTTAAATACAAACATGTGTATTTTTTTAAGGAACATACCGCTCATTGTTTCCCAGGTAAAGCTGAAATCGAAAACCAAGGGACCGTGAAGAGCAGTGAGTACAACACATATTTCCACCTGATTACCTTCAGCCACATTGTACGTGGGTAATTCAAACTCGACAGACACTAAAACGTAAACAATGATAGTAAACTTATTTCACTAGACATCGAGTAATTACCTCGTGCAAAAAATGTAACTGAAACATAATCATACGCCTCTGATCATAGCCTAGCCCTAAAGTCAGGATTGGGAAAAATCGATTGTAATCGATATTCGATTGCGATATTCTTTACTTTTTGTTCATTGAATGCACTGGAGCCTTTACTTTTTTGAATGAGTATCAAATATGACCTTGTCTTTACTTTTTTTTCGGCGCAATTCGATATTCCATATTCGATTCTTTTTCAGGTTACTTTATCTCATTTTAGTAAATTTAAAATAGTCGACGGTATGCCATTACCATGTTTTTGCTGATATTTTTTTTTGTGCCAAAAAAACACACAAAAAAAGATTTTTAATAGCGAAGTTGCTTCGCATCAATAATGTCATATATTATGCCCTTCGTTTGTGTGTAAGTTACCGCATGAATGTGAGGACATCACAAAAAATGCTTGGCGTAAACCGCTAAAGGCTCAGTGTAATATCGAGTATCGATTACAATATTCTTTGCTTTTTTAAACTACCATCGAATATCGATTATTTCTTTACTTTTTTGGGTATCGATTCCCAACCCTGCCTAAAGTTCAGCTACAGAGTGCAAGCACAGTTGCCTTTTCCCACGTCCAGATTATGTTGGGATGTGGCCCACTGGCTTTCTGCATCACAATCAAATTTTGATGTCATAATAGTGATAATGATATCACAAACCTAATTGTGATGCAGAAAGCCAGTAGGCTTTTAGCTTTCAAAAACTAGACATATCCATATATGGACAGAGTAACTGCGTTTTCTTGAGCAACAATGTTGCAATGAGAGAAAGCTTTTTGTTGCTAGTGAGGTTACTAATGTTCTCAGATTTTGGAATAAGCGACATTTCTTCATTTTGTAAATCGAAAAAAAAAAAAGATTTACGAGTACTTCAGCGAAGAAAAAAGCGACGTTGGGTAACTAATTACCGTCTTACCTCCATCGATGCTAGTTCCACTATCAACCGAACCTCCGTAGCCAGTTTCGTTGCAAAAAGGAGGTGCCCAGCCTATGTCGCAATGACAATTTTGTAACTCGTTGCACACCTAAAAATTACCAAATAGTAAAATGAATATTGCATTAAGTTTTTAGGGCCTGCGACATATAACTCTCACTCCACACTCGATACCTTGCATTAAAACTTAGTTCAAAAAAAAAAAAAAAAACGTTTTCGGTGTACTTTTTCAGTTAAAATTGGATATTTGTGTTATTGCAAATGATTATGCTTCTTTGGGTTTGTTACTGATCGTAAAAAAAATTTGCCAGTTGACTTGGCAGCGATATTACTTTCATAATCGTTACATTTAAGATAGATCGTTTATGCTTATCATGGTTTAGTTTGCAATTTCATTAATTTGTACTCACCCCATTGCTGTTGCACTTGTCAGAGCAGTCCAAATTGGGAAGTGCTTCACAAACACCGAAGTTACAAGCCTGCAAATGCATATAAGAATAATTGGAGTAGTGTTTTAGACGTGCCTCTCAAACTTTTAAATATAGCGGAGCGGCAGTGCACTTTCCGTCATTCGACGTGCCAGTAACGTATCTCACACACACGCAAAAAAAAATGGACCAAAGCAAGTGCTATTTAGCAAGCAACAACCATGCAATGAACATTGAGCAAAGCCAAAAATGCTTTTATTTTAACACCAGTGGTGTAAAAAGTAATCCAGAAATCCACAGAGGTAAAAGTATTGTTACTGATGGCGGAAGCTACTTGAAGTAAAGTAGAAAGTAGGGGATGTAAAAAGTAACCAAGTAGAAGTAAAAAGTACCAGCAATTTGAAGCTATTAAAGTAAAAAGTGGCGTTTGCAAAACCAAGGCCATAAAGCTGAGCTTTGGCAAAAGATAATTTGCTCACTTCCTAACTAGACATATATATTGCCGATGCTTAAGTATACTTAGGACAATTAGCACATTTATTTGACGAAAATAAAAAAGTGAAGTGAGTCATAATCTGCAAAATGCAACCTCATTGTTCACGTCAAACATAAACAACAAAAGACCACTTAATATCACGAAATTGTAAAACTTATCATATAAAATAAAACAATACACCTAATACTAATGTTGCCAATTTTATTATCAAGCATGATTATTGATTATTTATCATTTGCGTGATACATTGCTTAATATTAACTACTTATCATTTTCAAAGCCACTTAAGTAGCGTTATGTTCTGATTGAACTACGTAAGTAGAAGTAGTCGGAATTTAAATCGCTTAAGTAAGTACTAGTTACCAAGCAATAATACTTAAGTAGTCTACTTAAGTAAAACCAATTCGTTACTTTACACCTGGGGTGTGCAACAGGCGGCCGGCGGGCCACTACCCGGCCCGTCAAGCCATTTAGTGTGGCCCTCATCAACACTCTCACTTTCCCCATCATAGCATAGAATCATAATCCGACAGTTTAATTTGAGGGACAATTTACACTTCGTGTATCTTTTTCGGAGCTTAGCGCAGTAATTTGATTATGATTGTACGTGAAGCACGGTAAGCGTTCTTTCGCTCTGTGTTTTAGACTGGTTCTCTTGTCAGCTGTGTCTGGAAAGTTTACGTAAAATACAATGTGTTACTCGCCATAAAAAGGAAGTGCTGTTAGCCGCCATTGCTTTTTTAATTAATTTATTATTTATGTTTTGTCTCAGATGGCCGATACAACGTGTTCTCTGTAGACTCGGGTTTGATTTCAAGTCTTGCATTAGAGACTGAATTATAGGTTTTCACAGCTTCCCTGCTTGATGCTCAGCAATAATTGGACAGTGTGGAGAACAAGCCGGAAAGTTGCTACGGGTTGCTACAAAACGGATTACAAAACGCTACGGGTTGCTACAAAACGGGTTGCTACAATCTATGTCAGAGCTGATGTTAACAAACTAATCATGAACATTAAATTCTAATAGTCTCGCTAAAATGTTACACAAATAATATTTTACATTTTGAGAAATTTTCAGTTCGTTGCGTAAATGGAAAAACCAAGTATTTGGTGTGGCCCAGCTGGATTTCTAATTTGTTTATATGGCCCACCGAAAAGAAATGTTGCACACCCCTGCTTTACACCATTGTTTAACATCTACAATGAAATGCCATACAGCCATGAAAGCCTTAGTACGAAGTAACCTACGTGAAATTACGCTTAGAACAAAAAATAATTTGTCCACTGTGTGCAAACATGCTCTGATCAATGTAAAATAATACTCAGCATATACTTATTCACCAACTGACTGCGCACCGGCACAGGTGCACCCACCACAGTTTGCGTAGCAGTGTTCCAGAGCATTGGTTCCCAACTTTTTTATATCAGCGGGCCGGTAAAATCTTACCAAAAATGTTCGCAACCCGAGCAACAAAAAATTGCGATTAATACATTATGTTGGTAGTTATTATCGTAGTTGTTATCCAACGCAAGATTGATGACACAGCGTAATTCATTGGTTACGTAATTAAACATAAAAATTACATCATAAGTTCATAACTTCAATCACGTGAAACCATAGTGTCAATCTATAGACATACTGTATTACAAAACCAACTTTAAGTGGGAAGTGCAGAGATGTTTTGATGCTAATAAAATAAAATAAAAATAACTAAGGTTATTTTCAAATTATATTGAACTGAAAATTCAACAGTAATTGAGGGAGACTGCGAAGTGAGCTTGCGCTCTTCGAGTCAGCAGCCACCCGTTATATGTACGTCAAATGCGATCGGCTCCAGCCGCGAATCGAACCCGTCACGTAGGATCTGTCACCTGCGCGCGGTACCGCTAGGCCATGTCGCTGACAAAAATAATCGCTAATAATACGTGAGACAATAGACTAACGGTATATCCAAATGATTTTTAGGCTCTATTTTGATTACAGCAAGAGTGAGAAGTTGTCTCGCATGATATGTAAAATCAACGTATTTGCGGATCAGCGAAAACATTTACGCTGGCCGGCGTTTTAGAACCTCTGTTCTAGAGTGTAAAAAATGGAATAAAAACATATACTAGTATTTGTAAAAGTTGTTCCACTTTAAGAAACATTGCGTTGGCTATATTTACCCCAACATTGGGGTAAAAACACAAAATTCAAAAACAAAATTGCAGCGACTTTGTCACCGGAGATGGGCATTTACCGTGATAATTTATTGGCGATAACTTTTTATCGATTATCGTTATCGCTCAAAATAGTTTGGATTTATCGATTACCGTTATCGCCTTTGTTATATATTTTGTTATCGCCGATAAATTATCGCGATAAACGATTTTTTATGCACGCAGTGTTTAAACTTCAAAGTTAGTGAGTTGGCACTGTGGAAAAAACACGGTGTCCATTAAGACTTGTTGTAATTTTTAAAAATAATTTCTTTGTTTGACTTAATTTCACTCACGGCAGAGTCCGTGAACTGCTCTTTTTCTTGAAAAATCTAGAAAAACATTTTTGAATTCGACTTACAAAAAAAAACTTCGTCAAACACATCGAAAATTTACCGCAAAATTTATCGGAAAAATTTATCGGCGATAATTTATCGATTATCGATATCGCTTTAAGAAATTAAGATTCATCGATTATCGGTATCGCCCAGGGCTTTTCTGAAGTCATCGATTATCGTTATCGCTTTAGTACAGAAAGGTTTATCGTTCCCATCACTGTTTATCACTAAAACTCGTCTATAAGCAGCCTGGAAAAATTTTTTTACTCAACAAATGAATGAAGACAGGTGACCTGTTATTGGTCTAACTCTCTTTAAAAAAATCGTGCCATTTCAAGAAAGTTCCTTTGATCGCTACTTTTCAGAAAAATTCTCGTATGCCCCGGCAATCCTTGACTAAGTATAGATAAAGCAAGTTACAGTGTTTTCGTTTCTTAATGCACTGTTCTAGAACGTTCAAGAGCAGTGGTCGGCAAACATTTGGCCGCGGCCCGGGGGCGGTCCGCGAAGGGTTCCGTATCGGGCCGCGTACTTTTCTAGATTAAATGCTTTAAAACATTTTTGTTACTTTAGAGTTGAAGACCCACCTGCTTACGCTCGTTTTGTTACATTTGATTGCTTGATTTTTACACTTTAGGCGCGTTGGGACCTAATTCGGTGCCTAAAGCGTTTTCTAATGTCGGCTTTGAATGGTGATTATTCAAGCTTTATTGCATATTATGACATAACAAGGCAAAAGGGCAATAAATATAATCAACATCTTTGTTATGTGTGATGTAACTGGCAGTAGTTGTTGTGGGTTTGTTGTGTTAGCTGTGTCAGGTTGATGAGGGAGATAAGGTAAAAAAAATAACGTCAGAAATATCATAACAAATTGAAGTCAGAATTGAAACAAATTATTCCTACTGAAACTTATAATCTAAAATATTACAGTTTTAAAGTTTTAACATGGATATTTTTAGTCCGATAATAATGAATGAAAAACAAACATCTTTGCTGAGATTTTTTGGAAATACGTCAGCACCATCTCTGAGTCTGGCGTCAATGACGAGGGACCTACAGCATCTAAAAACGTTAAGAGACACATTGCGGGTATCGTTGAGTCTCAGTGGCGGCTCGTGGCCAAAAAAACAAGAGGTGCTGCAAGCGACAAATTTTGACAAGCCTGCTTAACTGTGGTAATCCCAACACCTATAACAGAAACTCTCTGATACATAACAATTTACAAGAATGACTTCATACTAAAACCGTAGAAATAGTTACCAAGCTAGTAATACCTCAGGGCCGCCGCTAAAGGGGGGTCAGGGGGGCCTAGCCCCCCCCAATCGACATGCTTGCCCCCCCCCCCCAATTAACAAACTTTCTCTTCTGAAAACAGCGGCTTTTGCGCTTAATTTCAAATTTTGGCCCCCCCTGGTAAACGCTTGGCCCCCCTAAGTCGACTGCTCTGGCGCCGGCTCTGTAATACCTTAATACTGATGTTCAAGTATGGCTGCAAAAGGTAACACAAAACACAGAACAGTACCAGTAGATTTGGTAAAAACAATACAAACTTTTTCACTAGTTTTTTAAATTACAAAGCACACTGCATACATGTGATAGATTCAGGGCGATTGTCCACAAATTTAAGTTTTTTTTAAAACAGTTTAAAGACCTTGCGTGGATCCCCAAATATATATAATATACATAAACCAGGTACCGGTATGCATGTATACACCTATAATCAGGAAATTGTAGAGGAAAATAGTTTTTTTAATGCAACTAAAATCTTCCCTAAAAAACCTGCTAAACCTACGCTTGCTCGAGCAAACCAAAGCATCCTTGATCCAGTTACCATTACATGTTTCTGCAACCATCAACCAACTTTAGCCTAATCTTGTCTCAAGAGTATCAACTGTCTGGCAGTGGTCTGAACTGTCTAGGCTACACATACTGGTACCAGTAGCCTACCATTACTGATTAGCCTACTGATATCTGTCTGTTTAGTCTATTATAGAAAGCCTGCCCAGTCTAAATCTGCATCAAGTACCAACTATCATAGAGCTCTCACACGAACTAACTCGATCAGATGCAGCAGCCTAGCAAGGCTAAAAACAAGTCCCGTTATGCCATGAGCCTGAGCTAGTAGGAACTCCCTTTGATCTGCCAACAGAGCAGCTCATACAAAAATTGAACGGCGAGTCCAAAACCGTCATCAACAGCCTTTGTCGCGTCACCGTTTGGCTGATTTGCATACAAAAAAACTTGAGCTGCAGACAAAACAGGAATTCCATAAAAAATTTTAATTCATATATGATCAAAACATAAAAAGAAATTTAAAAAATTTGGCGATAGAACTTCAAAACGTAATAAAAAAAAAAAAAATTTAGTGCGTAAAAAAGTTAGGGGGTGCTGCAGCTCTGCAGCTCTTATGTACGAACCGCCACTGTTGAGTCCCACCATTCCACGATGGGAGAGTCTAGTAGCTGCAAAACAAGCTCATTGTTCTCATTGAATCACTATTGTGCTATGAGCAGCAATAAAATTTAATTGCTGAGGATTTATGTTTACTTTTAAGGCCGGTCCGTGAAAAATTTTCCGACTTAAACCGGTCCGTCATGCGAAAAAGTTAGCCGACCCCTGTTCTAGAGAATCTAGAGTAGACCGATAGGTTGTTTCCTGAAATTTACTCGTGGGATAGTTTCGTATTGTTGCATTGTGATGTAATAATACTTTTACTTCAAAAATATTTGCGGCGGCTCTCGGTGTTTCGTAATGTTAAACTCTAGTTTTGTACTTAAGACGTAACAGTGATGTTTTGCGTTGGCGTGTGAATTTTCGCATGTCATATGATTTCTTCGTTCGTTTCTTCATTAGAGCGCTATAAAACAGGGCTTCTCCAACTTTTTTGTTCCGCGACCCCGTTAAAAAAAAAAAATTCTACCCGACCCCATTATGGGTACTTTCAAAATGCGTTTTTAATTTGGAGGGTTTCATGCTTTCCGCAGACAAAGTTTTATCACAAATTAGTGGTTTTTCTTCATTATTGTAACTGCTTGTAAATCCATGTAGCAAAAATGCGTCATCATGTTTTCTTTTTGACTCATTATTTTTTTTTGCGTGCTTTCAGTACTGCCACATGAATGAATTCAATGGTTAAACTGCTTTGAACTTCAGTCTGAAACTTCTTCATGCCCTCAGAGAACTTGGCTTAAACCTAGGCCCCAGAGTGACACCATAAAAAGGTTCTTTCAGTAATTCCTCTGAAATCGGAATACAAGCAATAGAGACACTTTTGGTCAGCTGCTCGTTACAACAATGATGGTGTAGCAATGCATCACTTGTTGTGTTATAACATATAAGAGTGATTATGATGTTATTGCGAGAGTGATTATGGTTATTAGGTTAACTCGGTTGGTAGAGCAATGGATCCGTAATAATCCATAGGATGCTGGTTGAAGTGGCTGCTGTTCTTTCAACTCTTTCTATGAATGCCGTTTTGGACATTCTTTAAGCCAGAAAGTACGAAAATCTTAAAAATGCACCACTTGTTGTCATTGGTTATTTTTTGTTATACGATATCTCAAACATCTTTGCCATATAACAACTTTGTTGAAGTAGTGATTCGCGACCCCAATCAATCAATCACTTAAAGTTATTCGTCGAAGACGACCATGAAAAAGTTACAAGTACATATATAAAAAGAAAAGTATTTGGACAATAAGGTTGTACATAATCATAAAAAAAGAATTTCGACAGGAGACAGCGAAGTGACCGGTTAGGGTCTTCGAGTCGAGCTGCCAGCCAGAAACTGTAAAAAAAAGGAAGCAAGTTTTGCAGTCCGCTTAAAATTGCAAAAGGAAATTGAAGTTTTTATGTACTTGTGCATTTTTCTGGAAGTTGATCTTTTAGCTTGGATTTATACTTTTTTGAAGAAAGATTTCTCAATGATTGTGAAAGTGAGTTCCAAATTATAGATCCTTGATAACGAATTAAAGTTTGGCAGCGAGAAGTGGAAAATTTAGGAATATACAATTTTTTTTGGGATTGTGATCGTGTGGAGCGGCTATGTATTGAAGAAATATCAGTAAAAATAGATGAAAGGTGGGCAGGAAGTAAGCATCTGGGGTCGCGACCCAATCTATAGCATAGAACATTCTTGAAGTTGACATACTATGAAGAGGCGTAACTAGAGTTAGCTGAGACCTTGGGCATTGCCCAATTGCGAAGCACCAGCAAGCGTCGGCAGCGTGGCGCAGTAGTTTGGAACGTCGTTTATACGACGACCATGATCGCAAGGTTTATGGTTCAATTCCTAACCTAGTCTCGTTGTTGCGTCCTTGAACAAGACTCTTCGCGATGATTGTCTCTGCTTGGTGGAATCTGACAAGCAGCAAATTAAAGAAGTCAGAAGCAAATTTAAAGCGGAAAACTCGGAAACAAAGGCAACTCCTAAGCGAGTCTGGATTCGTCCTAAGCATAGCGCCTCCGCCACTTTCTCGTGATAGGAGGAAAAAGATGAAGAAATCAATGAGCAATGGTAAAATATGAAATATTGCATGGAGATTACATACGTTTTTGGTAGTAGGCTAAGCAACAAAATGATGTCATCAATTTAATAGCGTCGATTGACACCTTTGTCCGAGTTTCGTAAAAAAGTGAAACAAAGAAGCTCTGCAAACCTTAACTCTACTGACCACCAGTGATGAAGGTTATAAGACCGGTCTTGGTCTAAAACCTTGTGTTATAAGACCGGTCTTGGTCTAAGACCATTTTGTAAGGTCTTGGTCTTGAAAAATTTACAAGGTCTTGGTCTTGTAGGTGATGGTCTTAACTCTATTACTGCTGACCACAATGAGTGGCAGAGTGTAACATCATTTAAGTAGGCCTAACAAAAAGGATTGATGACCCAAAGCGTTTGCTACCAGATGCAGCGAAAATCAGAGCCAGAAAGATACTAATCAGACAAACACGTTAGTGGAGGCTCACGTTCAAGAATTTCTGTGGCACAGCATATGTCATGTTGATAGGCCTAAAGAATGATTGTGATGGTGTGATGTGTGGCCCATATCTAAGTCGGGGTGATAAAGGTCACCGCACTCCGAAAAATTGTTCGTACCCCTAGCAAAATTCGAAGTCTTAATCTGACATTGTACTGGAACCCAGTTTTTTTTTCCGGTCATTTATCGGTGATTGACCGAATATTGTTGGCAGAATTATAAACACGAATCATATCCAGTCGACTCTTCTTTGCAAATGGATTCCAAAGATTTGAGCCGTGTTTATAAATCACTCAATGAAGTAAAATGTGGTACTGGCTCCTACATTCCTCGAGACGACTATGCTGAATTTTTGGATCTAGTTATTTTTTATTTAAAAAAAGATTGATTCAATACTTTCCGATTTAGACAACCTGGTACCCAACATAGAGCTCGATGGATATCTTCCGCAATACACACTTTGAAAATGCTGTTACTACACAACACAACTTGATTTGGATCCAGAAATTCTGAAGCCCTTGGAACTGTTTGGTTATTTTGTTGCTGTCATCTACACGCCTAACTGGTTTAAAACCCCTGTAGCTGCTGTTAATGATCTGCAACTATGCAACAGGTTATTGTCTCTCGAAAAAAACGAAGTGTTCAGGGCCATGGCAACTGCTGCAATATCTACATTACAAAGACATCTTTAGTACTTGTATGAGGAGCTTATCCCATTCGCTCTGTGTTGTTGTCATTTATAGGGGCACGTAAACAAAGAAAAATCTGGCTGCTAAGTTGTTTCGTGTGTAACAGCAGTTTTTTAAAGCGAGCATGTCTCCTCAAAACCTGTTTTTCCATTAATATCAGAAGATACAAAACTTGAAACCTTGAAGGCGAGCATGTCTCCACAAAAGCCTGTTTTTCCATTAATGTCAGAAGATACAAAACTTGAACCTTGGTAGGTCAAAGATCTGTCATTATATTCCAACGCTTCGAATTTGCTGTTGATGATATAAAATTTCTTCAATATTCGAACACAAGATGGAGCAATTTTGAAAGTTTTCGAAAACTCAAGGGATTGGTTTCAACACTCCACGTGACTAATGATTTACCAGAAGAGGCATAAAAATGTGCAAGATTACAAAGAAATCTTAACTGAAGACTCAAAACGCCGAGAAATAATATTGCATTGTGTTGAGAAAAATCGTCAAGAACGACCTGACTTCCGAAAGTCAACTTTAGCTTGTTTATCGTCAGCATGATAACTTATGGGGTGTCACCCTGTTATTCACTTCTATTCATTCTAGCAAAGCAATGGTTTTATATGAGAATTTTTTAATTGAGTTTAATTGGACTTCATAAAGTTATGTTCAAGTGCTTGTATTTCAATACTTCAGTGTAAATTATATCCATCTGAATGAAAATATTGTGCTTTCACAAATAGTTTTGTAAAAATGCGTGGCAAACCTTGTCTAAACAACAATTTTTGTTAAAATAAATTCAAATTTTTTCGAAAAATTTTTTAGAAAAGGAAAACAAAGCAGTTATGATAGTTTTAGATAATGACCATAATTATTCTGCAAACTTTAAGGGGTTATATAAACTTCTAGGATGTGTAATTCAAAAGATATACGTGATTTCGTGTTTTGGCACCCCCCGATACCCCCTAAATTTTAAAATAGATTTACCTGGCCGTTTTTGAATCGATTGAGCTAAAAATTGTTTTGCACCGTTTTTTCATGGATTGGAGAACTTTCAAGGGGTCCTCTCATGTTTTTGTGACAAAAGTGTATTTTTGAACCGCCCTAATGTACAGTATTGTTCGAATTAATTGTATCAACGCCATTTTTAAGCTTTTTTTACTTTCCTTTTGCAAGGCTCAGGCCGCTCAGCCAGAAAATTTCTTACTACGATATTTTTAAATCAAACTTAAGTAAGATGATGTTATGTTTAAAGTTTTTATGACGTCATAGCATTTGTGACGTCATGCGCTGCCTGTTTTGGCTACCCTGTTTTATCAACCGAGGGACAGGGGATTGATTCACACTGAAACGTCTTCCAATTTCTCTCTGGGATAGCTCAGCATGTTTCCATAAACCAATAATGGATGCTCTTTTCCGTGGAGTAATATCTGTCATTATTAAAGACAAAAATCACAAAATTAAAACGAGATAACTCCAGCTTGTTCTGCTGCAAAATGACTTTTAACAGGATTATTGACAAAAAATGGTCAATTATGACGTCACTGATGACACGTCACAGAATGTTTAACATCACATCATCTAAAATTGGTTTAAAATAATGCTAATACCAGCAATCGGAACTTTTTAGAATGTACTTTGCAAAAGTAGTGAAAAAAAGCTAAAAATCAGCAGTGATGCAATTAATTCGTACAATACTGTATGTGTTACATTGCAAAGTAATTAAAAAATACCGACGATTGTAGGTAGTAAAATACAAACATAAATAGTTTTATTAGCAAAACATAGGACTTGGTTTTACTCTGCTATTTTAGCAGTCTTGCCTTTTCGTAATTTTAGTATAACGTGTTGACCTGTAAAAATTCACCTCGCTGATGCAACAATAAAACCAACTTACCTGTCCAGAACCACACGACGTTCCAGTTCTGACGAGATAAGGATCAACCATATCTCCCCTTGCAAAACTTCTCTTGGAATAGCAAGCGTTACTAACAGGCCCGAGTCTGATGTTATCATTAGAAAAAGAAGGATTTCCGGGCACTGCGCACAATATCTTTCCACAAACTTGATCACTAAAGATTAAAATTCAGCTAATTACAATTGTATATATAATCTGCTAGGTGTCTTTCCTTCAAATGAAATACCTAAAAATAAATCTGTAGCGATATGGAGTGATGATATTAATAAGCAATCGCAAAAGTGGCATTCTTGTTGAAGTTTTACTCTGCATTGTAGCTTTATTATTTTGTCATGGTTTCGTTCACTTAAATCTCTTAATTGTTAAGAAATGCAGTCGAATTCGGTTAATTGCAGACCGAATAATGACATCGTCAGCTTTATTGCATAAAGATTGCAAACGCCAAGCCACAGTCAATCGCTTGTTAAAAAAATAATTCGATTTATCGCATAGCGGTTTATTACATAATCTGCTTAACTGAATATAATTAAACGGTGTTCGATTCCATTAAGCGAATTATGCAAGAAACTTAAGCAACAAAAGCACGTCTTTTTCAGCGAAAAAAAAAAATGTTTGAATGTGCTAAAGAACTCGCTGATTGCCAAGGTCATAAAAAATCAAAACCGCCACCGATTATAGACAGGGTTACCATTTCGTGCTTATTTCTAAGAAATGTGCTTATTTTCAAGGGCAATGTCTTACAAAATGTAAATGTGGTTATTTCTAAGAAACGTGTTAACTTTTGAACCCCGTGCTTAATGTGTCTTCATTGAAATGCTTTTTTATACAACTGAAAGAAAAATGTTCATTTTTGTTTAATTAACTAATTTTAGCAATTTGAAATTTGTTTTAAATTTGTTAATTGCTACGACAACGTGATACAAAGCACTACTATATGATTTTGGAACGCAATAATTATGGAATTTTTGAATACGTTAATTATAAGAATAAGAGCCAATAATACTGGAAACTTTTAAACTTTTCGAGACGTTTTGATTTATATTTAAATCTTTGTCACGCTTATTCAAATAGAATTAATTTGAATAGGATTGACAGTGATTTGAGTATAGATCGAAATGTCTCCAAAAATTCAAATGTTTCCATTATTATTGGCTCTTATTTTTGCAATTAAAGTATGATTTTGCAATAAAAAGTTTCTGAGAAGTGGCAATAACCTACACGTCATCACCACAGCAGCGTGCTTATTTTTTGGCGTAGACCGATGGTGACCTTGATTATAGATCAAAGCAACGCAGCGTGTGATGTAATCAATGTCCTTCAAAGACAATTACCGACCCAGAACAAAATCATGGTCGCTTGTACTTACTCATCAACACATTTTGCTCCATCACATAAAAAGGTTTATCAAATTGGCTGTGCGATTAACCAGATTCGACTGTATTTTAAAGGGCCTATGTTTACCAATAACGCTACTACTTCGCTTTGAGGCGCGACTTCGGCGCCAATTGAGACCGTTTTTTTTTAGATCCCCCTGCGATTTCCTACCGATTGTCAGCGAAAGCTGGCGTGAGACAAGCGGCAACAATCGCAAAAACAATCAGCCTCTAGTGCGGTGGTTTTCACCCAGGGTGCCGCTACCCCTTTGGGGATCGGCAGCCTTTTTTCTAGGGGTCGTAAGAGCTTTTGATGGTCCGTAGAAAAACTTAAATGTTTATTTACAGATTGTTCTATAATGCGCATTTCAGATCGGAATCACTTTTAATCATGGCCAAAATATGAGGACCTGTGACCCAAATTATAGCCAAAGTTTCGGTTGCAAATTTAAGATCGTTTCAAAAAGGATTGACTGGTAAAACCTCATCACATGGGTTTAAATTATTATTCCGATATTTTGGCAACGTACAATTAATAACATTACGTGACATAACTAAAACATGTGCTGCGCTTTTAAATCAGGTTGTTTGAATACGGTGCCGGGAAGCACTCCAGCTTTGAAGATTTTTTGGAGGATTTTATGGTTCGATATTCTAGTTTTCAAAATAATTGAATCTGCGCAAAGTTTATATTCAAGTCAAGTTCGTTCCGAATTTAGTTAACAGCGGGAGATATTCATAGAGTATTCGTAGCTGAGAAACAAATTGTTCTGTGGGTGGGCTAGATTTTACCCAAATTTCAACTCGAGAGGAACTTAAAACCCTAAAAAACGATTTAGCTGCGGAGGATGACTTAAAGAAAAGACTTTTCCATTGTCAGATACATTAGCTTCGTATTCCAGAGTGGCAAGCACAGCGGTTTGACTTTTGATACCTTTTGATACCTTCTTTTGCGGTTTGACTTTTGATACCTTTTGATACCAGAGTGGCAAGCACAACGGTTTGACTTTTGATACCTTGGTTGTGTGAGGCGAGCTTCTCTGCATTAGCGGTAATAAAGAACAAAGCCATGACTGAACTAATAGCGGAGCCAGATCTAAGATGTGCTCCGGCAGCAACAGAGCCACGCATCGACAAGCTTGTAGCCAAAATGCAACACTAGCCATCTCATTGATGCAGCTGCCATATATATAAATATATTTTTGGTGAGTCTTTTTTCAAAATAGTGTGGTATCATAGACAAGGGTGGGAACCCAAACCTAAACCAAAACCTGAAAACCCGGTTTTAAAGGAAAATTTTCAAACCTAAACTGAAACTGACACCTACTCAGCCAAATTTTTGAAAACCTCAATTTAAACCAAGACCGTTTTTTCTTGAAATGTCAAAACCGAAACTAAAACCTATTCAAAATTTTCTAAGGTTTTGGTTTTAAAAATTGTCATCACCATCATTACCAGTGCTGTTCCATTCATGCTGAGCGTGAAATAGAGAAGCTGTGAATACTAATTTTTGAGTCTTTGGTTTCACCGGACTCGGAATTAAACCCAAATCGCAACTTCTGAAGCAATTGTTCTTCTCACTCGGCCATCTGAGCTGCTGCTTTTTATCGTAAAAGAACAAAAACGTCAAGAATTAAAGCACTTAAATAATTCGTATTCAAAATAAAATAGCTTTCGTGGATAAAACTTAAGCCGAAACTGAAACCCAGAAACCGAAGTTGCGCGTAAGCAAAACTGAAACCGAAACTGTAACCTAATTTTCAGCAGCCGTGAAACCAAGCCAAAACTGAAACCTGACATCTGGGTTTTAACACACCGAAACCGAAACTGACACCCTAACGCCAAGTAGTCAGGTTTTCACCCTTGATCATAGAATAGTAGTATCTATGTGTAGTTATTTTTATTGCTGCTGTGCACACGCATCAGCATTACATGTGTTTAATGACTAGCACTTTAGAAATGGGTCGTTCGGTTATTTGGGTTCGCGAAGTGGATCGCTGAATAAAAAATGTTAAAAATCACTGCTCAAGCGTAACTATAGCTTTAGTTTCAACTATATAAAAGCTATAGGTGTACTTGAACTTGGGATGAACTCGATAAAATTTTCTGAACTCGAACTTGAACTCGATCAAAAATGTTTTCATAGTTTGCAGCTCTGGTTCAAATTTAAGGTATCGGTTCAAGGTTGAAACAGGCACTGTTATTCGTTAGTATCAGGGAGTTTTTGCGAAAAAAGGGACTTCTAAATTACAAAAAAATTGATAGAATTCTTCCAATCAGAGCTCTTGCGATTATGCCTGCTACCAAAACAGTAACTGCTTACAAAACTTACTTAACCGAACAAGCAATGAAATCTCCAGCTCCGTCTATGCCACAATTGCCAAACCGATCTCCTCTTCGATTAGTAGAGTAGCGACTATCTGGACATGAGGTTGCCCCTGCACAAAACAGGATTGATACAAAGCACAACGGCGATTTCGTAAATAAAAAACTTTTGCTATGTCTTTTAGTGAAACACTCAAAATCACAAGAAAATTAAATGCTTTCAAAATCAACCTACTGTACAGTACAAACTACCATACTTAATAGAATAGCAAAAAAATTTGTTTAGTAGCAATTTCATCCTATGAAAGAGACGAACGCGCTGCTCCTAGCTCACTTGGATATGTCAACCTCTTAAAATGGGAGAATCCCATTAAGTGCCTTATACCCAAAAGGCATAACAAAGTTGACATGTTCGGCTTGTTCTTTGCGCTACTTTTGTCAATGTTTTATAGAGCGGAACAGCGCTTTTCGGGCAAATAACCTTCATAAACCGCACGCTGTAAGCCAAGACGGATGTCTATATTATCATTATTGACTCATTGTTGACTGGCCAGCAGTAAAAATGTGGTAAACTGAAAGCCATTGGTTAGACCCGACTCGGAATCAAACCCGCGTCTACAGGTCCAGAACAGAGTTGGACGTTCTTATCATTCGGCCATATTAAAATCACACATAAAAATAGTGTACCGGTAGTATATGGACTATGGAGGTTTGTACCGCACATTGATTTTTGAAAGCATTTAATTTTCTTGTGATTTTGAGTGTTTCATGAAATATGCGTACCGGTATCACTACATGGCTTGTCGCACCATATATCACAACAGACTTATGTATGCGGTGTTTTATGCAAAAGCAAATTCAGCTTTGAAATGTCAAGGAGGTTGTTGAGTGACTTCTAAACATTGTACTTATTCACATTCAATTTCAATAAAATTGCTAGACCCACAACTCAACTTTCACCGGGAAAGAAACAAAAATAACTTGTGCTCTTGCTCAGAATGCAGTGCAATTGTGCGAAATAAATCGAAAATCCTAGATGTATTAATTTATACTCTTAAAAATAAGCGCAGCAATCGAAAATAAGAACATTTCTTAGAAATAAGCACAATCACATTTTGTAAAACATCAAAAAACATTGCTCCTGAAAATAAGCCCAAATCTTAGAAATAGGCACGATATAGCAACCCTGGTAATAGCTCTCAACCTTCTATTTTTTTCGTGCTTGCCTCAAAAAATAGGCCTACACCGTACTGTAGCCAGCACAAAAATGATGTCCGGTCCTCAGAAACAGATTAATGACCAAGTGGTCTGTGCTGTAAATTTTACACGCAAATCTGCATTACTGTAGACTTGTAAGGCCTATACTGTATGTGTATGAAATAGCGCTCTATAGCGATGTAGAACGCTATTTATGTCGTATTGTGGCTGTTAATATCGATTATATCGTTATCGCACTGTATCCAGTATGAAGTAAAATGATGTCGTCTGGTTTTCAGAAACAGATTAATGTCCAAAATTTAACTGTCAGAGCTGCATAATATGTTATTGTTTACGTTTGCAGTGTTGTGTAGCAATATTTATGAGCTTCTTATTAAAAAAAACAAGCAGTATAACAAAGATAACTACGTTAATTACCTTGTTGATACATGTCGGCACACTGCATATCTTTTGTAAGACAGACCCCATCAAAACAACTAGCTTGATTTGCATTACAAGGAATGCCATTCTCCATGAAAGTATTATCAGGACACTGATAAGAAATTTAATCAGTTAATACGCTGCATTTAATCAGTAATAAACTAATACGTTCATATGATGCGACGGTGGTAACTGAGAGCAAACCCCGAATTCTTTTTAGGGAAGGGAAACCTAAAAGAAATACTTTTTTTGCAGCTTCATGCATCCAGAAGTATCAAATTAGTATAATGCATTATGAGCAAGTAAAAATTAAATGGGCTGGGGTCGAGCTCCCTATAAACACCGATTGTAACTTAGCTGATGAACAATGGCGGCCACCAACAACTAATTCGGCTGGTCGCTAATGACCATAGGTTAGCAAGTTCTAAACAAGTAGGCTTATTATCTTGAAACTATAAAATTATAGTGCCCTCAGTAGCCTACACACAGAAAATGTGTTTTCAAAAATGTATTTTTTAGATAAACTATTGAAAACAAAAAAGTTTAATGAAAAATTATTTCTGTGCGAACAGACAATCGCAGTAGCTGTGCGTAGCCTACCCGTGACCCCTTTCATCAATACGGAATATGCCTTTACATTTTCGGGCCCCCTCTCAAAAAACTTTTACGAATCTCTCTGTCGATGAATTCGCTGCGGATTTCGATTGTCAGTTTAACCTACTCAGTGCTCCCTCAGATTCCTAACTGAGTTCTTTCAAAGTGAATTGGTAAGAAATAAACGCAGAGTCAGTGCACCATAATATCTAACATTCGACTACAATAAAGGTTTCAAAATAAAGAATATTTACTCATTTTCAAACTCCAGTCGAATTACTTCATAATTTTTTGCCGTCTCCCTAAGTGCGCTCTTTCTCAAAAAAATTCTGTTGCTCAACGCCTTAAAAAAGTTGGTTCTCACGTTTGCATTTAGCCCGTCGCAATACTCGGCTAGTTCACATTCGTTACTCGCTGATCGACACTGAGTTCCGCCTGGCAAGATTTGACAATCCTGGCAACATAACTCACAATCACATTGCGCTCCAGGCAGTAATTGGCAAGTGGTCGGATCGCAGCAAGTGCTGTAAAAGAAAATACACTGAATGCTCCTCTTGTAGGTACGAGTTCCTTATATCACAATGAAAATCGTATACAGGATTCTATAATGAATGAGTATTACTGAAGGTCCCAGACTTTCAGCACATAATTTTACCTGTTCTATGCGAAAACTTTGAAGTTTTTCTTTACTGTATTCCTGTGTTTAAATCCGTATTAAACTATGTTTCAAACCAGTAATTGAAATTGGTTGTCGAAACAGCATAATGAATCTTAATGACATTTAAGTAAAGTTATTTTTTCTTGCATAAACAATTACTGGTAACTTTTAGATTCAGCACGAAAATCAAAATAGATTAAATTCTTATCAAAAAACTCTCTATGAAATTTTTAGCATTACACCGAAGCGTGCGTGCGGCCGGGCCCATTTCCGCAGCTTAGCGCCTGGCCAACAAACACTGCTTGGAACTCCAAATAAACATCAAAGCGGTTGTGACACCGTGTTCGACTAGGAAGCAACGATCAAGAATCGAAGTCCAGACCCTTTGCATCGATAGCAATGTCAGTATCCTTAGCCGGTTAGCATACATCACACAATCGTCGTCGCGACTCGATTTATAAAAATAAACGTATGGCAACACCATTCATGAAATAATCGAAAAAAAATTAACTTAAAACAACTTAGTTTCACCTATTGCAATATTCTGGCAGTCCACAGTCACACTGTTCTCCAACGTCAATAATTTCATTGCCACACGTCCTTGATCCGTTAAAAATATCTGACGGATTTGGGATGTCTGTCAAGCAAAATCCAAATCCTATTCCAAGGTTAGTTTCGAACTGATTAAGACTGCAATCAGACCACGAAAAAGGCATAGAGCTTTGAAAAAAAAGCAAGCATTAGATTACTTTCATCGTTTGTTACAACTACCGTACAAAACCAATATCCTCAAGACTCTATGATTAGGCTGTATCAATAGTACCGATTTATTCAGTCATTTTGAATGAAGTCGTTTCATCCATGACGACTTGTTAAGACAGAGCGCAAGTTAAATTTTGCAAGCAGAGGTGGTCTTAGGAAAGTGTAAATTGCGAAAACGCAAAGCTCTTCCAAAAAATAATTTATCGCATCAAAGGGCCTACCCGCGGGATTTATCGCGCTGAAAGTTTTAGATACATAACCCTCCTTGAGCAAAGCTGCCAGTGTTAACGACGTTTTGCAGCAAATGGTGGTGCGCTGGAATACGAAAGCGAGTTTAGTCAGTGGTCAAGATCTTTAACTATATGATGTTAAAAATTATGGTGATCCTTTGTCATAGACCATTTAGTGATGAGTGCACCAGGCAGTAGGCTACCTGTTCCATTTTCAGAATACGTAGTAGAAAATGTATCGAAAGCACCACAGCTAAGTGGCCCCTTAATTATTTTAAGAAATAAAATCTTCATTACAATCGCAGTAGGCTTGTTTTGTTAAAGCGAGTGGCGGGGTGCATCTACGCGGCATTCGGACTTCAATAAAGAAATTACACAGCGGTGGCAAGCCATTGGAGACGCTGCGTCCAATATGACATTACAGTATATCAAAGTCGGCCAAACACTAAAATGTGTTACGGTATTTTGCATCTGATTTTAGGCTGTAGTCACCCGATAGTTTGATCCATAATACAACTGCCGGTGCATGAGCATGTTACCCCAGGGTATTCATCAGTATGAGGCACACCAAAGTTGTGGGCCAACTCACGGGTCATCACCACACCAACAAGAACGGCATTTGGGTTGTAGTCCTAAAAAAATACAAAGTGATCTTTTACTCAGATAACAAGTTGCAGATGTCATGCCCGAGAATGAGGCAGCAAAACAGACTCTTCGTCCATACGTCCACGTAAGTTAAGCCACAAAAACCTTCAGCAACACGTTTGGTCCCCTGTGAACAGAAAACAACCGAGGCGCTTTACCAAACATGATTAGGGTCTTAGGGGTCGCCAGTCGCCACTCGCTCTCTCAAAGATGGTGCAATGTGCAATCCCGTTACATGCCTTTCCCAACTGCGCAACAAGTCAAAAAAACAGAAAAAAATTCCAGCTTGCTCTGCATATTATCCCTTCAATGCTGAACTTTAAAGCAGCAACAAAGCAGTGCACATCAATTTTTGATTCGTTGTTTGACGCGACTGGCAGGCCCCTCGAGAGGGGGGTGCAACGGTGCGCCGCACCAGGGCCCGTAACAGTGTAAAGGGCCCGTATATATTAAAATCCAAAATTAAAGTTAGTACTATACGAGTGTAATGGATGAATTTATGCGCTATTGCTCTAAAGCTGAAATGAATTGTGCCGCCATTTATCACTGCAATATGCGTGAAATGATGCAATGGATTCCAGGCAAAGTAATTTAGTACGTAATTTTTACGCAAGATAAAGCTAGCAATGTTGGATGGGGTAGTGACGTAACCGTAAGGGGAGTGCTGTGGGTCAAAGCCTTTATGAAAGCTGTGTAAGCTTAAATTTTTACGTAAATAGGCCTAGGCTTTAAATTAGAGAAAGTACGTATAAGACCTGCGAATACCAGCTTCCGAGCGAGGGAAGGCGCTGAACACAGGCGCCTAAATTATATTATATTCTACCTTTTGCCTAATTTTGTAATCGTGGGAACTGCCCAATTTGTGCTGTTACTACTTGAAACAGTTGCAGTAAAAAATGTAGTGTAAGCCACTTAATCACGAACTGCACAGTAGCCTAGTGGACGCCATATTTTTTGAAACAGCACAAAAAGCACAGCGATGGTATAATGCAAAACCTCGTATGTGATTTTTCACTGTATTAAGAAAACTAAAAAAACTTTCCATGCAGTTTTTTTAATTGTTGAAATAAAAACTTGGTAATATCAAAAATGTTGGTTCTTAAAACTCTCAAATTAACAATGTCATCAAAAATTTTTAAACGTTTCTCTTTCGGGAGTAATTATAGCACATACGAGGTTTTGCGTTGAACCATGATCCAAGGTTTTGCGTTGTGATATTGTAAAGCCAAAACATTATTTCAACGTTTAAGAAATATTGCTGACGTCAACTATGCAACGTAAGGAAAAAAAGAACATGACATCATGCTGTAATGACGTCACTGACCTTATGACACTGACCTTATAAAATATATCATAGTTTACGAATGTATTTGCGAATCAATGTATGAGGAAGAATCATGTTTATGTTCAAAGCTGAATCAATAGTCCTAGCTTTTCAAAAACAAACTGTTCACACAAATTGCTTAAATTGTTGCAGAGTCCTAGCTTTTCAAAAACAAACTGTTAAATTGCTTAAATTGTTGCAGAGCACCCCATTACTAGATTGCTGCGACATGTATATATTGCAATGAAAGGACTGTTGCATTTACGTACCAGATCAAACGTTGAAGAACACAGAGGAGGCTCAAGCACCCGTAATTTTTAGTCATGCGTATTAATTAGTTACTTCTACACCAAAACTGCAAAGTAAGCATTTCTTTATTCTTAGCCCCACTTTTTTCTAAAAACATTGCATTTGTCAGGGCTATGATTTTACTGTAGGCTATTAATCGCTAAACCGCAAGCATGGGTAATCAACTGTCGACAGTGACGAAAAATTTTTTAATTCTCAATACTGCTAAAAGCCCCTTGCCTTGTACTCAGGCCCGCAGCCAGAAGAAAATGCTAAGGGGGTAAATTTTTTTCCAAGGGGGCGAGAAATGTTTAGGTAAAATTGGTTAAAAAGAATCCACTTTGTTCTTTTAAAAGAACTACATCCACTTTGTAACCGGCTGTTAGCTCAATTGCTTAGCGCACACGCTATCGGTACGGGAGGTCTGGGGTTCAAATCCTGGATCGGACAAATCTGCACAGTGTCGTCAACTGCTCGCCACCGCTGGACGTTTCTTCGGAGCTGTGTAGCCCAAGCGCTAAGCCGCGGAGATGGGCCCCGCCACTCGTCACACGCTTCGGCGTAATAACGCGAGTATAATGAAGAATAGATTTGATTTGACATCCACTATGTTCCAAATGTTTACACTTCAATCACGCTTTCTTATACTAGTTTCAAAAGGGAAGTACCGGAAGCAAAGTACTGTACAACCTAACTGAAAGATTTGACAGCGTATGGCTTTGTAGAAGGCTATTACGCTATAAATGAATTAAATTTACATGTACCGGTATTCGAAAAAGCGACGAGCAAAGTTTTAGTGCAAAAGCAATAGATAGTAGGCTACATCTTCGGCTTGCGGAAGTTGCGGGTGCGGCGGTTTTTGACAAATGTTCTGCACCAGAGCCGATCAGATGTAGCGGATTCTTACTTTGTAAAGCAAAACATGCACCGGCACCCCAGTGGCCTGGTAAATCGCGGAAGGGGCAATTGTGTTTATTCTTTGGATAGACTTGTAGTTTGGGCATGGAAGGAGCATCTTCTCGCAGATCATCTGGTAAACGACCCTGATGCTCTTGCGAAGAAAAAATCGATGTCGCTGAGATCGAGCTGCTGCTGGGAGTGCTTCGCGATAACAAAGGAAAGCACGAAACCGCGTAGGAGGAAGATCTTGCAGAAGGAATTCTGGTGACAAACTTGTTTATATGGTTGTCCAATCCAGCAGTAATCCAAGAAAATAAACCTCGCCAGCAGAGTCATGGCTAATAGGGAAAAATTTTTGCAATGTCGGATTATGAAACTATAGATTAAAAACCGAAGGAAAATTTCTTCTTTTTTTATTCAAAACGTACGTTAATTTATACCAAACCATTCGGCAGAAATTTAATTCAACTTTGACGCGTTGCTGCGAAATTTCTGGGAAATCGAAGCAGTGCCGTGGCAGATCATCTTTGCCCCCCCCCCCCCAAAAAAAAATCCTTTCAAGGGTTCCTATACTAAGCTTTTGATATAAATTGTTTTATGTTTTTCCAGGGGTAACAGCTCAGTGTCTTATCACAATGCGAAATTGCGAATACTGTAGTTGTAGTAAAACATACGCGTTATTTGTCACTGGGAAAAAATAAAAGTGTAATTTTAAGACAAGTTTGTTACACCCATTTATCCATTACCATTAAAATCGTCTAGAGCTCACTTTTCCGCTCGGGAATACTCTTATGACAGCATCGTACTTTGGAGATCGGGCGCATTAACAATTGGCAACTTGGCCAGTGAAGAACCAACCGGACGGCCAAATCGATAGAGCGTTTGCTTCTGGATCGGTAGACTGAGGGTTTGATTCCGAGTCGAACCAAACCAATGACTTAAAAATTGGTATGCACAGCTTCCCTACTAGACTTTCAGCATTAAAGGGATAGTGTTAAGCAAGCAGGCAAGTTTAGTTGGTGATGTGTCGTGGGAAGGGCACTTATAGCGGATTCCCCTATCTTAAGTGTGGTAGACAGATGGCCGGCAATGCCTAAGCGAGTTCGTATAGCGCCCCGTCGTTTTCTCGTGATAGGAGGATAAAAATGCGAATAAATAGACAAAAATTTAAATCCGCCCACAAGGTGTTAATGAAATTGAATTGAATTTTTTTTTTTTAATGAATTTGAATTTAAAAATTAAAAAATGATTGGATCCAACTCTGCACCGGCCTCCTTTTTCAAGTCTTACGCGCACTCTTACACCCAGTATATTCTTTATGATATTGTTACGTAGCTTATGACGCTATTTGAAAGGACACGATTGAGAAGAATTTCAAAACTGAAATTTGGAATCTGAAAGCGAAAAATCCCATTCAACGCGATTCGCAAAGCAAAATTTCGTTTTTGAATTGATGCAACTTTGGGTTCTTTAAGGTTACTTAGGATTTTTTTTGGGCAGTGTGCCCCGCTCAATTGAGGAATTTGGAGGGCGGCTGCTACGGCTCTGAGTCGAAGTCCGCACACTTTGCTGTGGTTTACCGAGAAAGTAGAGTTTTCTGTCAAGCCGCAGAGACACTGATTACAGTGATTAGTAGCCTATCTACCCGTATAAGTTCACTTTTTCGTACTTTAATTGTGCACAAGTTCTTCATTAAAAAAAGCACCGACGTAGGACAATGCCGACATAAACAGAAGTAGCATAATTATGCAGCAACGGTAAAGAGCATCGAACTCTTAACCTAACGACCAAGAACCGAATGCTTTACTGCTTCGCCACTCAGAATCCACTTCTTTTTCTACAATGCTTACGTTACGGTCACTCACAAACAAAAGTGCACTGCAAAACATTTTGATTTTTTTACATCAAATTATTATTGGTGACTGTGGTGGCACCCAAACTGAGTAAACATGCTGCCTACTGATCTAGGCGATTAATTGCAGGCTAATTCAAGTAGCTCCCATTGGTTTCTGTATCAGGATGTGAAAACATACAGTACATGTTAAACCACGCGCGCTTATTGGTAATGCAACTTTTTCTAAGAACTGCGGGTTCGCTTATTTCAGTTTATATTTTATACTTTGAATAATTTTCTACCACGCATGTAGCAGATCTGTACCAATTTTTGCCGAGTTTACGAAACAATAAACACCAATATAATATGCACGTATGTATAGCTGATTTTGTTTAGGGGCGCGAAAGTTTTTCCAGGGGGGCGAAGCGCCCTTCCTTGGCGCCGGCCCTGCTTGTGCTTGGTTAAGCACTTTATCTGTACTCGTTAAGCTCATCGCTATGCCATCTGAGCATTTTGGGGAAAATTTTTTTAAAATGATGCTATAACAGGGGCGTTCAACCCGCGGCCCGAAGTGGCCCGCCAAAGCTTTCATAGTGGCCCGTTAAACTTTCTACATTGGTTAGTCAATCTGTTTTTATGCGTTGACACGACATTGTGAGTTACAGATAGGAGTGTTTAAATAGCATGTGGTAAGGCGTACCACCAATGATATAGAAAATAGAGCACGTGCACAGCAGCATGAACAAATTGCTCACGCACACTGTATTGTTAAGTTTATCTTACCATGATTTTTCAAATTGTTTTTATAATCTCTTGATGTCGCCATGGCATTAACTTTTGGCCAGAGAAAAGTTTTGAAATGCAGATATGGCCCGTTACTCAAAAAAGTTTGACGCCCCTGTGCTAGAATAATGAGTTATACTGGATAAATAAGCTAAATAGAGCATTAACGCACTTGATTGACGTTGACTGAGTTCGAAGTACATAATCCTGACTGAAAGGCGGCACCAAGAGTAAATCCAGTGAAATCAGCTCCATATAAAAGCATCGCATTATCAGCAATCAACCACGGAGATGTAGGTGAATCCATTTCTTTGCGCTCAAGCCTATAATCTCGAAAAGAAAACAATACCTGCAAAATGACATGTCGTAAACACGATTACACTAGACAACAAAAAAATTTTTCGTCATGCTTCTTTTTTTGTGTGTGTGTTTTAGACTAATTTGAGGCCGGTAATTCCAAATATAACTTATTGCTCGTTTGTTTCGGCAACGTCCACTCGTCCAGTTTATTTATTTGAAAACGGTGAGAGAATTCACATTCAATCACACGTACAAGTGAGGAAAAATTAGATAAACATTTAAATGCAACTGAGGCAACAGAATGTAAATCAAACTTATGGAGACGCAATTTATACAAAAAATAAATTGAAGCAGATACCAGATGATTTGGGAGACAATTCCATACAGAGACAATGCGGTTGAAGAAGAAGAGTCTAAACCGATCCTGTTTAGCATTATGAATGGTTTGCATAGTGAAATCATGTTGACGCAAATTAAACTTGTTATGACGATACTCAAAATAGTTAGTAATTGCAAATCACAGAGGTTATGACAGATTTTGAACATAAGTATAAGGTCGAACTCAAGTCTGCGATATTCAAGGGATTTGATGCCAAGTACGCAAAGACGAGCATTGCAGGAATTAAAAGGAATGTTGCAGCGAATGAAAGCATAACGAGTAAAATTTATTCGCACTGATTCAAGAAGAACTATGTCTTTTTTTTAAATAAGGATTCCAAACACACGTAATGACTTCAACTTTAGAGTGAACATTAGTATTGAAAGCTTTAAGCAAAATCCAAATATTTTTAGTGGAAAGGGAACGCAAAATTTGATAAGAACATAAAGAGGTACTACGTTGAATATGAGAAATATTGTAAGACCATTTAAGGTTATTACTAATAGAAATACCCAAATCTTTAACAACAGAAACAGTCTTGATGTTTCCTGAACCAGCAAAAAAAAAGAGGCACAACAGTGAATACGAGATATAGACAGATGTTCACATTTAGCTACTGCAAGATCAAGGTGATGAAGTTGAAGCCATTCTGTGAATTTATCCACACCCAGTTGCAAGCTATTAGCATTATTGCTGAAAAGTTTGGCATCATCAGCATACTAAAACATTTCATAATTAGGATTATCCATAGAAACAAAACTAGGAGCGTCATTGATGTATGTTCAATGTGTTTTAACGTTTAGTTACATTGATTACTTCGTGAAATAGGAATGTTGTACAGTACCTCAGTACATTGACTGCGCACCCATAATTAGGGATGTGCCGAGTCGAGTCCGAATACTCGCCCGAGTATTAAACCATTATCATTGTGATCTTTTTTTGCTTTGTATCCGAATTTGAGTCGAAGTTAGGACTACTACAGACGAGATGACCTTTTTTTTTGCTCTTCAACTGATTTAAGTTCTTATTTTGGCGTCGTAGATACTCGGATTCGGACTCGGCCGAGTAATGTCGTGAATACTCGTTACTCCGCGAGTCCGAGTAATTTTCCTTGAGGCACATCCCAACCCATAATATGCAATTTTCCTAAAGATTTGAATTAGTTGCTGTAGTGTATTAGCATTTTCAGCATAATTTTTCAAATGACCAAAAAACGTGACGTGCTGGCGCAAAAGTGACAGCAGATTTGAAAACAGCGCCCTTAAAATACCCCAATAAGCTCTTTACCTGATGAGTAGCACAAATTTTGTGGCCTAGTGTTATGCAACAAATTAGGCTACTTTTAGAGACACTGCTGCGAAGAGGGGGTGGAGGGGGGTGGGCAATTATTCAAAATTATGAGGATAATATTCATTAGTAACTTAATAGCCATGAGTGACATTATAGATTAGGCAGCCTTAACGCATTTTCACTGCAAAACGCGTTTAGAATCTTATATTTTTTTAAACGTTATTTTATGTTTTCTAAAACAGCGATTTTTAAGTTACGAGTCAACATTCACCAGGGGATTGACGGTAACACTTTTGTTGGGTTGCTGACAGTTAGTAGAATGAAAAGACGTTACGTTCTTTGTAACAGAACAAACATTCTTTGAATCATAGGCTACAAAAATTACTACATCCACACCACGCAATCATTTCGATTTGCTGGCGGTTTGCAGCAGGCGTTTTGGTATAGTTTTTGCGATAAGCTTAAGTAACTTTTCTAAATTCTAATCAGTATAATTTTGGTGTTATAATTATTGTTTTTTAAAGCGTTCGGTGCCAAAATAAACCTGTCGAAATTGAAAATAAAAAAAAAAATTTTTTTCCATTATATTCTTGATCTTGTAGCGACGGGCCCCGATTTTCTGTTCATATAACGACCAAATCGAACACCTAAACGCCCTAAAAAATTTGATTCTCCTGGACTAAAACCAACCTCAGTTGGCTAGACTGAAATGAAAATTATAATGTCGGTCTATGCTTAGTATTATTTTACCAGAAAACGCTTGAGGTTATGAAATCAGGGTTCGGAATGATAGTAATCATAGAAAGCATAAGTCAAAAACCATTGTCTCAAACACTGAGATAAAACGGCTTAGGTTCTTTTTAAATTATATAGAACTGAAAAGTCAACAGATTGTGTAACGAGCTAACGCTCTTTGAGTGAGCAGTCACCCGGTAGCCTACATCCATAGTATATAGGCTACGTCAAATGCGATCGGCTCCAGCTATGAATGAAACCCATCATGCAGAATCTGTAACCTGCGTGCGCTACTCCTTAGATCATATTGCTGACCAATGTCATTGACTACCAACTAAGGTTACTTAAAACATTTTCCAAATTCATTCCGTATGAAAATTTGTAGCAGCTTCGTGTTGCTGTTTGTGCAAAAATGATTGTTTTGACTTTTTCAACGCACTGTATACCGCAATAATGCAAAGCACATATATCAGTATGTACACAAAAACCCGATATTTATTTTAACATAAAGAAGACATAAATCGGTCAAAGATTTGAAGAAGAATATTTTGTATACAGCGGCGTACCGGGGGAAAACGGGCGTCGCGGCACAACCACTCCCCCCTTTCACAAACCCTAACCACAAGGTTAAATCATTTTGACAAAATATCATAATATTTGATATCTTTGCTCTATAACATTTGCCACCCCTTCTAAACTTTCAATTGACTACTGCCTGCTCGTATGGTATTTTACACAAACAAGAATCTAACTGTCAATTGAAAGACACCAACAAATATTTTGTGGAAGCCCGGTCGAAAAACATAAAGATTACAATATTATTTTATGCTTGACTGCTTGACTCATCGCTAAGTTTTTAACTTAATCATAATGTTTTCTCACCAAATTGGCGCCTGTAGAAGAAGGAATTTGATCACCACCTGTCCATAGTTCAATATGTATTAGAACTATTCGAACGCCAATTTCAATGTAAAAATTATCTACGACATTAACCAATTCCAAAACACGAGAAACAGCCATGGCCTCCCCACCTTGCGCAGTGACCTGAATAAATTTTTAAGGTCAATTAAAACTTCATTCATTATTATTTTTCGTAACTATTAGAATAAATATTAGATGTTGTTATATCGTTATTGCAAAAAACATACTTACCAGATTCACATTTTGGGGGCAAAAGTCTGTAAAGATTTCTTTGATCATGATGAGGAAAAGCTTATGCACAGTTAGCTCACATGTCCAAGCCAACTTTCAACGTCAGACCATTAACATACTAAATATGTATTACAATGCTGCTAGACCAATATCGCATCCGAGACTGCAGGGGAGAGAGGTAACAAACAATCTCAACACAAAAAACCATCAAGTTTTCATTACACTCTCGATATAACGCCGAAGCGTGTTACAAGTTTCGGGCTCCGTTGCCGCGGCCCAGCGCCGGGGCAAGCACATTTCCGAAGGAACGTCGTAGCGGTGATGAATCGCTGGCTGAACTATTTCCAATTTGACCGGCCCGGGAATCGAACCCAAGACCTCCACGCACCGATAGCGATGTCTTAACCTCCATGCCAAGCAGCCCGTTAACAAGTGACTATTCGCATGAGCACACTGTTTAAAGGTAGGTTATATCATCCAAAACTTTTCAAAACAGAAACAAAAAATGGACGAAGGCTTATTATATTGCAACTTCTCTCGACCGCTGCTCGATTATGCAACAGCAATTTAAACAAAAAACGCATCAACGAGTTTGTAAAATGTGTTTTTGACTGTAAACGAGGAAACCAACCGAATTCATAAAGAAACTAATATTGTATTGCATGTCCTCAAATTGAAGCAATTGGGCGAGTCTTCAAAAATCTGGAAGCATAAGAGAGCAATGCATGAACTGGTTCAACGTATTGTACTTGGTTTGGCCTGCAGGTTGTCGTGGTGAGAAAAAGATAGATACGGGAGATCTGGGGTTCGATTACCACGCTGGTCCAATCGGACACAGTTATCCTGTCCACATGCCCCATTACAGTGGGATTTAGGCCCTCCGTTCTAGTTTCTGCATCATAATTGATTTTTTTGATGCCATAATAACTTTTTTAAAATTATGACGTCTGAAATTATGATGCAGAAACCAGAACCAAGAACGGGGACCTAAAGACCACTAAAATTGGACAGGGTAAGTATCTCCAACTTCTCCATCGCTGCAAAATTCGAAGCTGTGTGGCCTAGTCACTAAACCGCAGGGATAGATCAGGGCAGTTGTCACTCGTTTGGGCATATCCATCAGGGTAATGATAATCGATTATTCTTTTGTACTTAAAAGTTGGTTGGTGGTACAGACCGTGAGAATTGCTTTTAGGAGAGTGTTCATGTCTTCGAAACTTTTCGTCTGACCCTTGTCAAGAAGAGATCGTCATTCGTCAGAATGAGAAAGCAGAGATAGAACCGGCTATATATAGAGAAAAAGTCGGGCTGTGATTGGCTGAAACGAAAAGCCAATGAGAGAGCCGTGATTGGCCGAAAAGAAAAAGCCAATGAGAGCGAAGAGGTTAGCGCAAGATCTTTAAGCTGTAGACAAATTCTTTTTGCCGACAGAGAATGGGATTAGAAGTTTTAATGAATGTCGCTTGAATTTTTCTGCTCTTGAAGCGACATTCATTAAAACTTCTAATCCCATTCTCTGTCGGCAAAAAGAATTTGTCTACAGCTTAAAGATTTTGCGCTAACCTCTTCGCTCTCATTGGCTTTTTCTTTTCGGCCAATCACGGCTCTCTTATTGGCTTTTTCATTTCAGCCAATCACAGCCCGTCTTTTTCTCTATATATGGCCGGTTCTATCTCTGCTTTCTCATTCTGACGAATGACGATCTCTTCTTGACAAGGGTCAGACGAAAAGTTTCGAAGACACGAACACTCTCCTAAAAGCTTTTGTACTTAGTTTTGAAGCACTCCGCAGAGAATTATTACCGTGAGCACAACATTTGACGTGGAAACTGCAGCGATGTTAGTGAATGCTCAAAAGTATCATAAAAATGAGAAGGAACGAAAAATTTTTAGAAATAAAGCTTACCTCTGCCATATCTGCTACAATTAGTAACTCAAGAAAGAAAGTATCACTATACTCAGCTAGCTCACGTCGTTTCCGAAGAGTTTCATCTAAAAAATGTTTTAAGTGTTTGTAAATCCTCAACTTGAGCAAAAAATTGAACCAGTTCTATGCTCGTTATTTATCGAACCTTGATCGCATGTTCATAAACTACTATTTATCGACAAGAACTGAAATGTTGCACGTTTTGACAAATTTCAGTGCCACAAAGTCTAATTTTATTGACAAAACACATTTTATAATGTTGAAGCAAGGCTATTTCCATCAGTAGAGGGTTAGGAAAAAGCCTGCCCTTGCTCTCTCTGCCGATCACATCTTTAATTTTTCAACTGATCAAAGGGCTAAAGGACGAGTCCATTGATATCCTGCACGTGACCCGCTGCAACGTGACAACGACGGTAATGTAGCGGTTAGTAAAAGTACTATAGCAGGTTTTCGAATAAAACAAGGTGAAGCTCGTTGCGCTGCTGCCTGCCACGCATTGGTAAATAAACCTTTAGCATTAATAGCTAACAGGTTGTTTTTGTGACAAAGTCAGTAATTTATCGTTTTCCAATAAAACCTCGATTTCTGGAGATAAATAGGAAGCAATAACTTTATAGTTTAAAATTATTCAAGTACTGCACAGGCAAAAGGGGCTTGGCTGGCCAAAAATTAAGAGGGTGGGGGAAAAATACGATAAGCCTAAAACTTCACCTATTTGGGTCAGGACACTACGCACACTTCAGATTAGCCTTCGTCAATAAAGGGGAATGCCGTTGTCTCCCATAGCTACACCAATGCTGGCAATAGTTACGCAAGCATTAAGAAAACCCATGCAGGTTGCCGTGGGCTGTCATTCATTTAAGCTTTATATTTTGAAGACCTAAGCAAACACTTTGACTCCATATTTACTTTAAAGAAAAAAGCATTTATAGGCACAAAAGCGCATGTACAGGCATTTGCAGCTATGCACTTAAAACTGAACTTACAGAGACAAACATTTGCAAACCTGATTCCATTTCAGTTAGCATAGATATTGGATCGACATCCCCATGCTCATGACCACATGTTCCGTTTGTTGCATCTTCCAAGTCGGAAATGTCGTATAAAACGTACTCATTATCAATGGAAGCGTCAAAGCTTTCAAACGTGTGCAGTGGTTCAATGTAAAGAAGTTCATCAGGTAAACTTATGCTTCCCCTGAAAACGAATACTACAAGCTTATACAGGGGTGCAACCAGCGAAAACTTCAAGGGGAGGGGGCGGCACATTTTACTAGGCCAACTATTACAAAGACTTCCGTGTTTTGTGAGAGTATTTTAAAACACTTCAGTTAGGCTTCGTCACTATGGGGGCAGTATACCGGTGCGCTCCTCCCCCTCCTAGATACATCACTGATGTGATCTTAAAAGCACATTAATCAATTTGTTAGATTACACTATGAATAAAATAAACCCTAAAGTCAAAATTCCGTCCATACTACTATAAAATCAAATGGTGTAGTTATGCTTTCTATTTTAGAGCCAGCAATTGCTGTTGCAGCAATGTAAAATAAGCATTGTGCATTCTAGAGTGAATCAGAAATTTGTCAAATTCAGGCTTTGCCATAGGCCAAAACCTCCCTGGTTTTTCTCACCCAAACCTTTTCTAGAGAGAAAATTATGGCAAAATTTCTGGTTTTTGCTGTCATTTGACGACTTAAATTGGCTTATTTCGAAAAAAAAAAAAATCGCAGATGAGCTACTTGCTAAGATACTTCTACTTCGCAGCTCATTCGACAATTTATTCATTTTTTAAGGAAAGATTCGCTTTTTCAGGAAAAACACTTTCATTAAATTATAGATTAAATGCCGTACTACTCGCTAACAAAAATGTAAACGGGCCGACTAGTCCAGGCTTTAGTACCAGCCCGACCTGGCTTACAACTTTTCTTGTCTAAGTTACTGCAGCTAGCGTTTTTGACAAAGAAAATTTTATACGACTTAGGGGACTTTATCTTTTTTATTAGAGTATTAGAGTAAAATTAAAGTTACCAACGTTCACAAAATTACGTACCTTAGTCCATTACAAGTATTGACTGCCACTCGACTTTTCTTTACACCTCGTACTGTTCCATGGTAGTAGCAAAAATTCAATTCCTGGTCGAGTAAGAAATAACATTTATTGAAATTTTTTACAAGAACAAAAAACTAAACAATTTTTAGGCTAAGAAGCCGGCGTGGGTTCGAATTTCACTCGTAATCAGATTTTTTTAATTACGTTTGATTTAGCCCAAGATCTTAGTAGGTATAGATTCACGCTCGATTCATTAATTGAAATTCTTTATATTGTTTTGGACTATTCACAAATCGTGGAGGGTGAAAAATTAGCATGTCAACATTAATTCTATCGATAGTTTCATAATTACAATTTGACTTACAGCTACAAACAATAACACTTACGCCATATACAATCCTACCTTTTTAGAAGGTTTTTTCATAACTATCTCTCCATTTTTCATAACCTCTGCGACTGAAAATGAGTCCGGGCACATTTGTGAGTTCATCATCAACTCTAAATTGAATTTTTTTGTTTTTGTTTCGATTGTAATATACACCTCATTCATGTGTACTCCGGTTTCCTAAAACAAATGAAGTTAAAAATTGTAATATACACCTTAAAGGAATTAATCCAATAACCGTTTGGTCATGACCTTTGTTAAAATAAATTGATTTTCCCCTCCTTAATTTTATCAAACTACCATTGAGATTCAAACCCACGCCGATTTCTTAGCCTAAAAATTGTTCATTTTTTTGTTCTTGTAAAAAATTTCAATAAATGTTATTTCTTACTCGACCAGGAATTGAATTTTTGCTACTACCATGGAACAGTACGAGGTGTAAAGAAAAGTCGAGTGGCTGTCAATACTTGCAATGACTAAGGTACGCAATTTTGTGAACGTTGGTAACTTTAATTTTACTCTAAGCTCATATCAGTGGTAGTTAAACTGGGTTCGGTGAGGCTGTTGCAGGGGTTCGGTCATCATCAGAGTAAGTTTACACAAAAACACAAAAAGACATAAAATTGTAGTAAATTAGTATTTCTGAGCGGAATTCATGTTTAGTTAATTTTGTTTCATTGAATAAACAGATTTCATGTGCACCAAAGCATAGTTCACTGTCGGCTAAAGTTTATTCCGAGTTTTTGAATCATAAGTTACAGTATAAGCAGGGGGGGATTTGGGGGGATGCATCCCCCCACGAGCCATTATTAACGTTATTTTTGATGAACACAATTTTTTCATAATTTCGAACCTATGTGATAATAATGATCCATACGCGTTAAGCACGCATAAATGGAAAATGTCGGAACAAAACGCACATATTCGGTGAAGGCCTGAGAGTAGGGGCACAAAATTTAAACAAAATAATTGTTGTTTAAAAAGCACTAAAATGGTTATTACAGTATCTAAATTTTCAAAAATTTCCGGGGAAGCATGCCCCCGGACTCCTTAGAGCCATATTTTTGTTTGTCAATGTGCCTTAAATTAAGTCTACCTGAAAGAAATACGCTTAAAAAATGAAAAAATTTGCTGCCATCCCAAAGAAAAATTCTGAATACGCCTATGACATGATACATTTTCAAAGGGCTTATTTACGACCTTTTCCGGTTCTAAATGTCTTGACGTCTTTGTACTTAGTTAACATTCAACCTAATTCAAAACTGCATCCTCCCGCCAAAATTTTTTGGATCCTCTTCTGGTTATAACTAGGGGTTCTGGGCATGCCCGCATGACACTTGTAGGCTTACATATCTGCGACAAGTTTAAGAACCACTAGCTTCTATTTTACATTTTTGAAGTACATGCTACATGAATGCAGTTGACCATGCTGAACATCGAAACCAGCGAAGGTTCTCTTCTATCCTGCGTGCACTCTACACCAGGACTTCCCAAACTTTTTCGCTTGCGACCCCTTTTAATCTTCCAAAATTCTTCGCGACCCTTTACAGCAAAACTCACAAACAGTGCGAAATATGCATTTGTTATAATTATTGAAAGGCGAAAACTAAAAACAAGTTACCGCTACTCAATTGTTTATTTATTTTATTTTTGTGGCATATTTATCCTCCTATCACGAGAAAGCAATCAATGCGCTATACGAGCTCGCTCAGGAGTCGCCAGCCATCTGTTTACCACACCAACATGGGATAATCCCGCTAAGTGCCTGTCCCACCGACACAACAAGTAAACTTGCCGGCTTGTTCTTCACACTGTCCCTTTATTGCTGAGCGTCAAGCAGGGAAGCTGTGAATAGCAATTTTAAAGTCATTGGTTTGACCCGACTCGGAATTAAACCCAAGTCCACAGATTCAGAGGCAGACGTTCTTACCTCTCGGCCATCTGAGCTGTGGATGCCTACAATGCCTACTGGTTTATACTTAAATAGCTTATTAGAAACAAAAAAAGCAAACACATTTATGTAATGTGATGGGTGCAATTGCTTTCTCCTACAAGCCTAATCCAGCCGCGGCTCAATATTTGTTAATGCCGGTTTCAATGTTGCTTATGCAGGAACGATGTTTTGCCGTCAACGTTGAACATGCAAACTCGCACAGACACGTCGAGACAAACGGCCGGAGTGCGGTTACTGCCGAGGCCGATGATGATGGATATTCGGCTTTAATGCTAACTATTGATTAACCAGCTATCCATTGTTTAAATAGTTTTTAGTTACCGGTACTATAGCCTCTTACCAGCAGAGTTCTACATGGCGTCGCCAACCGAAGCGAAGAAACAAAAAGATACACCCAGCTTTGTCACTTGATACCAAAGTGACGAAACAAAACAGTTCATAGTTATACAGAGAACTACAACATTCAACCGCTACCTCACCATTTCGTATTTAGCTTAGAGATAGGCCAAAATCTACAGCTAGGCCTAAGTTGAGAATGCTGTTTGCGCAATTGCACCAGTTTTAAAAGTTTTAAAAATCACAACAGCATGCTACGCAATTGCGTAACACTGAATGCGCAAATACTTTGCCGAAAATTTGTACAAATGTGTACTTCCTGCGACCCCTGAAGTTTGTTACGCGACCCCTCGCGGGGTCGCGACCCCCAGTTTGGGAAGCTCTGCTCTACACCAATCCACAAAAAATCCTTTACCGGGAAACTTTTTTTGTTTATTTTAAGCCATATAATTGCAGCTTGTTTTTTTATAGCTGGGTGTCGAACCCGCAAAACCAGTTCCGAAGCTCTTCGTACTAATTACTCAACCAGCTCAAGTTCCCTTTTAACAGGGAACTACAATCTTTGCAGCTACGTCTTTCTCCATGCTACCATCTAGCGTTAAAAAAAATAGGAAATTACTTGTAGCAAGAGTACTCACTGGCTCAACCTCTGTTTGCATTCCAGCTTTAACATTTTGTAAATCAGCGTCGTGGTAATGACGTACTGTTGCAATTTCGTATTTTTTTAGTTTGTCCAACAGTTCTTGATTTACCGCTTTTGGTGGATTTTGTTCTCCTGAAAATAAAAACCACATTGTGGACAATTAGCTCACAGTTTCTTTATCAGCGGAGTAAAACTAGTAGGCCTACACTTTCAAAATGAAAAGATGATCTGCAAGAAAGGCACTCCACAAATCATAAAACCTTGAATACCTTTTAGCATGTTTCAGCATTAAAGTAGTTCTTATGATTTTATGGGAAATTATGATGTGAAAAATTCACGGGTTTCCACCTGTTTCGAATTCATCAGCGCAATGGTGGGGAGTACGTATGGGTGGTTGAGCCGAGCTTCATAACCGCTGATGTGTAACGTCACTCAAATTCAAAAAAAAGCAAAAAAAAAGGCAAATCCTCATGATACTCGCGTCATTACGCGGTTTAGCGTCTCGACAAGTAACGAGTGGCGGGGCCCATCTCCGCGGCTTAGCGTCCCGACAATACAGCTCCAAAGAAACGTCACAGTGGTGGCGGGCCGTTGCCAACACTGTGTCTGATTTCACCAACCCGAGATTCGAACCCCAGACCTGCCGCACTGACAGCAATGTCATAACAACTGAGCTATCCGACCACTACTTCAATATTATGTTCTTTCGGAGAGTAGAGATATACATAAAATATATAAATTCAGCTGCAAAAAGTATCTAGTTTTCCGCAAACTGCAAAAATAAAGCTTTAAAAACTCGAGCCGTTTCCTCAACGACTGGCAGCGTAAAATAATCAGTGAAACACAGCAGCCTGGTAACGTGAGAGAGATTAAAACCTACGGGCTAAAAAGACGTGGTTATAGCTGCAGTAATTACATACAAGGACACCAGTTTTCAGCAAATCGTAGCACAAACTGCTGGAAGTGTTTAATTGTGAGGTGAGTTGCTAGACGAGTGATTACGATCCGCAAATGATAGATGTATTCAAATCCCGATCAATCAGTAAAACCAAACAGTACGTTTTAGAGCAGAGTTTCTCAACGTGGGCCCGAGGATTTTTGAAATGGGCCTGAAGTTTTCATTGGGCCTACTTTATGTCCGAAGAAAAATGCATACCTGAAATTTACAATTTATCTCCTAAAGTAAATTTATGATATTATGAACTTAGGCTCAAGTAGGTACAAACCAATTATACGACATAATTAGTTTTTTCGCAAATGTGCGTTTATAAATATAAATTTTATAATTTCTCATATTATTAGGTAACCGTTAAAGTAAAATTATGCAAAGCACAAGATTTAAATAAAATACAAAATTTCAAGAACTTTTCAACATACACAACCCTAATAAGCTATCACAGCATCACAGGAATATCTTAGTTGTGAATGCGACTTATGCATGTCCCACCTTATTTTCTTTACCTAACCCGTATTAACCAAATTAACCGTATTAACCTAACCCGTATTTTGGTTAATACGGGTTAGGTAAAGAAAATAAGGTGGGACATGCATAAGTCGCATTCACAACTAAGATATTCCTATGATGCTGTGATAGCTTATTAGGGTTGTGTATGTTGAAAAGTTCTTGAAACCGTTAAAGTGTTTTAACTCTTAATTCTTAATATATCTATGACACTCATATTACTTTTATGATGCCATAGACGCTGGTTTTTCGGCGATTGGTAGTTACACGTGGCTAGAGAGCAGCCTGGAGCAGATAGTATAACAGCTGGTGAGCGAGTGCCAAAAAGTAGGCGTTTTTTTTGCAGAATTTAAATGATCTATAACGGAAGCAGATTCATTGTAGTTAAAGAAGCAATTAAATCGCTTTTTTAATCAAACAAAAGTCAGGAAGAAAGTAAAGAAGACGTGCGCTAAGTAGGCCTATACGACGAAGGGAAGGAAGAAGAAACAACAGCAAACCAAGAGTACTAACTTGTAACGTTGTTAAAACATTTTATGACACTCGAAATTTGTGTTAAAGGTTTTGTGGGCCGAGCATTTTTTTGACACTGAAAATGGGCCTCAAAAGAAGGAAGGTTGAGAACCACTGTTTTAGAGCACAAAAATGCCGGTGCGGTACCACCGTCCACAAAAATAAGATGTGTGTCTGGATAGTTTGTCTCATTGAAAAACACGCAAGCTCTGTAAATGAATCATTTTATGTGAAGTAATGACTAACCTGCAGTTGCTTCAAATGTTAGCAAACTGAAAAGAAGATAAAGATGAAAACGATCACTTTTATTCATGTCATTTATTTAGCCTATTTCTCGCACAAAAACTTGAAAAAATAGTTATGAGAGTTGAAAGTCTGGGCAAAATCTTTTCCGCGACCTTGCACAAGATTTCCTTCGCTTGCTCGTAATAAATTTACAATGCTTTTGCGGTTAGCGCTACACCAAAGCTACTATGAATTTTTTCAGAAAAGTGCAAATGCTTATAACGGTTGCATGATAAAGGCCGTATTGCTTTACCGTTGCACGCCAACAGGCTGCTGACAACCGGGAGCGAATCGTACGCGTAATCGGGAAGACAAATGACGATAATCGGGTAGAACGGGCATAAGTTAAGCATGTTTGAAAATTTTGTGGCTTATGCCGATTATCCGCTATTGCCCCCGTTTGTTTTCTCGATTTCGTAGCGATTCTTCCCGATTGTCAGCTAATGCTACGGCTGATGCTGGAGTGAGACAACCGGCAACAATCATGCAGCAATCGGCCTTTCGTGTAATCGCACCCTAAATAGCGGTTAGTCGCTCAAAAGCTGTACCGCAACCAATCGGCCTTTAACTCCAGTTAAGCTCCGGTTTCTCTTGCTTGTGAAGCAAGAGCGCTTAAGCAGATAAATTTGAAAAATTTTTGGTAATACCAGCTTGGAAAAGCTGTGTAAACTAGCTGAGGGAGGAAAATAAAGCTACGGTAATTTTTAAAATTGGATGTTTTGAAAACATAGATTCAGCACTCATCTTTATTTTTTCTCCTAAAGCTTGTTCCATCAAATTATATTCCAAAATCTGCTGTGAAAAATATCTGTACACAAACAATGGTATTGAATAAACAAAATGTTACAGCTAAAAAAATCCATTGCCTTTGTCAGCGAAAAAAATCAATTTTAACGCAGTGTAAAAAGTCTGGATGCTAAATCTCAAAAGCGTAGAAGATTAGAAAGAAGATGAGAGTTTTGACATTGACGAGGTTAATACTGATAAACTGCGCTACATGCTTTTCTTCCCTTTAAACTGCTTTTTATGCTGAAATCTCTGATAAGATTTAAAATCGCAGAATTATCGAGTCTCTAAAGCAGATACCACAAAATTTCGTTGTTGTTTTTTCGACTCCCGAAAACGCAGTGCTTAGTTAGGCAATTACAGAAGCTACGAACAGCTCCGAGTCACAAAAAGCGGAAATCAACACATTGTCTTCAATCTTTCGATGATTTCAGCAATATAGTCACGACAATTGTTCGATAACGTTCTGCGAAACAAAGGAAATATGGCTTCCTCTACAATGCTTCGTTTAGAGTAACCGCTTACCCGGCAATAATAACCTGCACTATATTTTACGATATATTACAGCTGCAGCATTGCGAAGGGTGCATCAAGAAAATTAATAGCCCATTTAGATTATCTACATAATGCATTTTAAGTGAATAGCCTGTTTTTACCTCCATTTATGTGCTTGATAATTGGAAGAATAACTTGCCGAAAACGTGTTGCCAGAGATAAATTTTTCAAAGCTATTAAACTCATTCAGTACAACGCCAAAGCCTTTAAATCGTTTTTCAATCGATCATTGACCAATTACATTTATCAAAACTTTACTTTTCGCTTTTTATTCAGTTGCATATTTACAGTAATTTATCATGAGACAGCGATCAAAGCGCTATAACGAATTAATTCAGGAGTTGCCGTTCACCTGCCAACCGCTCAAAGTGGGAAAATTATTAAGTGCCTTTACCAACGGCGCATCAAGTAAAGTTGTAAAGTTGTCATCTTGTTGTTCACACTGTTTCTTTCGTGCTGAGCATCAAGCAAGGAAGGTGTGAATGCCAATTTAAAGTCATTGGCTTTATACGACTTGAAATCAAACATGAGTGTACAGCCCCGGAGGAAATGGCGTCGTGCCATTGGGGCCCGGGCCCTCCCGCTGGCGCCATAGCGGCCGACTTAAGGGGTCAGGCGTTAATAAGTTGGGGGGGGACGCAAAGTTTGGATCAATTTTTGTAAGTTACAAAAACGCCTCGGTGCTACTTCATGCCTGTAGAAATCCATATAAATTTGGTCTGTTACATCACAACCACTCGAAAATGCCTATTTTGCAAATTCATGTAGAGGCGCCGTTTGGAAAAAAAATAATATAGGTTTTTCCACATGTTTTTTCGGCCAATTTAAGCTACATTTTGTCCAAGATATTATATAGGATATTTTCTATTTATATAAAAGACAAATATGTGGCTTAAAAAAGCCGAAAAACTGAAACAAAATATAATGGGAAATTTATGTATAATGGGAAATTTATGAGTCGCCGTTTGGAAAAAAATAATTTAAGTCTTTCCACATGTTTTTTCGGCCAATTTAAGCAATATTTTGTCCAATATATTACATAGCATATTTCCTATTTAAATATAACACAAATATAAGGCTTAAAATATCCTAAAAAACTGACACAAAATAGCCTATGCAGGAAATTTCCTATACAGTATATAAAACAATTTAAACAAATTATTGCATAAATTTGCCGAAAAAAGCAGCGCAAAGCATCCTATACGTTTTGCGCTGCTTTTTTTGTCAAATTTATGCAATAATTTGTCTTATATATTATAGGAAATTTCCTATATGTTTTGCGCTGCAGTTTTTGGCTAATTTGGGCAATAATTTGTCTTATATAATATATAGGAAATTTCCTATATATTTTGCGTCAGTATTTTTTGCTGTTATACACCACTTACTTGTCCTACATACGTATAGGAAATTTCCTATATAATATATTGGACGAATGTAGCTTAAATTAGCCGAAAAAACATGGGAAAAACCTATGTTATTTTTTTTTCTAAACGGCGCCTCATATTCATTAGGGTGCCCCCTTTTTGGGCATTTTTTTGTTTCAACTTGCTTGGGTGTTAGATTTTTGCCTTAAATATTGGGAAATAAAACATTTTTTTGAAATTGAACCGCGTTTAGAACCTGTCCCCCAGCTTTGTTAAATCGCAAAAATGATTTTTTGAAACTCAGTAAAACATAGACATAACTTAATAATAAAACCACAACAATACTTGTTTAAACGTTTTGATAACACAAATTCAGCTGCCCTCATCAGCAAAATGCATGCTAGCTGTAGTTTTATTACTCTTTATTGCTGTTGACGATATGGAATGAACAGTGGTGCACAGTACCGAATAAAATTGTGCCGCGGTACTTTTTTGTACCGTACCGTTAGTAGGCCTACTCTTTCAAATTTGTATCGTTGTACCGGTAACGCAGCACATTTTTTCAAAAGTAGCCTTTGTATTTTCAAATCTTTTTACTCCACTCAGGAAAAAATGTTTCAACTTTTTTGTGACTGGAAAAATCAATGATATTGTCGAAAATCTCAGGAAATCATAAAGTTTAAGACACAAGGAAAACTCAGGGAATTTGTCGGAGGAGCAATTTCGAAAAAAAATTGAGCAAAAAGAATCGACATCATCCATGAAAATATGCTTACATCACTTCGATCTCTAAAAAAATTATCTTCAAGTGGAAAAAAATTGCTTTCATTTAGGGAAAAAAGTGTTTGGTTCAGGGAAAACTCAGGCAGTTTTGAACTACAAATGCTGGAAACCCTGATTCCTGCTCAAGGACGTATCTACGCAACTTGTGAGTTGCCCAGTGTGTTTCTAGATTTTGGGTGCTTTTCTTGTTTGCTTATTTATAAATATACTACGAAGCAGAAATTGAAACATAAACGCACATTGCAGTGTTGATGTGGTTTCTGTATGGCAGAGAATTTTATCTTATGATGTTCCTGCTTAAGTTGAGGAGGGGATATAATGACTTGCAGATGGTCCATAGACACGCTCCTTGGTTACGAACCGGCACACCACTTCTCTATAGCGTACAGTAACTGTTACTAGAACGGGAAACTCAGTCTTAGAACTAACCGAATGCCACTTTATTGCGTATGACCATTAGGATGTTTCATTTGTATGATAGTTCTTGACGTTAATTATGAAACTGGCAATATTTTTGATTATGACGTCATTTGGAGGGTGCACCACGCGATATTTGCGTATTTTGCGCTTTCTTGATGTCTCATAAACTGCTCATGCCAGTAACTTGCAACTGGTGTCAAGTGATGCAGAATAATTATATGATTTCCTATGCGCATTTTATAAATTTGAAAGTCGTATTTGCTTCAGAAAAAAAAGTTAGGGCGAAAAAACACATTTCACTTAATGTCAAATGTTTGATTAAAAAACGATTAAAATGTGTTGTATGGCCGTAACTTTTTTTCTGAAGCCAATTTTACTCTTAAATGTATCATGCACACAGGAAAGCGTATATTCTGCATCATTTCATTAACACTAGTAAGTTTTTAGCGTACGTAAATAACGAGATCTCAAGTCAGAGATGGAAGTCGGGTCGGGTTCGGGCCTAACTTTCTAAAGAGAAATCAGGCTCAGTCGGGCTCAATCGAGGGCACACTAGCTAATAATTTTTTTTCATTAGGATATTTCTCAAAACTAGATTTTTGTGCGCCGAACGGCCGAAGTGACTAGCTGGTAGTGTACTACAGATTTAGTAAAAATTAGAAGCTCTTCTGCACTAAGATCATTAGCAAAAGACACTGCGTTATGCATTGCTAACAACGCTGGTATCGTAACCCTATGCATTGTTACGTCAGCCGATTCAAAATGCATGGTTTAGGCATTTCTGTGCTTTTCACATGGTTGTTCTTTTTATGCGGTTGTGTTGCTAGTAGACGGATGTGCAGCACGAATTATAATATTTTATTAGGGTTGTTGCAAAGCTTATTGCCAGAATGTCGAATTCCAGTCTATTGTTAAAAGCTCAACAACTAGCAAGCGATATTAAAAAAAACCCTGGTAAATATGATTTCAAGCCAGCATTAGGAAAAGCGAACTTCTGGAATAATTTTCGAAGTATCAGCCAGTATTTATCACCTGGTGGTAGTGAAAATTCGGACAGTCCAGATTGGCAACCTATCAACGGATTTGTGCAGTGCAACATTTCTAAACAGGTGTTACGATACGATGCAAAGGTAGCAGGCTCTTCTCACTTGAACCGACATGCTCAGACGTGCAAGCGACCACAAACCAAGACCATTCAATCGCAGGTAACGACTCTTTTTAGAAGAAAGATTTAACCGACTGATGCCGAAAAGCAAGGCATAAAAGAATTACAGCTGCAGTACTGTGTGCGAGGTCATCATTCTTTCAAGTCTTTAGAGAACGAAGGCCTCCATTCCTTGTTGCAAACAATGGTTAACATTGCTGCAAAGCATGGGCGTTTTGACGTCAAAGATATTTTATAATTATGGAAGAAAGATTATTTCTGAATTCAGCTAACAGAAAGCTGAAGAATTAAAGCAAAAACTAAAAATCGAACTAACTGAACCTCAGGAGGCAGACTCATCAGCGGTTACACCTGACTTGTGGACAGACGAGTTCAAGCATATGTCTCACCTGGATGCTCACGCGTTTTGGATTGACACCAATTTTGAACTAAAGCATCGTATCTTGGCGGTACGGCATTTTGGAATTGAGCGCCACGCTTCTGAAAATATAGCTAACGCCGTCAAAGCAATATTTTCAGAGTATAATATTGACCCTTCCAAAGTAACAGCAACCACTGACCATGGTGCCAACATGGTTGCTGCTTTCAATGCGCTACACGATACAGGACGATTAGTCTGGCTCATCGTTTGCCTACGGTACTTGTTTTTCGTCAATGTGGACCCGAGCATGCAGTGTCAAACCTGAACTTTTCAATATGACACTGCATCTGCAGCATTGGCAAAGTACTGCAACCAAGCTGCTGGAGTACAAGAACAGTTACGAGTGTCTGTCAAGAAAGGAAGCACTACTCGGCGGTGGGAAGGGTTAATTGACCGAGCCCACTCCATCAAAGAAAGCTACGAAGATTTAGTGCGCATTCTGTCCGAGCCGCACAGAGATCGCGCAATGCTTATTGCGTCGGTAAATCGCAAACTGAATGCTGAAATCTTGAATTTGATGGAGCCGTTTCGCAAGTTGTTCGAAACGTTGCAATACAGCACGAAACCAACGATAAACTTTGCTGTTCTCACGTACTACAAAGCGATGGTTTTGTCGCAAAGGTCAACCAATGACAGCCCAGTCATATCGACCTTGAAAGACGAGTTTCGATTGTTAATGGATGAAAAATACTATGGTTCTTTCAAAGCGCACCACTGGCTCGTCACCTTCCTTCATCCTGATTTCAAGGGTTTCCGATTTTTGCCATGCCAAAGCGTTGAGGATAATTGTTTTAAGCGGCGGCTGCTCTGTGACATTGACGACTGGGCGCTGGAGCATATGGAAAGGGCAAGGGTCGCATCGAGTCCAGCGGATGTCTGTCCTACAAAGCGCCAACGACTGGATAGGAATGACGATCCATTTTCCGACTTCCGAGAGCTTGACGGCGCACAACCACAAACCGGAAACGGACAGATTCAGAAAGGTGCAACGGAGGAAGAGTTACGTCAGGTGAGTACCGTGAGTGTTACTCTTCTATATCTAAGATATGTAAAACTTTATGTGACAAAGTCAATTTTGCATTTTGCATCCGGAGAGGCTAAGCAGATACTAAGATTAAAAATGATATAGGGTAATGTAACTTAACCTGTTTCAATAAGCCTTCTACAGTCCAATACAATAAACAACCTTCTTTTTCACAGGAGCTACAGGCATATAAAGTGTACAACAGAGGGGCATGCACCACTACCAACCTATTGAGTTTTTGGAGAGCAAACGAAGGTGAATTTCCAACGCTCTCCAAAGTCGCTAGAAAATTGCTGGCAGCGCAGTGTTCTAGCGCTCAGACGGTACGCGACGTTTCCTCCTGCGGACTGACAATAACAGCAAGGCGAACATTGCTATCTCCAGAAACCGTGGAGACAACAGAACTACTGAATTATGCTTATCAATAAATAAATCAATCATCGATTTATTTGTGTGTTTTTGTTTTGTTTTTTTTCTAAACAATAAAACTGCTTTGCAGCACATTACCATTCAATTATCTAGCATAGCCTACTTAATGAACCGGAAAAACTACTGTCGGGCCGAATCGGGCTTCCTTATGAGGCCTCGGGTCGGGTTCGGGGTGAACCAACACGGCCCGATTTCATCTCTGTCTGAAGTAAGCACGAAAAAGCGAATATCGTGTGACGCACCTTCAAGATGACCTTATAATTAAAAAATAATGTCAGAATCGTAACCATCGTCAAAAGCTTTATCATAAACATCGGTACGCGTTTTGAAATATCGGAAATGGCGCAATTTTGATGGACCAAATCTATATGCCATGGCTTCCACATTTCCGTCACACAATAGCCAATAATTATGTAGAATACACATCACAAAAGTACAGAGTCGGTACTTTTTGAAATTAGTACCGGTACCGCAGTACTTTTGAGGGTCAATAATGAGTACCGCGGTACTTTTAAAATGTAGCGTGGGCACCTCTGGAAGTAAATGTAGAACAATTGGGCTCCAGACACCTGGGCACCAGGACAACTGTTCGCAGTGCAATTGGGCACCAGAACTATTGGGCACCAGGACAATTGGGCACCAGGACAAGTGGGCACCAGGACAAGTGGGCACCAAGACAAATGGGCACCGGACAATTAGGCATTGGAAAATTGGGCATCGGACAATTGGGCATTACGACAAGTGGGCACTGGACAATTCGGCACCAGGACAAATGACCAAGTTATTAGGTTTCAAAATACCCTACTTGAAAACTGCTCAAAAATGTTCACACACTGCTGTGACGCAACAGTTCAACAACTGCGAGGTTTGGCGCTGCTGCTGCGTTAGTAAAACAGGTTTCGAATAGCAGTTATTGGCTCAGAGTTGTCAACGGACCGAAGATATTGAGCCCGACCCCGATTTTTGTAGTCCGAACCCAACCTGAACCAGAATCCTTCTTTATCAGCCAGTCTGAGCTCGATTTAAACCCGAAATCAAAAACACCATTAATATTTGAAGAAATTTCAATTAAACTGAAACTGAGTTTTACTTTTACCCATCTACATCCCGCCAGATTTTTGATTGAAACAATCACCGTTATTGAAGTCTGAAAGATGCGACAAGGTGTTCTCATTGCTTTATTCCAGCAATCCAGCTATTACTGTTGACATAAAAAATCTTGATTTCGCTTCGGCATCCGGCCCGATTGACGCCCGGGTCGGTTTTCGTACGCCTAAAGTCTTGGTGCCCAATGTCCTGGTGCCCAATTGTGCTGGTGCTCATTTGTCCTGGTGCCCAATTGTCCGGTGCCCAATTGTCGTGGTGCCCAGTTGTACTAGTGCCTAATTGTCAGGTGCCCAATTGTTCCGTGCCCACGGTTCTGGTGCCCACTTGTCCGTAAACCCTGGAAGTAAATCAAACTCGGTTGGGAGCAATCAAATTACAAAATGAAAATAAATTTATTTGAGCTCTGTTTCTCTCCAAGACTCTTGTACCATCCGCATAAAAACATTAGAGCGCAAGGGATCAGGATAAACTGTCAATCAGGAGGGTATACAATGGAAAATTTAGGGTTATTCCAAAAGGCCAAAAACTTCCGAAATATAAATTCGAGAATAAAAGCCAACACTGCAAATCTTTTTGGGTAGTAAAAGTGGGTAAAAGTGTCCAATAGCCAATTATCTATGATGCAGTACCCAAAGTTATTGGGCAAAAACGTTTTTACCCAAGAGCCCGAAAAAAAAAATTGATTCAAAAGGTAAACCAAAAAAAAAATACTTGTTTAAGCGTAAACCAAACTGGGTAAAAATCTACAAAACCCAAAAATCTTCGAAGGCGTAATTGGGTTACGTTAATTTTTGCCCAACTTTCAATTTCATGTATACCCAAGTAAATTAGTACCTATAAGGGTATCAATATTGAGATACGAAGCAGCATTTTACTCTACTCCCAGCAGTGCAAATATCGTTCAAAATTATCCAGTCCAGATGTGCAATTGTTACGAGCCACACGCCCGTTGGATTTCTGCATCCATGCATAATACTTGTTCACATATAATAAGCATCTCATGAAACGGTTGATGAGTTTACAAAATAATTTTTAGGTTCATGGCTGGTAATGATATTTTCCAAAGTTAAACACTTGCCATCTTAACCGAAAATCTCAAATAGAAGTTTGATTTGCCACGTGGTTTAGTACAGCATTGTCACATAAGCATTTATAGTAAGAGGAAAAACAAATTTATAAATTACAAAAATATTGGTTATTACACTCCCAATATGACGTATTTGTGTAAATGCCACTAAAGAAAAATTATTCACCATTTGTTGTTTTACGGTATGTATGAATAAAGAAGTTTTTAAGTATACCAATGTAGCTTCAGAAGATAATACTTTACAAGAACTGCTGAGGTAAGAAATGCGAATAGGGAACAAAATACGACAGTCGTAATAGGCGCAAGAAAAGATGTAACGTAGATCTTAAATTCCCGAGACCCACAATTGGGTCTCAAAAACGAGTTAACCTACTTTTATTTTTTTGGGTTGTCGGCAGTTTTGGGTACATGAATTGGGTACGATATTCCCAATTAAATAAGTTGAGTGTCTCAACGAGTCTACCCAATTCATTACCCAAGTTTTGGGTTGTCACCACCCAATTTGGTTTGCAGTGAATAACATGTTTAAGAATAAATTGACAATGGTTTAAATATAATCAAAACGTTTCAAAAATATTCAATTGTTTCACATATCATTGGCTGTTATTTTTGTAATTAATTCATTCAAAAATTCCATTAATTGAATTCCCAAAGTAATGTGAGAATTTTTCTCCTTTAAAATCTGAAAACAGAAATAGCAGAAAATATTTTCGCAATTTGGTATACGCTAAGCAGGCTTATTACCTCTCAAAAAGAAATATCATGGTTGGTCCAGGAAGACTTACTAAACAAAGGCGGCAAAAACCAATTCTATACGACTAGTTTCGCGGTTTCCCGCTCATCAGGTAAACCTAGCAGGTTCGTAGAATTGGTTTTTACAGAGTTTATTTAAAAGTCTTCCAAGGTCTACCATAATATTTCTTTATATGTTCATAATTATGCATAGACTTACAACGACTTCCCATATTTCAATATCTGTTGAAAGTGCAGCAACGTTGCGAAAATTTTTGCTCTTCCAATCGCCTACAATCTTAATTTTTTGTAATTATGGCCTAGTTCACATTTGAAAAAAATCCATACAACTTCTAATCACTTTGTTGTGAGGTATACAATACACGAATGAAACTAAAGCATAACAACTTGGAACACTGTCGAAAAAACAAAACGGAACTAAAAAAGAATACACCAACGAAGAAAATTTAAACACATAACTTATTTTCCTAACAAAAATACGGCTGCAGAATTAAGGCTTGTTTGGAGGACGATAGAGCCGACCTAAAGCATCTTCTATAGTTTTTCGTTTGTAATCCTTCCAATCAAAAGAACGTTTAAGATTTCGTAAGATGTCGTGCTGCTTTGGAAAAGGAGGAAACTAAAATAGCATGGAAATCGAAGTCTAAATTAGGTAGTAAAATTAAATTTATAACTGTAATAGTGAGGCAAAAATGTAATAGTGAGGCAAAAATGCATTGCCCACCAGTGGATGAAGAAAATTCAAAAGAAAGTCTAACAGCCCATACTGAAACAACTTTTCCCCAACACCACGAAAGATTTTTCAGATTTTAACCAGATGTAAAACAAGCTGTTGACAGAAATAAACACTGCTTGAAGTTCTACCTTTTTTAATCAATTCTACAATTTCGTGTCCAGTTAGCTGTAATCCCTGTCATTTATGCTTTGTAGGTTTTGTATTCTCTGGCAATTGTTCAACTCCCTATCATCACAATATTTAAATTTACGCCTTACATTTTTGCAAAAAATTACCTTAATCTTAACAGAAACAATTATTTCAATGTTGCTTGCTTGAAAATGATTCGAATGAAACTACATTTGCAACCCACAACACCATGTAAGCCAAGATCGCTTTGACGATGATCAAGACAAATTTTATCAGCTGAGATGGCTGAGTGGTAAGAACGCCCGCCTCTGCAGCTGTAAACTCGGATTTGGTTCGGAGTCGGGTCAAATCAGTGACTTTATTATTGGCATTCGCAGCTTCCGTGCTTGACGCTCAGCATTAATCGGACAGGGTGGAGAACAAGCCGGCAAGTTTACTGCTGGTTGTGCCGTTGGAAAAGGCACTTGGCGGGACTCCCCCATCTTATAGCGGTAGAGGTGGCCAGCAACGCCTAAGCGAGCTCGTTATAGGGCTTTGATCGCTTTCTCGTGATGATGGGATAAATATGTGACTAAATGCATAAAGCACAACCTTTTTCCAGAAAAGTTTCTTTTCAAGCTTGCTATCATAACTTCTGCAATACGCAGATCAGGAACTGCTTAATCAATGACTTACAAGTTTTTCCATGAAACTTACACTGTACTTTTACAAGGTACTTACCTTCATGTTTATCAAGCTGCAAACCGTTTCATCGGCAAATTTCTGGAAAAATTTCTTGTTGATTTGGATTACTTCGGCACCGCAACTGATCAAGCTCACGCTCGCACCACGCTGTTCTTTAGGCAAAACAGCAAGAAACCCCTGCCGATAAAAAAAATCGCTGCTTACCAATCAATACAGCCGTGTCAGCGACATTGCCCGTAGCGTTACGGTTGGCAGCTAACAGATCCTACGTGACCGGTTCAATTCACGGCTGGAGCCGATCTCATGTGACATGTAGGCCTACACCATGTGGCTGCTGACTCAAAGAGCGCAGGCTCACTTCGTAGTCTCCCTCAATTACTGTTCAATTTTCTGTTCAATATAATTCGAAAATGACCTCAGTTATTTCTTTATATATTTAGTAAGTGGTTCAAATGTTCGCTTTGTATTTGGGTGACTGTGTTCGATACTTGGGTGAGTAATATCAAAAACTTTTTAAAATGGTGTTCACAGCAGCTCAGCTTAGTATCAGTATCAGAATTAGTGTGAAAACTGAAATAGGAATATATAAATCGGTTAAAGGTTAAAATGAATCATTCTTAGCGCTAGAATATTTTGGCTGTTAAAAAACGCCGTAAAGCAACCCGATATTTCGTTTCATCGCAAGGAGTCGTTGTAGCATACGTTACTGCTTATTAAAAACCGCAAATGATTTGTCGACAGCATTTTAATTTTATCTTTTACAGTCGAACTTACAAAACTATCTCCAGGACCTAGAACTTCCAAAGCAACGTAAGCGATCTTGTCCAGATCCATGCCATATAGAGACGATAAAAATGGATAATTAGCCATGTTGGGTGCGGTCTGAACCCGACTGACCTCCTGCGTAACAATCGATAGACATTGATAAAAGAAAAGAAAAGTAGGGCGACGATTATCATCGACATTGTAATTTTACGTATAGGAAGTCATGTTTCGTAATTCAATTTCAACATACAGTATAACAAAAAAGGCAATCAGGTTATGAAAGAAATGTTTGTGATGCAGAAAGTTTACGAAAAATATACTCTCAATAAAGTAATAGGTACTTTTAAACTTTTAACGAAAAAGGACGAATACCGATAAGTATTCAACCAGGTTTGAATCATATGTCAAGCAGGAAAAAACTCCAGTGCAGTTGTTTGTAGTAAAGCAACTAAGTTGACACGTTTTTTTTGTGCAACTCTGACGCAAGTAGTTGCTGCAGATCCGATATTACGTTGTTTTCATTTTCGTAGAAATTTTTAAAGATTTAACAAGGGATTGGTTTCTCACAAGAAATAGCTTTCAATAACCATTGCCAAAATCACTCACCCTTAACGCCGCTTGCACTGCAGGGTCAGGATTATCAAAGGTCTGAGGTCTGGAAATCGGAGTAGTGAAGAAAGTGGAGGAAGGAGCCAAGCCGCATCGATCTTCTTCTTCTTCAATAGCTGTTCATGTCATTAACATTCATTAATACCGTTTTTTCGCCACCCAATCGTACGTCAAGCCGTATAGGCGTTTATAAGTTGCTAAGATTTCAGTTGAATGCTACTGGTACGTGTGGATGTCACTTTGCACCACTAGTTGGTAAACAGGCAATAAGCAACTGACGCATAGTAGCCCTGGCGGTGTCTTGGTTCACGTCTTATTTTCCCAGCAATTTGCATTTTTTACAATCAACAGCCTGGATGTTTTTTCGGAAAACCTCGGCACGAAGACCATTGCCAAATCGTTGTTCGTCAGTGACATAGCCCAGAGGTACTGCGCGCAAGTGACTGATCCTACGTGACGGATTCGATTCGCGGCTGGAGACGATCGCATTTGACATATTTACCGGGAGGCTGCTGACTCGAAGAGCGCAAGCTCACTTCACAGTCTCCCTCAATTACTGTTGAATTTTCTGTTCAATGATTTGAAAATAACCTCATTTTTTAATTATTATCATATTGAGTTGAAAATTCCTACCATCATCAAGAGAGCAAGCGCTCTTTACTAAACAGTCAAAATAAGCGTCCAAATATATTCGACTTCAGGCCTCCAGCTACAAATCAAGCCAGTCACAAAGGATCTGTAATACTCAATTGCGGTAATCCTAAGCCAAATGACCTTGACCAGTAACAATAAACTTGCATAATTACCGCTCATTCTGACTGCAGTTTGAACATTGTTTGTTTCTATTTCCTTGATAAGTTTATCCCTGGCTTGCTTGGCCAGAAGTCGACGAATCTTTATTGGATCTTGTTCTGGTTCTTTTGGTTTCATGCACTTAACAACCTTGCATTGACCGGATTTGAGAATATATACCCACTCACACCTGGAACTGTCTTCAACTACAAGAGTGCCTAAATTCAAAATATTTTTTAATGTTTGTGGGAGAGCCGAACATTTTCAAACAACATTAGAACAGCTATTCTAGAAATACGCAATTTTTCATCGAACAATCTTTTAATAAATCACTTCGCAATCCGCTTATTTTCAATTTCTTACCGGGTTTATAATTTTGCATCGTCCAAGAGCCCGGATTTTCAATGAGTTTTTGAAATGGCCAGTGATTAAATACTGGATTCTTTTTGCATATTTCCAAGCTGACCAAGTCACTGTGACCTTTCGCGAGACAGATATCACGATATTCCTAAACGAATAAAAATTAAACAGACACTAGGAACATAAAAAAATCAAACTAAATCTTCATTATACTCGCGGTGCTACGCAAAGCGTGTAACGAGAAACGGGGCCCCTCTCCTCAATTTAGCGCAGGGCAACACAGCTCCGAAGAAACATCGCAGCGGTGGCGAGCCATTGGCGACACTGCGTCCGATTTAACCGACCCGGGAATCGAGTCCTTGACTTTCCGCGCCGATAGCATTGTCTTAACAAATGAGCTAACCGGCCGGTTACTGGAACACAGCTAGAACAAAAACTAGCTGCTCACACTATCATCAACTTATATTATTTCAAACTACAATTTTCATATTTGTCTTAAAAACGAAACCACATTTTGTTCATGATAGAACGCTATTACCCTACATAACTCAAATGCAACGAAAAAAAGCGAGATTATGACGCTGCAAACAGTAATAAGTATGCCATAGCTTATGCAAACTTTTTGCAGAAACAAACTCTCATCTACGCACTTACATCTCCATGAACAACAAACAACTCAATAGTATCTTGACTCATCAAGGTAGCAGTCCTTCTATTTCCAGTCGCAAGATCTTCTTCTCCAAACTTATCTCCTCTCTTAAGGAGAGTTGTCACAGTGTGCCCATTTTCTTCTTCTTCATTAGATACAACTGCAAACCAAAAAATACTCGTAATAAACACCAGACAAGGTCAAAACCTGATCAATGCTTTTAAATACCATTTATAGGTACGGGTGGTAGGGATATTTGTACAGTTGCATATCTATCCTCCTATCATCACGTGAAAGCCATTAAAGCTATGACGAGCTCGCTTATATAGGAGTAGCCGGCAGGGGCATATTCTCCAGAGGTTCAAGGTGTTCAGCGCACACTCTGCAATATCACAGGCACAAGCGTTTAGGCTACTCCATTTAGCTAAAATATTTGGATTTCTCGTCCCTAATCTTCGTAATATCAGCGCGATCTGAATTCGTTTTATTTCTTCGATGAACCACCAGATCGATAACGCAACATTCTCTCTTACGATAGGTTCACAGATTTCGCTGAACACAGGCGAGCCAGACCTTTTTCATTGTATTATGAATCGTATTATACAGCAGAGAGTGACTTTTTTTTCATACGATTTAGATGCAAAAAGGGTTCAACTTTAAGATTGAACCCAGACGCAGCGTAACAATGCAACAATGATACGATTTGCACCATGGTTGATCAATGCGGTTTTGGTAATTGCAAGTCATTTTTGAAAGCCTGGCGGTCGATATAGGCCTACTGGCATTTTAAAGCTGTGGGTCAAATTTATTTAGTGGAGTGAAGTTTAATGTTGACGGTATAATTATAAAGCAATTTTCTAGCAAACATCATAATCAAAAATTGGAAATAGTACCGTGGTTGTATTAATGCGGTTGTGGGTAGTTGCTTGTCATTTTCCTAAGTTCGGCGGTCGATGCTTACATTTCAAAGTTGTAATCAAATTTGTCGAGTGGAGTGGAATTAAGTGTTCACAATATAGTTAAAAAGCCATTTTCTAGCAGAAATTATAATGGAAAATTGGAAATAGTATTAACAGCTAGTAAGAAGGTCCATACCCTTATGCTAGAAGATTTGCCAAGTCGGTATCGTTATGCAAATAAATGCGCAAGTATGTATACACAACTGTAGACAGTTGATCCTGTCTGCTGTTCGATATCATCGTTATGTTTTTGTAATTACGCTTTTAAATTTTTGCTTCAGGTTACTGTATGTATTTTGTTGGAGTATAATTGATTAATGCTTGTCATTTTGAAGTTTATGCTTTATAGCCTGTGACCGTCGCGTTGATTTATTTGTATAGATATATCTTTTTTTGTGAACGCAGGTCTCAAGATTTTGTGCCTAAAGCGCAAATTAGGCTAACTGAAAAGGCGTTAAATGTCGGATTGCAATAAACTTTCGAGCTTTTTCACACACTTGGTTAATAAATGCAGGCAGACGGCAGCATACACCGGAGTGGAGCACACCTTCAAAAAATGCTCACCGTTCGCTACTGGTTGCCGGCCATCTGCCCAACGCATTAAGATGGGGGGGATCCAGTTAAGTGCTTTTCCTTACGGCACAACAAGTAAACTTGCCTGCTTGTTCTTCATACAAACCCTTTAATGCTGAGTGTCAAGCAGAGAATCTGCGTATAACCAATTTTAAAGACATTAGTTTGATCCGACTGGGAATCAAATCCATGTCTCCAAAGCCAGAGGATGAAGTTCTTACCACTGAGTTGTTACTATTGCTGGAAAAACGGTTTGAGGTTGCGAGCTGCTCGCACTCGTACATTAGTGTAGCATTGATCATATACAATTTTATCGAAACTGATATGACTAGGGGTGTCAGGGGGCTTCAACCCTATTTAGCCCTATGGTTGCGCTTTTGATCAAGCCATAGTTTAAGGACTAACTGCAGCAGTTAGTCATCTGCTTACCTCTTCCACTGATAATGAAGTAAAAACATTCCGGTCTGTGTCCTCCTCTAACAATTACTCTGTTTGGATCAAATTCTTCTATCCAGGCCTTCGATGCTAATCTTTTTTGAACAGTGATAGGATATCGCGCAAATAGTTCTAATTTTTGCATACTGCGCATAATCTGAAAAATGTCAGAATTGCGAAGAAAAAAGCTAGAGATTCCAGGTCGAAACTCTTCTGGGTCAAACTTGTAGAAACACTTTTATGCGAAAAATTTTTTTGTGCAAAGACTCAGAGAGTTAGGTCAGCGGGTATAATTTATTAACTGCTAACTGGCAGCGCAAGCAACAAATTACGTGCCAAGTGACGTAGCGAGAAATTTTAGAAAGAGGGTGAGCCATAAATTGCAAAAGCCATCAGAACAGTCTCATATATTTCAGTTACTTAGAAACATTTGACCTTTTTTACTAAAAAACAAAGTCAAAAAGTAGGGGCATGGCTCAATGCCCCCACCCTCTAGCAGTATTAACTATAATCTTTACTTACATTTGAGTTTTCTTCATTGGTACGATGATTAGGATTTTTTCGAAGTAGCTCTTTGATTTTGATTGGCATTTCGTCATGATCTTTTGACATTCGTTTGAATTTATTGACGTCAAAAGATAATTCAGGGTCGTCGGTATTCAATTCTAGGATTAGGACCATTAAATTTTTAAAACTCTAAACGAGTACTTAAAGAACTAAAGCATTATATATACTGCTGCTTCAACAAAAATACAGAAATTTTAAACGCGGCAATAAAACCTTTAGATTTTTCTTTTTCTTGGTCTTTGCTGACGTCACTCTCACGTAGTAGAGCTTCTTTTAGCGCCACCCAGCTATTTTGTGAAACTGAAAACGTCATGCTCCTGCAAAGAATAGGATTTATCTTTAATCGTTTTTATAAAAATCGTTGAAGATGAAGTTGGACGAGTGGTTGGTTTACTGGATCCCGGAGCTGGAATTGGCCGGCTCGATTCTCCACTAGGTCTTTTTACACGATGCATATATTTCACCACTCAATCCCTCAAAAAAAATTAAAAAGTTATTAATTAACTTACTTTTTGCAAGCAATGCAAACCATGCATAGGAGCCGAATGATCCTGGCAGCTCTGCGAAAACGTACGATAGGCTGAAAAAAAAAGAAGCCGTATGAATATTTTCTGGTGCATAAATGGGCCTATTTTTAACTACATGATATTCAAAGTAATTCTTGCAACAGCTTACCGGAATACAGTTAATCTTTCTGGTGTTTGCAGTTGGTTGATGGTAAGAACGTGCAAACATTGACGAACGACGAACGCCATGAGCGACTGAAGCGAATTTACGCGGATGATTTCCGGTCTGAAGGTTTGGAATCGATCTTCGATGAGGGTCTCCTGTTCCTGCTGTTCCTTTTAAAACAAAAAAGAAATTAGAAAATTATTTGAGTTCACTTTACTGACAAGTTTTCTAGTTGTCTATTAATGTTAGTGTGAAAAAATAAGATAAGCTTCAAGAGATTAAAATTTCAACAAAGCATTTTGTTTTTCGTATTTCGCAAAATGAAAAAGTTTCGCAACGCTGAAAGTTACGTGATCTAATCCGAAAATAGCTTAAAATTCGCCCTTCGCCATATCCATACGTTGGCTAGTTAAGCGCCGCTCGACTAGTGAAAAAAATATTATAGCCAATACGAATATAGGTGAGCTATATTTTAGACTTTAGTCATATAGAACATCTACCCATTCGTATGAACAGTTTTGTGTTTCTTACGAACCATCTGCGTAGCGTAATACCACTTGACATGTACAGTAGCTTGTAATCTACTTGGTATCGATCAAATGGAATACACACAAAATTTTACTGTAATGTAGCAACAATTTATAATGCTTACATATAACCAACTTATTATCTTATTATTATCCAAATTGATAATTCAAATAAATAATAAAAAACGCCCGGGCAAGTCGTTATCTCTTGCACCAATAGCGATGAGCCTAGCAACTGAGCCAACCGAAGAATGTGTTAACCTTACTAGTTCATCGCGCCACATCAAATTTATTCGAAATTATTTGAAGTGAAAATTATGCAGCTCTGTTGTACATGTAATCGATACAGCAATGAGCGTAATAGCCAGAAAAAAATCTAAAAGTAATTTAAAATGAAAGGGTGTCTTGATCCTGCCGCTCCTTTCTGGCTACACCGCCACAAACATGGTTCAATTAAGCGTGTCAATTACAGATAGTAAGGAGGCCAACCCAAAATTGTTCTCAAGAGTGAAAGAAAACCTTAACTTGACAATAATCATAAAATTTTCTCTTGCTATCGAGGATATCAATTCAGCCACTCTAGCAAAGCAATGCATGATACAGTACTAGGAGACATGCTTTTTTTTAGTTCTTTTTGGTATCATCGTGAGGCTTAGGCTGAGACATTCGTGCAACACTTTATACGAATTACAACATACTGTATATCATTGCCCATCTATGGGCTTATTGTGTACAATATGAGTGCTTTTAACTTCTAGTTACGCCAAAAATACAATACAAGAATGGCGTGGTTGTAACCAAAGCCACACAATACACTAGCCGTGTCATTTGATTCTAGTCAATAGATTGATCAATAAAAGGTGGGAATTTGTTCAATAACATTGTGTATCATCAACATGCTTTAATTAAGTCTACAATAAGCTGTCAACGTTGCGAAGTTGAAACAGACCCAAGACCATTTTGTCTAAAAACTGAGTATCAAACAGTTAGATGAAAAAAATTCACTTTCTATGTATCATTCCTAAGCTTTTCCTTGACTTGACTTCGTTTTTTAAGGTTTTTATTTCTATGAGCCCAAGCTACGTGTTCCTAAAATCAGCTAAAATATCACAATCGACGTTCAAAAGCAAAACTGGGCCAGAGTTTTCGCGGAAATTCGCGCTCTATCAGCTGGTTATGAAAATAATCGTTTTGAACGCGTCCTGCAACCAAGTATCGAGCCAGTGGCCAGCGACATAGCTGGAGGGGCAAGGGGGGAAATTGCCCTCCTCCCATCCGAAATATTTCAAGTACCAGTGGTAATTTTGGATATCGAGCAATGAAGACTAATTTCGTTTTTTAGCGATTGACCTTTTGAGACATTTTTTCAGAGATCGCCCTGCTGTAATTACACCTACTGTTCTGTCCCTTCCTCAAAATTTACAGGTGGCTACACTTCAGTGGCTCACATTTTGCCAGAGTTTGATATCTAAGTTATTTGCAAATCATTTTCACGAAGCACTACCCACAAGCTTAAGTGTCTCGCAATTATGCCAAAAGAGTGCATATATAACTGATTTTCAAACAGAAGCTAAACAAAATTGTTATTTTACTAAGGCAACGGACAAATAGATTCAAGTAGTTTCAAGAGCCTTCGATGTGTATTTGGCACGAGAGCCGAAGCTCAGTAGCGACTGTTTCTGTTACGAATTAAAGATCAACTGTTTGCCTATAATAATTAATCTTCTCTGTCAAAGGGTACCAGAATAAACAAAATTTTAACAGAAGCAAACTCTCACCACACATATGACAAAAAAGAAAGCAAAATGTACCGGTACCGCAAAATGTCTTGAAAACTGAGTGAAAAGAACAAATATAAGGCCGACCAGAGAAAATTTTCGTACCGCCAGTTATGTCAAATCAAATCTTTATCCTACTCCCAGTATTAGGCCGAAGTGCGTAACGGAGTGACAAGGCCCATCTCCGCGGCTTAGCGCCTGGGCAATACTGCTTCGAAGAAACGTCGAAGCGGTGACGAGCCGTTGGCGAGATTGTGTCCTATCTGACCGACCCGGAATTCGAACCCCAGACCTCCCGCACCGATACCATTGTCTTATCAATTAAGCTAACCAGCCGCCATGCACTGTCCGTAAATAGAGTATAGATGCAAGTGATCACGCAACTCATAACCCTTGGAAAAAATGAAAAACTCACCTGTAGAGGGCGGGCGTTCTTCTGGTACGGAAAGCTCATGAGATGACAAAGACGGAGAAAATTTAACGTGTTTTACCCGTTCTCCCTGCTTTGTGGGGGAAGGACTTGAAGTCCCAGGTGATGTTAATGTAATGGCCACTTTGGGGGCATGGTGATGATGATACTGACCAGCTAAGGCGGTCATGACTTCGATATTCAAAATGTTATTATGTCCTCAATCAAATCGTAGCCGTCTAGATAATGGCATTACTTTGATGAGCCTAATGTAATAAATTTATTCAAACCAAAGTCCGCATGCGGATTTTGATGTAAACGGGGTTATTTTGCTGTACATAAGCGGAATATCAATTGAAGTAGATAACGCTTCAGACTCAACACTGGGACAAGAACGAAAGCAAGCAGAATAACCTCGGGATGATTCAACTTTTTGGAATTACAAAAATGTTGCACGAAATTTACATTTCTGTAGTGTATTTGGTTGAGCACCAGTTGCACTTTTGCTATATTGTTGTCATCAGTAGGGCAAGTTTCTGCAACTTTTGCAACTTTTTTTACAGCTTCGTGAAGCTTCCTTAGTAACAAAAGCTTTATTACGGCATGTAAGGAGCTGTTTGACTAAATTTTATTTTACAACTTTTTTGGTTTTTAAAGGCAACTTTTTGTTGCAACTTTTACGAAATATTTTTAAAAAATCTCACAAAAAAGTATGAACAGCCAAGCGTAAGTTTCCTAATAATTTCCCAGGTGTAGGTAAGTCTGCGTTACGTCTATTTTGTTGTAAAGCAAGCAGTAATTGTCATAGAATGCGTAGTGAATGAGGTCTTCCAGCGTCATTTATTCTGTAACAATGGGCTCGCTGTATTCTGTAATTATGAGCTTCAGCATGCTGGGCAAAGCAACTGTTAGCTAAAGACCGTCACTTTGCTCAAGACGATGTTTGGAAATATTTAGCAGTGTATGTGAATAAATCATGTTCATGTCAATAATAGACACAAACGTTGACTACTAATTTCACCGCTCGTTATATTCTTTCATGCAACTTTACATCTTACAAATTTCGTTTAGATTGGTTGCAACTCTTGTTAAAAGTAATCGCATCTTTAAAGTTAATTAGGGATTGGTTGCAACTCTTGTTAAATGTAAACGCATCTTTAAAGTTTATTAGGGCGACCCAAACTTGCCCTAGTCATCACCAAACAGCCAGCCAATCGCCATTGACTGTTCACTTACAATTGCTACGAGAGTAGCACAATCGCACTGTCAATGAAAACGTTTTTATTGCTCATCATTTTATTTGTTTGAGTTGTAAAATTGCTGACACGTCAGCACTATTAGTTTATATTAATCTGGGGATTAGCGTTGCTAATTAGCTGTCAGAATTTGAATAGAAAAAAATCAATAAAAGAATAAAAAATCTCTGTAAAGTGTGCCGCTATGAAACAGCAGTCAAACACTTGATCAAAGAACGAAAGATTACGATAAATCACCTCATTACAATGACAAAAGAAAGCTAACAGCTGCGGTAGTTGGGTCACTGATTTGATAGTGACGAAAAACTAACAAAGCTTTAAACTTTCTATTAACAAAAGCATAAAAGTGCGAAATTAAGGTCACGTTTTTACGCGACAAACCCAAGGCCAGAGCAAATTTTAAAAAATGTGCTAAAAATACTGTATTTAATTTCAAGTTACAATCGAACAGTGGTCAAGCCGAAAACAGCAGGGCAAAGTTGCCAAAATTAAACTTTAGGCCTATGGAAAAATGCAGTCAGCTGTTTTACCTTATCATTTAACTGTGTAATAGCATAAAACTGCAGTTAGCTGTTTTCCCATACCGACCAAAATACATAAGAAACGTAAAGCTAAGCAATCAATGAAATTTTTTTGAAGAAACCAATTTTTTTTTACAACTATAACTAAATCTAAAACCAAACCAAAAATCACGTACGAATTGCCCAAAACCGTACCCACCTTTACTGCTACTGCTAGCGTTTGATATTCTCCTGTCAGCCCCATGTCGTTTCGGTGTTGTTTGTAACTTAGTCATATTGGCAACTGCCAAACTTTCGTATATTGACCGCCTTGCAATCTATGCCATGTTCAGTTTAACATTTATATTTGTTCTACTGTATACACATATGTTAAATGATGTTTGAACAACATATCATAGCTCTTTTCAAGCCACTCCACGTCTCATTAAAAACTCTCGTCTTAAGCTCTTAGTTTGACAATCTCACTAAAGTAGGCAGAAACTGTAACATCACCAGCCTAGCGAAAAACCAAACAGATTTTTGCGGCTAAAAAGCGGCAAAATATCGCATTTTATTAAAGTTTTTCACTGATGGCACAATTTTTTAGTGGAGGTCTGCTGGTGCCGCTGAGTTTTACCAACTATCTGCAATCATAATCTCGAAAACTTAACATTATACTGTGACAACTCAATACTACAATCGAAATTAACATCTACATTAATCTTATGAGCTAACAGTGGATTATACAGAACTCACTGCTACTTTTTATATACAATAGAATAGAATAAGAATATGAAGCACATAAAGAATGCGTCTAGCCTAGAGCTTTCAAGTAGAGCTTAAGACCATTTGAAACTATTTAAGAAGCGATTTTTATTTTGCAACTAAACAAGTGTTTATGTGTATAAAAGATTAGACTCCAGCGACGACTACTCAAGCTTTAAGCACCTTTTAACAGTCTTACGTAAAAGGATTTTCTTCGCTCTGTTTTAACTATCATCTACTGGTGGCAAAAGTAAATGAGTTTTTGCTCTTTTATTTTTGGCTCATTTGCTTGGTTATTCGTTTTCATCAACTGTGACAGTCTGATATAAACTTACTGCTAATTAGGTACCGTAAACTTTACCAATAGCTTTTTAGAATAACTTGGCTTTGCAAAACTAGTTGAAATCAAAAGCGATATCTAGTGATTCGCTGCTAAACCTTAGCGGTAGTAGAAGTGCTTTTTGAGAAAGCTACCAAATATCTATTGGTGCAAGCAATGGCTCAGCTAGGAGGGCACTGGCCACTTTCTTTTTTTGACGAAGCCTAATCTGAATTTTTTCTAAAATATTCCTTCAGAAATACCATAATCTGTGGTCCAGTATAATAATTTGCATTCTTCTAAAATTTCCGCTGGGCAAATTCCTGAGTACAAAAGCCTCCTTCAGTACTAGTAACTTGCTAATCTTATCTGATACAAATCTTAGAACATTACTACGCGTACGTCTTTCTGCCAGTCCCTCTGTTTCTTTGTAAATAAGAAGTTTCTTTCTTTAGGTAAAGGTTTTTTAATCAAGCTTCATTTGAAGCTTAAACATCCACTGTATTTACTTCTTTTCTTTCATTAATTATCAACCGAGACGAAATGACAATAGAGGAAATATTGAAGTTTAGCAAAAGCCACAAAAGGGCAGCTACTTCATCTACACTTTTTTTAAAGTCACCTTTCTTTCGTTTTTGGTTTGCTTTTGCAGTAACTAATAATGAATGAAACGTAATTAGTCACAGCACATTTGGTAATGAGTTCCATTTTCCGAGTACCAACTTGATTTCAGGCTAATTTGCCGGCCTCAATTCCCTATCTGCGAGTCCAGTTTTTGTGGGATTAAGACTCACGGTTTTTGGTTCTAGTTTCTGCATCAATTAATCAAGCTTCATTTTGTGATGTCAAATGACTTAATGCAGAAACTAGAATCGAAATCCGTGAGCCTGCAGCCCAAGAAAATTGGACAGATGAACTAGGTAAATATGAGATAATAAAACGATTCCATAAATCCATAGTCTACCGTGAAACACTATATTTTGTAAAATTAATTATCAGCCGAAAAAACACCTCCCATCTCCACAACAGGTTTACGAAATTGCAAAATATAAAGTTCACCACTAGTAAAATTGAGTTAAGAAGATAATTCTTTCTTGTGCTAATTCGTACAGCTCAGATAGCCGAGTGGTAAAAGCGTCTGCCTCGGAGCTATAGACTCGGGTTTGATTCTAAACCAAGTAAAACCAATAACTTCAAAATTGCTCTTCACAGCTTCCCAGTTCGACGTTCAGCAACAGTATGGAGAACAACTCGGCAAATTTACTTGTGTCGTTGGGACAGGCACTTAGCGGGATTTCCATCTTGGTGTAGTAGACAGATGGCCGACAACTCCTAAACGAGCTCGTTGTAGCTCTTTTTCGCGATAGGAGAATAAACTTTTTCGCGATAGGAGGATAAACTTTTTCGCGATAGGAGGATAAACTTTTTCGCGATAGGAGGATAAACATGCAAATACAAAAAAAAATTCGGCTACATTACTTGTAAAATTGAATTTTGAGGACATTCCTTTGTTGAGCTAATTTGTTCTTGAAAAAAGCTAAAAATACATTTTGGCATCAATATGAGCTTGGGGTACATGTTACCCGTCTTATATAGACAAAAATTGTTTTATTGAAGCTATTATATCTTATAAAGCACTTTTAAGCAAACTTTCGCTTTTTGTTTGAATTACAGTAGTTGCTTGAACTTTAATGATCTACATTTCTTTGAAAAGATGAAATTAATAAAAAATGAATAGATTTAAACAAAAAAACAAAAAATGTAATGAATAGATTAATGAAAAATTTACATTTTATTTAAAGATATTGAAAAATTGTGGTCTAAATTAGCTAAGCACATCGCATGTTTTTGACGCGACTGTTGGTGTTGTGGCGAGTTTTATGTTTTAATGCTCCCAAAGGTTTCGCTTTGTGCATGGCAGCTATTGCATAATATTGCAGCATGGTTGTAGGTAAAATCTTGGGCTTACAACCATGCAATTGTTTGATGTGACCTTTGAGGGTTCGGCAACTGCGATCTGACGCGTGCAGTTTTTATAATACTCTAGCCCCACCTTCTGGCTACGATAAATTTGTTTATTTGTTATGGGGTAAAATAGAGTCGGAATATATCCGGCTATTCAAGCCTTATTGAATTTTTGCTCTTTTAGAAGAAAATTGATCAGACACCTGCTTGCTTTCGTTAAATTAACTATTATCTTTTAGAATAAAGGTATTTTAAGACATACTGGAAATAGCTAAAAAGAAAATCAAAAATTTTCTCAGCTTGCATTGAAGTTAGAAAACATATTTGGAAGAGAATCTACTTAAGACATACCGCCATTTCTGCACAATATTACAAACATCTAAAAAAATTCAGTTGCTTAGTGACTGTGAAGCTTTAGAAGTAGCTTACAACCTACAAATATAGCTGCTAAAAGAAAAAAATAATCAAAATCAAGTCTAAAAAAACTAAAAATCTATTAGCGTAGTCACTACACCCCAGTGACCAGTCTATCCTGCAACTTAAAGTGGACTGCAAAAGATTTTGGCATCGGAATGCAAAAGATGGGTCTCACTAATTGAGCTTATAGAATTGGAAGAGTGCCTCAAAAAAATTTATAAAACTAAAATCATTGTGCTCACGGGGCCGTGGCCAGTCCTTTTTAATGCTACACACCCTCAAAATGCTTTCGCACACCTTACAGTAGCCTACGTGATATAATACAGCGCTGAAAAAAATTGATCATAAATCAACTGACGATCAAAGCACTCTTTAAACGCAACAAAAAAGTTGAAAAGTTTTTCTCATTTCATGAATGCTGCATAGCAGCGTCATTGGTTACGAAAAAAATCTGATCTTTAGCCAAACTAGTTCGTGGTTTATTAAGCGGCTACCGTGAAAAATGCTTTGTTGAGTTTACATTGTACTATCTAACATCAGTTTGAAATAAAAAAGTATTTTTGGGGGGAGGGGGGATGGAATGACTTTTTGGGGTCATTGCCTCTCACTTGGCTACTACCTCAAATACACACATTAACTATTTCAATAGGTCTACGTCTCTGGATTTTGATAAAACACTTGTAAGTAGGAAATTGGCTTCGTAGAGTTATACAAAAAGACTTATAAACAACGTTGTACGTGACTTGTTGTTGCTACCGCAATTTTCCGAAACTGTAGCGTTTCTTTTTTTGATGCTAAGTCAAAGAGATAGGCCTTGCTAACTCTTGACACGTAAAGGTACAGCCACGTAAAGTTAATTTATTGCGATATTAGCTCCATTTACATTGTTTGGCAATGATCAAGCAGAAAGTAAACTTATTTATTGGGAGACTTTTATCTGGTCTTCAAATAAATTGCTTTTTTCCAATTTTCTGATCACTAGTTTTTTCTAATTTTTATAATTTTAGTAAAAAGATCATCTCCTCCGGTTGATGCTTGCAATTGCCTAGCTTGCAAAAATATTCACAATTTTTTTCAAACATGGCTAACTTTTTATTAGCTTGACTGCCTAGGAAACACATTGCCTTGGTGTTAAGTATCACATTTGCTGTAGTTAAAAACCTCTAAAGACACTCGCTACTCTTTCTTAGTCTTCGTCATCATACACAAAAGGTTTCATGTTTATACAATAAAAAACAAGCTTTAAACGTTATTTCAGCACAAAATTGGTATCAAGTTACTTTGAAAACATTTCACTTATTAAATGAGCAAATCGTCCTCAAATATAAAACATAAAAGTTTACAAATATAATGTTTATTTTACTTCCTACGTGGATATTTAAATGGAATCGATGCTTCGAGAAGTTCTTAAAAAGCTGTGTCAAAAGACATAGAAATATCGACCAAAGTCGATCCGTAGGAGCGTGCTGCTTGAGCAGCTCAAGAATTGAACCTTCGTTTCAAACGGTCAGAAAAACTGATTGATGGGCCTATTGCAGTTCACTCAGCATACAAATTTAAACACCATCTGACTGCTTTTGTAATTTAGATGTTCATTTGCTAAAGCTGCAGTGATTTTCATGGCCACCGAGAGGGTTTGAGGGCCAGGGAACAAAATAGATGTGATTAAAAAGCATCCTTAAAAAATCTTTAAAAAGAACATCCTTTAGAAAAGGTCACCCACCCGATTTGTAGGGCCCCTAAAGTCGTGCGAACCTTTGGACATTTGTCCAGTACCCCCTTTCCCTCCCAGCGCCAGCGTTGATTTCCGCAGGTCCAAGATTGATCCTTTATGAGCAATTTTGACGAAAACTTGGGGTTTTGGCGTTCATCTAGAGTAACTTCATGCGATGAAATAAACAGTAGGTGGTGAATTTGTTTCAGCGTGAAGGTCGTTTTCCGACAGACGTTTCAACTTTCTCCACAATGTTTCCAGCATTTCTTTCGTTTCATCGCGCATTTTCCTGCAAAACGTTCAAGTTTAACTGACAAAACGATGAAAATTGAATGAACTAAGGACGGGTGTTGTTTTCTCGTGTCCAGATGGCCGAGTGGATTAAGCGTCTGTCTCCCATTAGTTCGGTAGACTTAAGGTTCGATTCCGAGTCGGGTCAAAACGATTCTGTAAAAGTTGGTATTCCTAGCTTGCTTACTTGACGTTCAGCCATGGATAGTATGAAGAGGGAACTGACAAGTTTGCTTGTTGTACCGTTGGAAAGACAGTTAACAAGATTCCCACCTTTAAGTGGTACAGACAGGTGGACAGCAACTCCTTGTTAGCAAGTTCGTATAGCGCATCAGTCGCTGTCTCGCGACAGCGCAATGTTGATGCCACAGTTGCTACTTCTTTAATAACTAAGGAAAGCTCAACAAGCAAATTCCGCATTTGGAAGACACTAACTTTTTTTTTCGTAAAGCAGCAGATGCCATTTTCAATAAAAAAAAAACAAGCTTTTAACAAGGCTATATGCTTTTCAAACTATTGCATCTACTGAGTGTAAACTAACTTTGAAGACAGATTGTAGAAGACTGGATTGAGACATTCACTGATTCGTATGCATAAATATTCCATAAACGCAAACCACCAGTTGTAAGTGTAAGTAGCAGCGCCCACGTCAGTACTAGCTGGAACGGTTGCATTGACAGTTGAAAAATGATACGCTGAAATATAGGAAATACGTCATGTGTATTTGCATTTAGTCGCGTATTTTTCCTCCTATCTCGAAAATGCGATCAAAGCGCTATAATGAGCTCGCTTAGGAGTGGCTGCCTACCTGTCTACACCTCTAAAATGGGTGAACCCCGCTAAGTGTCTTTCCGAACGGCACAACAAATGAATTTGCCGTCTCGTCCTCCAGACGGTCCCATTAATGCGGAGCGTCAAGCAAGGAAGCTGTATGTACAAACTATAAAGTCATTGGTGGGCCCCGACTGGGAATTGAGCGCGAGTCTACAGCTTTAGAGGCGGACGCTCTTAACACTCGGCCATCTGAGCTTTTTTTATGTGCCTCACGTCGTAAAACGTGATTTGATCGTCAACATTTGAATAAATCAGAATTAACGACTGATTTTGAGCACAAAAAACGCAAACCTGAGTCTATAAAATACATACTGGTATAAACCAAAAATCTTTCACCGTTCGTCTGTTGTTTAAATGCTAGATGAAACAGTGAAATTTTAAATTAATTTAGTGCTTACAGGAATATTTTTATAGCATGACCTTGATTCTAGGAATTAAAAAACATTCACAAGTTTCCATATAAATTTTTAGTTGGCATCCATTCATTAAAATTTTGCATTTGTTATTTAATGCCATGGTATGAATATAAACCACCTGTTCTAGGTATGTAGCCAAATAGAAACGAAGCTACAATGAGAAACAATTGAGCAAGGACTTGATTCTCTTTTTTCCTTCGCTTGACCTCATTTGGATTTAAGGCACTATTATTTTGACCTATAACCAATAAAACAAAATAACTTTGAGACGTCTCATTGTTTCGATAACAAAACTCTATTAAATTACCAGTAGTTACCCATAATAGGGCAGCAATGACCTACGATTAAGTCGATGCATCCTGGAGAAGGAGCTCAACCCTTTCCTTATTTTTCGTTATTATAATAGGCCTACATATTAGCACAACAGTTCGATACTTCCAGATACAAAAAACTGCGACATCAGCACTTTTTCTATTCTTCTTTTTTATTCCTTCCTTCCCCCCAAAACAGTCGGAATCAACACTATGCTTGTTTGCTGTAATGTAGTTACCTCGCATTTCCATCCGTTTTCTTCTCAAAATCATAATTCTCAGAGCAATGGCAATCGTAAAACAAATCACTAGAATGATAGGGAGGTACAAGAAGATGGAATAAAAATACTTGGTGTACTCTTTTGCAACTGCAGTGCTAAAAGAAATCATTATGACTTTAATAAAATAAATTCAGATCAAATGGCATACAACATCTTTTTTACACGTTTTACAAATGCTTTAAAACCAAACTTAGATGAACATTGCATTTTACTGGGTAGGTCGTTCCAGATTTTAACTCTCGAAATTTTGATTGGTTGTTGTGTTTTAGTTTTATTTACTTGAATCGCGTGATATCAATCATTTTTGACAGATAGCTGTATTCTCTAGAATTTTGAATACAATAATTCGTAAAGCATTCAGGCAATACGTTAATTTTAAATTTATACATAAATGTGATCATTATTTTTTAATTGATATATTTTGTCCAACTGCAGCACCGACAAACGTGCACAAATCGGTGAAAGTTTGGTTTTGAAAGGAAAGTAAGCTGTTTAACGGCGTTTTAGCTGATACGCACTTGTCCTGAGTGAGACCACATGATGCCCAGTGGGATGACGGAGTTGGGTCAGTTCTGTCCCGGACAACCACCTCAAACCACGAGATAATCGGACTAGTAACAACGGAGCAAATAGTCCAATCCACAAAAATAACAATCTGACAGGAAAATGCTGTTATTCAAACGCCTATACAAAGTTTCTTCATACTAAAGTGCCATAGCTTATCTAATTCGTGGACTTAATATTTATCGCCGATTTAAGCTATCGTGCAGCTACGCCCTCTATTTTAGCGTTCAATGCTTGTGAAATGACTACAAAGTGCAATGCCAACAAGTTTTTTGGCAACACTGCTTTTCCAATCACATATTTTTCAATCTAGTACTTGCACAGATTTTTCGATCTAGTAGGCTACTTGAACCTGTTAGTAATCTAACTCAAGTATGCCGAAAAAGTCGCTAGGTTATTATGAGTCGTATCGAAATATACTCCAATCTTTCAATTCAACAACAGATCTTACCTGAATTACAGCTCAGACGGCCGAGTGGCGAGAGCGTTAGCCTCGGCAGCTGTAGACTAAGGTTTCATTCAGAGTAGGGTCAAACAAATGACTATAAAATTGGTATTCACAGCTTCCCTGCTTGACGTTCAGAATTCAAGGGATGGTGTGGAGAACAAGCCGGCAAGTTTTCTTGTTGTGTCGTTAGGAAAGGCACTTAGCGGGATTTCCCCATCTTGGTGTGGCAGACAGATGGTCGACAACTCCTAAACGAGCACGTATAGCGCATTGATCGTTTTCTCGTGATAGGAGGAAAAAATATGCAACAAAATATAAAAATTGACTTCCATTTGATTAAAAACTAAGTAAATACCTTCACTTGTTTTAACGTCGGGTTGAACCTCCTAGGCCAATGAATTGAAACAAATCTAAGGACAGCAAATAGCAGAACGTGTCCTGATGTGATTACTGAAGTGTCAACATCAGCATACCAAAAAAACTGCAGAAGTGAAACATAATTAAATAATTATCAATAAAGAATAAAGATATTATCTTTTCCACTACTGGAGTCTCCTACTTGCCTCTACAGCGGTTAAAGAACTCGTGTGAATGGCACTTAATTATGAGAGAAAACGCAAGAGCGAGGCCGTTTCGCTTGACTGATCTTAACATTCGGACGTAAAGTTTTTTCTCATGCAAAAATTAGAAACCCCTAGAAATGAAAATGAAAACAGATCTACGAATTTTTCAGCGATGACTTGAATTATTTTCACTATTCAGACCAGAGCTGCGAACTCGAACTCGAAATAACTTGATCTTTTTGCCGAACTCGAACTTGAACTCGAAAAAAGTCTGAGCTGAGAACTCGAACTCGTAAATATTTTGGGCTGAAAACTTGAATTCGAACTCGAGAAGATTTTTCCTCTTACTCAAAACGACTAGCGCAATGCTCAAGATAAGAACGTTTTTTCTAAGCTCGAAAGAATTTGAGAAATTTTGCTGGATTCGCACTTGATTTCGCGAATGAAAATGCTGAACTCGAACGTGAACTCGTAAAATAAGCTGAACTCGAACTTAAACGCAATGAAAAAATCGACCGAGTTCGCAGCTCTGATTCAGACTACATTATTGACCAAGGCCATGTCAGGCTGAGCGAGGCGTAAACTTTAGTTTGTTTTATTGAAATGTAGCTTTGCGCGGCGCATGACATGTGTGCCTGGTTCAGCCCGCGCCAGCCGAAGAAAAACGAAGTCTCGTTTTATTCTGCTTAGCCTGGTGCGACTGGGAATATGATGCTGTTTTGGAAAAACGAATTTACAGGTCCATCACTAGGCTAGAAGCTTTTTGACCAACCAGTCCTGAAAAACGCTGGTTTTTGACGCTTTTTTGCTTGTGATGACAAGCAAGTCATTATTTTTCGGAAGGTTAGCAAGCTGTCGGATGACAAGCGTTGCAAGCAGGCTGGTGTGAGAACATACTCTGCTGAACCTAGGCTTTTTCAAAAAAGTTCAGTAAAGTAAGCAAAAACCTTTAAGTCATTTAATTGTGAAATGCTTAATATAATGAAGTGTAAGCAAAGTATTAAGATTTCATTTTAAGGTCCCGCAATCAGGCGTTGAATGAATGGCTTTGATATAGGTTTTAGGCAGGGTCGGGAATCGATACCCAAAAAAGTAAAGAAATAATCGATATTCGATAGTTTTTAACAAAGTAAAGAAATAATCGATTTCGATGGTAGCTTAAAAAAGTAAAGAATATAGAATAATTATTGTAAGCGATATTCGATATTACGCTGAGCATTTAGCGGTGTACGCCAAGCATTTTTTGTGATCTCCTCACATTCATGCGGAACTTACAGACAAACGACGGACATAATGTATGCGAAGCAAGTTTGCTGTTAAAAATCTTTTTTTGTTTTTTTCTGGCACAAAAAAAAATTATCAGCAAAAACAAAATAATGACATACCGACGATTATTTTAAATGTACTAAAGTGAGATAAAGTAACCTGGACAAAATGAATCGATAATGGAATATCGAATTGCGCCGAAAAAAAAAAAAAAAGTAAAGACACGGCCATACTCGATACTCACTCAAAAAAGTAGAGGCTGCAGTGTATTCGATGGACAAAAAGTAAAGAATATCGCAATCGAATATCGATTGCAATCAGTTTTTTCCAACCCTGGTTTTAGGTATACAACAAATACTATTATTTTAAAAACTAAATGCTAATAATTTAACTATCAACATTGATGGACACGATAAACCTTTCTGTACTAAAGCAATAACGATAACACAGCCCAACAAAAAAAAATTTTTTTCTATTTGCCATTAATATTTCAACGGTATTAGGGTATACATCAGACGCGCTGATTCCGAAAATGACCTTATTTTTGCTGAATTGGCTCTAGTTTTTGAGATATGTCTTTTACACTAATTCATAAATAACGGCAAAATACATTACAGATAAAAGCTGTTTGTGCTGACAAAATGAATTATTTTGTTTCATCATAAAGAACCAATGGTCACAAGCCTTAAAAAGCTATTTCATCGCATAATACCTCCATTGGTTCTTTCTTGCGTTCTCTAAGATCTTTGCACCTTCTATAAATGAAATGGCGTGCGAAACTGCGGGCTACCTTCTTTATTTTGGTGCATCTCCCATGCATCCATTTATTACACAGCGTGCAGCACACTGCGTCAGACACGACCCTTTCCACAAGGCTCGGTTTTGCTGAGTGCAATTGCATTTGTATTTTCTTCTTAACCGCTTGCTAACCGCTCACCATCAATTGCATTGATTTTCTTCTTAGTTGCTTTTTTTCGGTTGCAAGAGCGGTTGCAAGTGCAACCGCTTACCATCATCTTAGTCTTTCCGATATGTACTTTTAATCCCTTGCCTTCCAATGCACTTTTCCACCTTTGAAACCTCACCTTTATATCCTCCAAATTTTCACTCATCAGCGTGCAACATCTCATTCAACAAATATGATCCTTCTCTTGCATCTTTCGTCACAACATCGACCACAATAGCAAATATTAGTGGTGAGAGCACACACCCTTAATGCACACCACCACTCACCTCAAATTCCTCCAACAGCTCTGATCCAACTCGGAATTTCGTCCTTAAACCCTTATATAAGCTCATCACTGCTTGCACCAACACTTCTGTCAATCCTTTCTTTCTTAGTGTCCATTCCGCCACTTTTCTAGGGACCCTATCAAATGCTTTTTCGAAGTCTACAAAACACATGCAACGCTTTTCCTCTTTTTCACGGAATTCCTCCCGTATCCTTTGCAAAATAAACAACGCATGAGTTGTGCCTTTCCCAGGCTTAAAGCCAAATTGCATATCATCTATCGCTACCAATCCTCATAGTCTGTTCTCCAACACCCTCTCCACTGTCTTCATTGCGTGCTCCAGCAACTTTACTCCTCTATATGCTCCGCAATCTATCACAGCCCCCTTTCCTTTAAAGACTGGAACAACAACATCGTTTTCCATTCCTCTGGCATGTTTTCACCATTCAGTATTCCCTGACATAGCTTCTTTATTATATCACCGAACTTTACACACGCCATTATCATATCCATGTTCACTTTTAAAGGTCCAGCTGCTTTTACCGAATTTAATTTTATTTAGAGCCTTCATCACCTCCTCATAAGTTACTCCTCTACCGGTCCTTCAACTATATCTGCTTCTGCCATCTGATCTCATACATTTTCCACATTCAAGATCTTTTCCATTTGTTCCTTCCATAATTTCCCACGATCTTTCTCATTAGCTACATTTCTCCTATCTTTGTCCTTCATGCCATCTCCACCATGCATGTCCTTTCCTCCTTAATAATTCCCACTTAAAAAAAAAAACTTGTACGCTTTTCACCTGCAAAGATTTGTCAAGTTTCTTAGCATTGCGCAGCAGAGTGGATCCAGTAACTCATTTTAAGAGGGCGACGTCAAAAAATGATCCATTGTTTGAAATTTATCCAATTTTCCCGAAAATTTAGAGAAATACTGTTGTTTTAGGGTGCTATTACCCCCACTGCCCTCCTCCTGGATCCGCCATTGGGGCGCAGTTTGATATTATTAATAACTGAAGCTTGATAAGGCGAAGTTTGAGCCTTGCATTGTTTAGCAACCGGTTTCTCTTAAGTGGTATATCTAGTTAAGATTAGTATTTCGTAAAAGTTTTCATTGCTGCTTTAAATATTTTGCATACTTGTATCATACTCAGGATTTATTGACAACATGTAACATGATTATGCTATTGCATGAAAAATGGCATAAACGGATGTTTTAAAAATGCGATAGACAAAGCTTAAAAGCCAGAACGGGAAACAACAAAATGTCAATATGGCTAGTGTTGCAACAGTATATCGACGATTTGTAATTTCAAATCTTCAAAAATAGGAGAAAATTCTCATCAAGATTAAACATTATTTGCCACCAGTTTTATCAATGAATATCGGCTTTTTCTTTTTGCATTAAGCAAAGAGGATTAAAGCCAACAGCATTGTTTAAAATAGGCATAAACGGATAGCAATGCTATTTGTCTGCGAAAGCAAAATTTTCATAAAAAAATCATTTATCTCGGAAACTAGAGCCAATTCAGCAAAAAATAAGGTCATTTTCGGAATCACTCCGAATCAGCGCACCTGATATACCTTAAAACCGTTGAAATATCTTCAGCAAATATTTGTGTGTAGACCAGTGTAATCGATGACTTTAAAAAAAGCCCTGGACGATACCGATAATCGATAAATCTCAATTTCAGCGATATCGATAATCAATAAATTATCGCCGATAAATTTTTCCGATAAATGTTGCGGTAAATTTTCGATGTGTTTGACGAAGTTTTTTTGTAAGTCGATTTGCAAAAATGTTTTTCCTAGATTTTTCAAGAAAAGATCACGGACTCTGCCGTGACATTAAGCCAAACAAAGAAATAATTTTTAAAAATTTTAACAAGTTTTAGTGGACACCATGTTTTTTCCATAGCGCCAACTCACTAACTTTGAGGTTTAAACTCAGCGTGCATAAAAAATCGTTTATCGCGATAATTTATCGGCGATAACAAATATGTAACAAAAGCGATAACGGTAATCGATAAATCCAAACTATTTTGAGCGATAACGATAATTGACAAAAAGTTATCGCCGATAAATTATCGCGATAAATGCCCATGTCTGACTATCAATTAAGGACAGGCTACACACTGTGAGTGTGGTTGAATTGAAAAAAATGTTTTTAAGAATCATGTACCAGTACAATGTACGGTAGGTTTTTTACATGACTGTAAAAAAGGGTTGTAATCTTTTGTGGCAGACATGTCTCAATTCAATGAATGGCTATTTTGTCTGTCAGCTATAACAGTCAATGTGTTATGAATGAAACTTCCTGTTGACAAAAACATTAAGACTAGCCTAGTTCATGTACATCTATCAGCAATTTGCAAATAAAGCGTAAGTAAACCTGCATGTGAAGTGTTGCAATTAATGAAAAAGGTTAATACTGTAATATAAACGGAGTATCCACGCAGAAAATCTTTGTGATGGGTTCAGCTCATAGTTTTTTGGTTTACATGCACACTGCACTGTAGGTCCACTTCACCTAAGCTTTGATGTATTTTTATGTGTGAATCAATAAATATGACTGAAGTGATTATTTTACGATAGAATGCATTAACGTCCAGTGGTAGACAAAGTTGACTCCTGCCTAACTGCCTATGTATTTAATATTATAGCCAATATAAAGCATTAGCCTGTGGCCCTAGATTCCAAATTAGATGAAATTTATGAAGCATCCGTGTTAATAACATCATGAAAGTAAAACAGCCATTTGCATGCGTGTAACATATTGCATTTCAACAGTCTGACAATACTGGAGGGCCTATTTTTTTAAATGTAAATACTGAAATTGTGTACTAAGCATCTTTTTCCGTTTTCTTTGCAAAGTGTCAGTAATTTATAGTGTAGCTTTACTTGTGTCAAGACATGAATTGTTTTATTGATGAACAGAAAAATGAAGTTTTGATTGCAGCAGTTCAGCACTTCAATGTCGTTGATTTTCTCTGCTAACGTAGCTTGTTTCCTTGACTAGCCTACAACACAAATCAACATTTAAAACTTTCATTTTCTATCTTTATCAATAATCTTGCTTCAATTTTATGTTTATTTTTGTTATTTATACGTTTAGTGCAAATAAAAAAGAAAAGAAACAAACTCCTAACGTCTGCTAGCAAAAGTCGCATATTGACCACAACAGGAATTGAACAACTAAAAAACAATGTCCCTCCTGGCCTACCGAACGAGAAGTCATGACGACTTCTTCTTGTTGGGTCAGAGGCTATAACAGCACTCCATCACCATCAGTGCAAAGCACCCCAGTAAATCGTACCGTAGAGCGAAACAGCGCTGTTTCTGGCTATTAGCCTTCATCATCCACCCTCAGGTAAGAAACATTCATCTTCCAGGACGGATGATCTAGCCAGGATCATTCGTCCCTTCGGATAAATAATTCCTAAAGAATTTAACCTTTGTGGTACGCAATCCACTCGTGTGGCTACGTCACCATGTCAGTCAAACTCTTTACGTGGCCAGTTCACCCTAGCCAGTTCACCCTGGCCACGTAAAGAGTTTGACTGACATGGTGACGTAGCCACACGAGTGGATTGCGTACCACAAAGGTTAAATTCTTTAGGAAATATTTATCCGAAGGGACGAGTGATCCTGGCAAGATCATTCGTCCTGGAAGATGAACAATTCTTACCTGAGGGCGGCTGAACAGAAATTGAACTCAAACGCTTTTGTTTTCTATCGCTTGAACGCGCCGCATGCGACCAGCTGGACAAGTCCGCTTCGCTTGACTTATCGCAGCCTGACACGGTCTCAGTGTAGACCCGGCTTAAACAGTACTTTATGGCGTGCGTCTCCAATTTTGTTACAGCATGCATCCACAGTATTTCTATTTTCCACCTGTTTTGAGAAAATCAGCGTTGCATAAACATTTTATGGGGGTGAATCACATCATATTACTAGTTTTTGTTTTCCAACAAATTCCTAATTGAAAAACAGAGGTTGAAGGATAACCTAAAGTTTCAAGTTCCACATTCATCAAGCCCATATGCCAGTCTATCATTAATTCAATCATTAACCGTCGAATATTTGAGAGGGATTTTAGTTTCACATGCAAAAAGTTTACAATTTTGCGTTCAAAAAAAACTCGCCAAAAAGTTGACTGTTGTTTTCTGCACGTCTTTTACTTTGTTTAACATTTTTTATAAATGATTCAAGCTTCGTAATAAGCATTTTGTGACAAATGATGGAAAAACTGAGATAAGAGCCACATCGACTTCATAATTTTTTTTGCGTAAAAACATTATTTTAAAGGAGAAACGAAATATGGTAACTTTGCGATTGTACGTTTACTATCAGCGCCTGCCATGCAATTTTTAATGTGGTTTTGTGTGTTGTAGTCGACATAGTGGAACTGCCCAACAGCGTAGCCTGATAAAAACGCCACACTGAACAATTGGAGCAACATGTATGATATCTTGGTATGCCGGCTTCTGGTGGAGGTGCAAACCTGTGGCCTTTCAACTTCAAACCCGCACGCTGATCAATATTTTTTACTCATGAACTGAAACATTTTCTGCAAAACGCCAGGGAAGCTAAGGAAAACTCGAATTGAAAAAATGTAATAAATGCTGAAATTATGTCAAATGCCGGAATAGGAAAAGTCATTAAATTTGAAAATAGTATGTCCTGAAGTTTTAGCGCTACAACCTTTAAAAGCGTTTCCCTTTCCAGGCATAGTAAGGTTAACGGAATTTCCACATGTTAGAGTGGTCGACAGGTGACCGATGAGTCCTCCGAAGGATAAACTGCAGGTGCAGTAAGTGCCGCCGTATCTCACCGTCGCCACATATTTTTGTGTCAAAGCTGTGTTGTCCAGGTATAAGTACGGGGACGCACAGCGCTAACTCGTGCCACGCTGCAGCGTAAAACACGACTATGAATTATGAAAATCAATGAAAACTCAATCAGCTTAAGTTAAAAAAAATTGGAAGCTTATGATTTTATGGCAAATGGAATGCACAGTACAAAACTCACTTTGCATAATTGAGATGTCCATTCCCATTTTTCATATCCCCAAGTGAGGCGATAAAGAGCTAAAGGACTAATTATTGCAGAGATTAAATCAGATACACTTAAACTCATCAGAAAGTAATAAAAAGTTGACCTAAAAATAATAAAGTTTTGTTGAATATTTTAAAAAGAATTACTCTTGCTTGCTTAGCTATTGTCAAACCTTTATGCTTCAAATTAACTTTTTTGCGGGGCGATTATGGCCTGCCGTAAATTACAAACTCCAACCTGACATAAAAACCAACCCTTACTCCCAGCCTCTTTGCAGGAAAGAAAAAATACTAGGGGCAAAGTTTTGTTCATCTGAAAATGGGTTTTAAATTTTTATAAGCATACTTCCAAACTAACAACGAATTTTCATTACATTGGTGAATCAGGCCTAATATAGTTAAACCAATGCCTCTTTAAATTTTAGCTAAAGTGGCGTAAAATTGCAACTTCAAAGCGTGATTTTTTATGAACAAAACTTTTTACCATTTATTGGTCTATGAAGTGCAAGCTTATCCCCAACGTACTTCAATTTGTTTGAATGTAACACGGCAGCAATAGTGCACACGTTAGCAATTGTTCCAAAAACACACATCGGAATCAGAGTAACAGCGGCAACCACTATTTCAAGTTGACCAAACGGAAGCGGCGGCAAATTTCTGCAAACATTGTTGGAATTTACATAACTGCTTTCACTGAACACTGTTTCGACCTTGTAAATCTCATCAGTGCAGTAGGTATGACCTACATTTACTCTAGGCAATATATATGTACATGAGAAGGATTTTGTGCTTGAGGTTTGTAACGATACCAGTTACGAGAGCCCACAAAAGCCCAAATCAGCGAAACATCACTCCACCAACTTACCGCTTCACCAAGTAATTAAGGCGAGTGGATAAGCGCAGCTTGCATTTGCAAAGCAAGCACTTAGGAATTACTGGGTGAACTGATTTATCTATGCTGTTTAAAATTTTGCGAAAGTACAACCAGATTGGATACCAATGGAAAATTTCTCGAGTAGTACTACTAAGTTACTTACCCACTGTAATTGTTTGGCATCGAATTATTCATTTCTGCGATTTGCAATCATCATTCAGAATATCTTAAAGCATTAACTTAGGGTATTAATCAGTCTTCAATTTTAATGTCAACAGTGGTTGTTCTAGGATAGGTAAAAAACGCTATATTTATCATAAAGAACCTATTAGGAAGCGCTCAGGTCCCCAAGTTAGGCAGGCTTTTAGTCAAGATAGACTCTTCTGCATCGATTCCGTGATAATGATACGTCACATCCTTGAAGCAAGAATATCTTGCCTTCCCACGATGCACAATTCGAGTCACAGTCAGTGCACGAAGCAACGCAGTTTCGAAAGTAAGGGGATATAAGACATTAAGGGGAGGGTAGATGACAAGAATATGTAAAGCCTATTGTTTCCTCCCGGGAAGTCGAAACGGAAAATTTACCGGGAAGTTCGGGGTTTTGGAATTGCCCGTGTAATGAATTACGTATTACTATAAAGACAATGTTTAATGAACTAAAAAGTCAGGACGTGTATAAACAAATAGAATATTGTACTGTGAAATAATATCGTTGATTTACAACTAAAGCTAATAACAACTACGCCAATAAAGTTGGCAGCCTACTACTGGCAAAGCTACCAAGTAGAATCTACAGTCGAAGTAAATCGTGAGCACACATACACGACGCGGAACTACTGCACATGTTAGCAAGAAAACGTTGATTTCTACAAGCTACTGAGTGACGTCATTAACAGTTGTGCTATTAAGTTATACGACATTCATCCCCCCCTAAAAGAAAAATGAACACTGAAACAGTTAACCCCCGATGCACGAGTTACAGCATCATTATTCAATACATATACAAGTTTACAAAGTTTGCAGTACGGGCCGAGGCAAATGATAAACAAAAATATTCAAAATTTCCAGTATGTTGCAAAGTCAGTAATCATACATACACAAGTTCGATATATAGGCCTACATACACATATTCAATACATACACAAGTTTACAGCATGAGCCGAGGAAAATGATAAACAAAAACATGCAAATTTTCCAATATGTTACTAAGTCAAATATCGCTGGTAATCATTCGTAATATGTCAACCGGTCAGGAACCCGATGACTGCGGGTCGATCTACGCAATTCAGGGACATTTTCTCTGAATGAAGAACTACTAACATCACTATTACTTTGAGCCGTATCATCAACTGTAGTAACATTTTCAGGCAAGTCAACTAGATCAGGTGTAGGTGCTGATAAATATCCATTAGTAGGCAAATCATCTTTAATCTCAAGATCTGCATTTGTCGCATGTTCGCCAATCAGTTAATGATTATTCAATACAGACTGTTTTTCTCCACTAGGTGCAATGTCATGCAACGAAACTGTTGTTTCACGGCCACTGGGTAGTCGCATGCGAGCATAACCCGGAGTAGCATAAACTAGTTCAACTTCGACAACAAGAGGATCACTTATATTTGTTCTGACATGACGTTTTAAAAGCACATTTCCTGGCACGTTTAGCCAAGTAGGAGTAGACGCACCCAAGCATGAACGGCGATTATAATTAAATAAACGTTCGTCTGGTGTTGCGTTCGTATAGTTGTGCAAAGTAACGATCGAATCGAATGTAACGCGTCTCTTAATACTACTTGCCATTGTTCAATTGGCAACTTTTTTGACTTTAATGCTGATTTAATTGCTGTCCATATTATCGCATTGTAGCGTTCACACAGTTCATTACCTTGGGGATTGTACACCGAAGTATAACTTGTTGATACTCCACGACTGTTTACATAGTTCACAAATTCTCGAGATGTAAAACATTTTCCTCTGTCAGAATGTATGTAGGACGGTAAACCAAATATAGCAAACAATTCCTCCAAACGCTGTATTCACTATTACTGTTTTCGATTCCATGTTTTGACATGGAAATGCAAACGGTAATCGGAAATATTCGTCTGTAACAGTGAGCAGATAATAATATCGAGAAGCAGATGGAAGAGCTCCCTTGAAATCATCACTCAAACGCTCGAACGGTTCAGTTGCTTTAAGCTGCGGTTACACCAAAGTTACGATTGCTTTACGATTCTTGCCGACACCAATCGGCTCCGATTTTCACCGATTGTCACCTGTCGGCAACTTGTAAACGATAGCTTTATGAGACCTTAACGATGCCATGCCGATTGTTATCAATCTTATTACGACATAGAAGACGATAGCGAGCGATTGTTTGCGAGTGCTTCCCGATACCATGCCGATATTCCCACGATTTTTCACGACTCTGCAATTTCTCACGATTGCCATTTTTACCGCTTTTGTCAAAGAAAAGTTTATCCGCATTCTTTCCAAGTGCATGATGAACGACGAAGTACTGCTACTAGATCATCGTATTAGTGCTGCTGCTGGTACAGCATTGTTGCTACTGAAAAGAAAAATAGAGGAAGCACAAAAAGAAAAAGCAAAAAGAAAAGGGGCATTTGGGTGGACCAGTTTCTTCAGGAAAAACATTTCAGTGAGTTTTAAACAGTGATGGAAAGACTAAAAATATTCGGCGATGAGAAGCGGTTCAAAGGTTTTTTTAGGATGGATCCAGATCTTTTCAAGGAAATAGTTGTTAGAGTTGGTCTCAGAATAAGAAAAGAGGACACCAGAATGACCAGATACCAAAACAGTGAGCTCTACAATGAACTACTCACCTGTCAAATTTTGCACCACATCCAAATGTTTGAAGCGGTCATCCTTTTGCAGTTCGTTGATTTTACATCGTTTTATTTCAAGTTTTTCATTTCTGTGGCTAAATCGGTGATGACTTTTATCGTAGAGAATAGTATTTGCCCTCCACCACTCGGCAATGTCTTCCCCTAGCTCAGGCGTGAAGTGAAGAGGCTTGGACTTGGTCCTTTTGCGCTTAACGTTTGCAACAGGTGCGTTTGCTGCAAACGGGCTACTACTGCTGCCAGCAGTTTCTGAAGCAGCGCTTATCGAGATATGATATTTACTTGAACTTTCATCAGCAGTGCCTGCACTAGTTACTTCACCCAATAACATACAACTGTGTTCACCCGAATCGGACATGTTCCCACCTTGGCGCTAGAACTCAAAATGTGAAAGCAAAATATCCACAGCAAAACATGGTAAAACACACTTTCACCATGCCTGCTAATCGGGAAACACTCGGAAGGAAATCGTAATGGCTGCCGATTGACTTACGAGTGTTTCCCGACTAATGCCGATTGCTTAACGATTTTCCCGATTGAAAAGAATCCGGAAGAAGTTTCAAACATGTTTGAAATTTCTTCCCAATTCTCAAATTCATTACGATTCTCGCCGAATGCCGCCGATTGTCTTCACGATTGCGTTACGAGTCTCCACGATTGTAGCCGAGTACCAACATAGTGCCAATAGGCAACATTCGTAAAGCAATCGGCGCTTGGTGTAACTACAGCTTTAATGAGGGGTACTGGCAGTGTCTTAAAGAATTTTGGTTTTATTTTGGCGCAGATGCTACAGTTAGAAACTATGTTGCGAACTTCATTGAGACAGAACGGCAGATTCTTCGTTTTGACGGAATGATACTACCTTGTTACCCCAGGATGGCTTACACAACGTGAATTTCCCGTAGAGAATTGTGGATCAGATTCGCACAGTAGGCACGTGAGAGATTTCAGTGAGAGAGCATCTGGCGTTGAGTTGTACTTCCCCACTCTGTAGATGATGTCGTAGTCATACTGCGACAGTTCGAGTTTCCACTGCAAAATTTTTTCGTTTTTGACTTTGCTATGTCGCTTGTTGTCGTACATGAAAGATACGGACTTCTGATCTGTAACGAGAGTGAACTTGCAGCCTTGAAGGAAGTGACTCCACTTCCGCACAGCTTCAACTATGGCACTGGCTTCTTTTTCTACGCTTGAATGGCGCGTTTCGCTCGCATTGAGTGTTCTGGAGTAAAAGGCTACAGGTCTGTTTTGTTGATTGAAAAATGCAGAAGTAGCAACTTCCGAAAGTGAATGGTTTGTCTTCATCGATTACTCCCAAGGTGGTCTCACTTAGGGCCATTTTCATACTTTCAAACGCTTTTACAGCTTCTTCTTTAAGAGGAAACTCTTTTGTATCCACAGTGACTTGATTTTATCAGAATAATTTGGAACCAATTGTGCATAGTAGGCAAACATTTCTACTACTCTCCGCAAGCTCTTGAAATCACGTGGAGCAGGTAAGTGCAACAGCCGCTTGACTCAATCTGGGTCAGGTTCAAGTGTCCCTTGGGATATTTTGCTCCCCCTCAACCTAATGCTATCCGATGAAATTATGCTCTTGTCTTCATTAAAGGTGAGACTGCACTGCTTTGCAACTTTTAAAAATTTTTGAAAATTTTCGTCATGTTCCTGCTGAGTTTTACCATCAATTGTGATATTATCTAAATAAGCGTACGTCCCTTTACAGCAATTTTCTTCGATAATCCTGTCGATTAAGCGCTGAAAACAGGGCACGGCATTTTTAAACCAAATGGAAGCCTTGTGAATTGATACAAACGCTCATCGGCTTCAAACGCAATACACATCCGCACATGTTCCGGAAGTTCCACCTGGTGATGCACTTTTAAGGTCGAGTGTGGAGTAAATACATTGCGAAACTTGATTAACCACATCGTGCATCCTCGGTAAGGGAAAGCCGTCCAAAAGCATAAACTTGTTGATTGTTTGGCTATAATCTATGCACATCCTCTTTTTATGGTTCTCGTTCGATAAGACAAAGACCTGGGCGCGCCATGGGGAGCTGCTAGGCTCGATGATACCTTCTGAAAGAAGTCGTTTTATTTCCATGCCTATAAACCGCGTGTCAGTGGTAGAGAAGTGCCTCGACTTTGTTGTTATAGGATGAGAGTCTTCCATTTAGGTATTGAAACAGTTTTGGAGATTCCGGTGTTTTAAGAGCTTTTAATGCGTTCAGGTTTAAAGGTGGTTTCTCTCCCCTCAAAATGAATACTCACTTTCTCGTGTTGGAGCGTAAAATCCTGACTCAACACGACGTTCGTTAAGAGATTTTTCAGTAAGGAAAACTAAATTTTATCATATTTACGGTGCTGCAGTTCAACTGTGGCCTCACAGTTACCGATACTTCCCGAACAACATCCTTTTACTGCTAAATCAATGCATGTAGAATCGTCTGTAATCTGCAACTTCAAACGTTTAGCAACTGCTTCGCTCACGTGGCTATTTGTAGCTCCTGTATCAAACAATGCATTTACAGGTTCCCCGTTTTGTTGAATAACAATATTTGTTTTACCATTAACATTTTGGTCCAAATTAAAGACTCCCTACAGCATGCGATTGTTAAAGCATGGCAGTAGTTTCGTCCCTCCGGGCATCTCTGGAACCGCACACTTTGGCGAAATGATCTTGTTTCTTGCACTTAAAACGAACAGAATCCTTTGCTGGACAATCCTTGCGAGGATGACGCTTGTTTCCACAGTAAAAGCACTTTGTTTCCAGGAGTTTTGATGCAGCACAAATGTTGCAATTATCTGCCTCTAACCGTTGCATCGTTGGAAAACTGCTTAACTTGGTTGCTTCATAAATTAATTGTTGAGCCGATGCGACGCTATTGTCTGCATCTAGGCCCTGCTGTTTGATGCAAAATTTCTCTGAATTATATTGGGCAGTTTCTAGGGATCTAGCTCTATCTAAAATTTGTGTCAGAGTCATGTTTTCCCTTTCCAATAGTCTTTGTCGGATTGCATAGGATAAGATTCCAACTACAAACGCATCTCGGATACCCTCTTGTCGATGCTCGTCGGCGGTAACAGCGGCATAGTTATATTCTTTGCTAAGGCGCTTATGCGTACTCATCAAGATTCTGACCCGGTTGTTGCTTGCATGTTGTTAACCGATACCTCGCAAATACTTCATTTGTAGGTTTGACAAAACTCCTCTGCAGTATCGCAACTGCCGCTTTGTATGTTTCGGCTTCACTAATCAATTCATAGATTGCTGAGTCTACAGTACATGATTTATCAAAACATAAGGCTTGTTTTCATCGTCAATTCCGTCGATGGAATTAATATAGCTAATGAACGTTCTGATCCAATGAAACCACTTTCTTTTTGCATCTGGTGACGATGGGTCTGTCTCAAACCTTTCAGGCTTTAAACACTTATCCATCTCGTAAATTTAGTTCATTAAAATGTAATGAATTACGTATCACTATAAAGATAATGTTTAATGAACTAAAAAGTCTGGACGTCTATAAACAAATAGAATTGTTCCAGCACAGCCATTCGATTTCCGAATTGCATTTTGGCTTGGGTTGGCTTCGATTTGTTTTTCTTTTTTTTCACTTTGTTTTTCTTGGTTTCTCTGACGCTATTCCTGGCACCATACCTATTCTAGCTACTTCCTGCTTCTGTCTTGTCCTTATGTGGTAAAGTCTTGTGTTGCTCACCACACCTTATAAACGTTAATTACACTAGCGCCTTGCTTTTCAAAAATTTGCACCTCTTTATATACACTTCGGTTTCCTCATCCATAGGCGCAACTAGGGGGGGGGCAAAGGGGGCTGAAGCCACCCCCTTAGCCTTATGAACGACAGTGGATAAAACAGCTGTAAAAAATTATAAGTACCAGTACTCGTCGTAATTTGTCAATATTCAACAGGCAATAGGGGTGGATCCAGGGGGATGCATCTCCCTAAAATCCGATTTTAAAACTGTTTTAGAAAAAATACAATTTTTTTTCATAATTTCGAAACTTTTCGATAACAATAATTCTTACACCTCAAGCACGCGTAATCGAAAATGTGCGAACACGTGCATCATACTTGGTGAGGCACGCACATATAGGGGCAAAAATTTAAATAAAATGTACCTGAAAAATGTTCAAAAAGCACTAAAATGGCCATTGCAGTGTGTAGATTTGCAAAAAGTTTCCGGGGGAGCATGCCCCCGGACCCCCTAGAGCCGTTTTCGTTCCTCAATTTGCATCAAATTCTGCCAGAAAAAATACGCTTGATTAAAATGTCAAAATTTAATGCTCTTGTCCTTGAAAAAATTTCTGAATACGCCTTTGAGATGAAACATTTTCAAATGGCTTATGTAATTTAAGCCCGTTTTTGGGTCTAAACGTCTAACGAATTTGTACGTAGTAAGCATTCAACCTAATTGAAAACTGCATCCCCCCGCCAAAATTTTATTGATCCGCTCTTAACAGATAATATAAATTTAATAGGGGTGGTAACGATTAATTTATTTTCAATAGTTAACTTTTAATAAATTAACAATTAATTAATAGTTATTTTCGATTAAATCAAAGCTTCTGCACTAATATTGATTGACAAATTTAACATATCATAGATAAATAATATAGGAGGTGCTCTCTTAAACTACCACACTATACTCTTATGCCTTTTCGTTCCATCTGACTCTGGTAAAACTGTACAGTGTACACTAATACAGGTTATCAACATTGAAATTGCAACAAAAACTTATTTTTTCAGTCTTGTATCATTTTGGGCAACGTAACAGAGGCATTGTTATTGCGTCACAATTATATAAAGTATTGATTAACGACATGCGTAACTGCTCTGCATAATTGCGCTAAATCCAGAGTTGTATTCAATGTTTCGCTGTTCGCTGGATTCTCTTACATTATAATCAAGATGGGCCAAAAATTAAAGTTTAATCCGATTAATAGTTAAACAAAAATTTAACCGTTAAAGTAAATTAACGATTAATCGATTAATTAATCTTTAAATCCCGCAGCCCTAAAATTTAAGTTTTACTGAGGCATTTTTACATTTAATAAATTTCTATGTCCGAGAATATTGTTAACTGCGGTTACGAGCAAGGTTAAAACAACAAAAATGTAATCTTTTAAGCTGATACCGGTATCTGTAAATTAAAATCATTTGTGAATTAAAATCGTTAACCGGTCAGAACAACGGTTAACCGGTCTCGCTTTGCAACCGATTCACCGACAACGATCAGTTGATAAAGAAAGTGTTTTAAATAAATATGCCGCAAGTGCCAGTGAAAGATCTCATTTTATTGTTTAAATTTGCTTCGATGACGTTGACAACAAGCACCGAGTCCAAGATTGCTGCAGTACCAAGACCTCTCTCTTCCTAATTGAAACTTTGCAAGTTGAACATTGTCGCGCAAGTTTTTTCAAGTAATTTGCATAATTTTTCTTCGTTGAAATAGATAGCAAGATAAGCATACCTTGGTTGAAAAAATGTTAAAAGACTCTTCATGTGCCGCTTTGGGATAGATTATAAACTAAATTTCACAAAAACTTCGCTTGACTAATGCCTAGTGAAACTAGTTTCGGACATAACGCTTAGCTCTCTTCTGTTTTAATGCACAGATATTGATTTGAGCAAAAAAACTAGCCGTGGCTTTTCCTTGTTGAAATAGACGATAGACCTACGTCATCTCGCGAGACAGTCAGACATGATACTAGAAAATTACGAGCAATAAGGAACTAATCGTAATCACAAAAATGTATCAGCCCCCCCCCCCCCCCCCCCTTACGAAAATCCTGGTTGCGCCACTGTCCTCATCTAGTTTTATTATTTGCTATTATGATTAATGATCTGCCATCTTGTTTCAACTCGTCAGCTGCTTTGTTCGCTGATGACTTATGTTTTTGGGAAGTGGGAACTGATATCCAACATTCAAATAATCTCACTCAAGCATCATTAAATAACGTTGAAGCTTGGTGTGAAACCAATGGATTTAAAATATCAGTTAATAAATCTGCCGCAATATTGTTTACGAAAAAACACAAAAACAAAAATGTATCACTAAAGCTGTACAGTCAAACTTTGGAACTGAAAAAACAAGTTAAATATTTAGGCATTATCTTTCAGGACAATGGAATCTATTCTGCTCATGCAAGATACGTTCAAGAAAAGTGTTTAAAAAGAATTAACGTTCTACGCATGTTGAAAGGGTCAAATTGGGGGATGTCGCAAGACGCCCTCCTATCCCTTTACAGGGCATTGATTCGACCAATCATAGAATATGGTATGGAAATATACTTCAACTGCTCAGATTCAACCCTTAAAATAATTGAAACTCTTCAACACGAATGTTTACGAATATGTACTGGTGCTCTTCGTACCACACCTATCGATTGTTTACAACATTATTGCAATGAAATGCCACTAAAAATTAAATTTCAGCAACTATGCCTATATTACAGAGCTCATCTTTCCACTTTTACGGACCACCCCACTTCAGCTATTACACTCAACAGTTGGCAGGAAAGGAGGCTGGATAATTATACAAACTTTTGTTCTTTTAACATGCAAACTCGGACCTTCTTTAAAAACACTAACATCACAGCCCATAAGCACTTTGTTTCGGATGTACCTCCATGGTTCATCAATAAACCAATTGTTAATTATGATTTTTTACTCCATTGCAGGAAAAACGATAATCCTTCCATAATTAATGCTTCTTTTTTTGGAAATTATTAACACAAATTATCATAACTTTACATTATTGTATACTGATGGGTCAAAAGGTCAGCTCGGGACAAGCTCGGCTCTCTTCGTCCCAACATCCAACACCAAAAAATCTATTGCAATCAATAGTTCATCCTCTATTTTTACTGCTGAGCTTTACGGTATTCTTACAGCACTCCAATGGATAGCAATAAACAGACAACAAAAAAGTTTAATTATAACTGATTCTTGTTCTGTTTTACAGGCAATTCAATCCAAAAATTTTGGTAAGCATTATATATTATCAAGAGTTTTGCTTTTGTATCACCGTTTGACTCTCTCTGGTTTGATTATTCACTTTCTTTGGGTTCCTAATCACGGTGGAATCATCGGGAATGAAACACTGCTGATTACTTAACAAAATCTGTTTTTAGATCAAACGATGAATCATTTAAACCCGATGTCCAAACAATAGAACTTGAAACAAAATTTCTTACTCGGAAGTTAAATCAATCATTCGTCATCACTGCTTAGAGAAATGGAACCAGAAATACATTCAACCAACTACCGGCAGCCAGTACAAATCGTTATTTCCTGATGTTCAATCAAAAAATCCAAAACACCACAATAATCAAATTTTTCGGCTTCAAACCGGTTATTGTCGACTGAACTACCACTTGCATCGTACAGCAAAACATCAAACTGGTTTATGTTAAGTTTGTAATGTTCCGGAATCGGTTTTACATTTTTTGTTTCAATGTCCACATTACAATCATTTCCGATCTGTCATGAAAAATTGTGTAGAAAATGTGAGTTTAAAATTTGATCTCCATGATATTCTAACTAACAAGTGTACATTTGACTGTGTTTGCGATTTTGTTAAATCTTGCAAAAAGTTTATTTAATTGTCTCAGGGATCCTCTTACCGGTTATGTCTGCACTTCATTTCGTTCATTTTAAATTCTACTTCCAGTAGGCTACAGCGAATTAATTTTCTTCATGTGTTGCATTGTATCGTAATAATAGTGAAATTCGATCGTTATGATAAGCTTTCGACCTTTATGCAAGTGTGATACTGATTGTGTTTGTTATTTGTTAACTTTCTCCAATTCGATAATCAACATTTGCGAAACATACTGTATCTCCTGTTCTTTCATACTTCTCATTGTAACGTTATGATTGTTTTCGACTTTTCGTTACTTACGACTCTTACGCCCAAAATTTCAAAAATTACCTTTTCGAGTCCTCTGCGATGATGTCAGGCGCCTGCTATCGCTGCAGATGGCTGCTTTCTTACTTTAAATTTTGTTTTAATGTCTCGTAAGTGTCAGTATAGCATTAGAGAATTTTTCTTTTCCATATTTGTGTCCAAGCGCAACAAAACCATCGCCGTTAATGCGCCTTTTATTTTTCTACTACACATAACAACAAACTTTTCAGTATTTGAGTTTGAAGACGCTGCTACATTTTTGCTATTTTAAAGTTGAGTTGACCTCGGTAAGTTTTTGCTTCCTCTATTTTTTATGATTTATTTTAACTTCAAGAAGGCTGTAGATACTGAAGAACCTGAGTGTTTTTGTATTTTATTTGAAAGAGGAAGTGAAGGTCTTGGCGCTCCGCCGAGCACTATAATATTGGAAAGCCAGTTGAGGTTCTCTAACAAGAATATTGCACTGTAAAATAATGTCATTAACAACTAAGCCAATAAAGTTGGCAGCCTACTACTGGCAAAGCTACCAAGTAGAATCTACAGTCGAAGTAAATCGTGAGCACACATACACGACGCGGAACTACTGCACATGTAAGCAAGAAAACGTTGATTTCTACAAGCTACTGAGTGACGTCATTAACAGTTGTCCAACCGAACTGCTGTTAAGTTATACGACAGCCCGTTTCCCGGGAAATTTATGTCGGGATCCCGGAAAATTTTTTGTATATTAGTACGGATTTATTCCGACATAAAAAATGCGTCAGTGCAAATTTTAATTTTTTTTGCTTACTAAAAATTATGTTTCAAAATTAGCAAAATTTTTGAAGATGAAATGCTTGTGAGATCAAAAAATTTTCCTCAAGTTCTCGAAAAAATTGAAAAATCCTAACCAAGTTTGTCAAAACAACATAACAAAATGCTAAAAGACAGATCTGAAATGCTGAAAATCAGAAAAAAATGGCAAAATGATCTAGCTCGAGAAAAATTTCCGGGAAAGTTTCCCGGGAATTTCCCGAATTCCGAAAAGCCCGAGGATTTTCTAGTCACTGTGGTGTGGTGAGCAACACAGCGAAACCGGTCGTGGATTGCTACTCTATTTCCTGCATTGCTATTTTGTGCGATGCTTAGCATATTCTTGTCATCTACCCTCCCCTTAATGTCTTATATCCCCTTACTTTCGAAACTGCGTTGCTTCATGCACTGACGGTAACTCTGATTGCGCATCGTGGGAAGGCAAAATACTCTCGCTTTGAGGGTTTAAATGACGTATCATTACCACGGAATCGATGCAGAAGAGTATATCTCGACTAAAAGCAGGGGCGTCCAATTTACCGCCCGAAATCTAGTGAAGACCAAAAAAAAAGATCTTCATGTTCTCAACTTTTATTTCAGCGGGGGGCTGCGCCTTAGCGCCCCCCCTGGGTACGCCCCTGAAAAGCTTGCCTAACTTGGGAACCTGGGCGCTCCCTAATAGGTTTTTTATGCATATTACAAGGGTAACCGAAGTTAGCTTACCATAGTGATCATTGGGCAATCCACACTCTGATGTTTTTATATATATTATGTATAGCAGCGGTCGGCAAACTTTTTCGTATGGCGGACCGGTTTAAGTCGAAAAATTTTTCACGGACCGGCCTTAAAAATAAACATAAACATTTAATAATGAAATTTTTGTTTCAGCTTGTATTACGGTAGTGATTCAATGAGAACCATGAGCTTGTTTTGCAGCAACCATACTCTCCCATCTTGGAATGATGGGACACAACTACACCCGCAACGTGTCCTTTAACGTTTTTTGATGTTGTAGGTCCATCGTCATCGACATCAGACTCTTAAGATGGTGCTGACCTATTTCCAAAAAATCTCAGCAAAGATGTTTGTTTTTCACTTACTACTATCAAACTAAAAATATCTATGCAATTTAAAGCTGTAAGATTTAAATTTATCAGTTTTAGGAGAGATAAATTATTTTAATTCATTCTTCAATTAGCTGTAATATTTCTGACACGGCTGCGAACTCGAACTCGCTTGAACTCGATCGTTTTTGTCGAACTCGAAAAATAAAATTTTTTGAACTCGAACGCGAAAAAAAAAACAATCAAGTTCGAGTTCACTAACCGATACTGCACTGGCATTTCATTTTGCGTTGTCTCATTAAAACCTATTTATTGCATCATAAACGGTGTTCCGAGAGATTTTAATGAAAACGCAGCTGCACTGCAGCAACAGCTACCAGTTGTTTATACGATGCTGCAATCTCTGTTCCAGCTGTTACTAAGTGGGTCAGGAGAGGATCCGGGGGTGGGGGACCTTTTTTAACAATGCTTTTGATGAATACAATTTTTCCGTAATTTCGAACCTCTTTAACAACAATAGTTTCTACGCTTTATACCGGTACACAGAAATCGAAAACGTGCAAAAAAATTGCGTCATACCGGTATTTGGTGAAGATCTCAAAATTAAGGGCAACAAATTCAAATACAACCTAAAATGACCATCATGGAATGCAAATTTTCAAAAATTTTCCGAGAGAGCATGCCCCCGGATCCCTAAAACCGTCACTGTCCTCATTTTGCTTCAAACTGACTCAGCCGGAAAATCTACGGTCAAAAATGTCAAACTTTGGTGCCCTCCTCCTAAAAAAATTCTGATAATGTTCCTGGCGTGAAAGCATTAATTTTAAATAGCTTAAACTCCCTTTCTCGGATCCAAAAGTCTTTGTAATTAGCTAACATTCAAACTAAATCAAAACTGCATCCCCCCACCAAAATTTTTTGGATCCGCTGCTGGTTAGGGTATGTTTAATTGTTTAAGGGATATTTTGAACAGGGCTGTACATTCGAACTTGAACTCGATCATTTTTGCCGAACTCGAACTCGAAAAATAAAAATTTTTGAACTTGAACTTGCAAATGTTTCTTGAACTCGAACTTGAACTTGATTAAAAATCGATCGAGTTCGCAGCCCTGATTTCTGATGTTATTTTTTTTACTTATCTCCCTCATCAACCGGACACAGCGAACACAACAAAGCCACAACAATTACTGCCAGTTACATCACACACACAGCAAAGATATTTATTAAATTTATTGCCCTTTTGTTTTGTTATGTCATAATATGCAGTAACGCCTGAATAAATACCTATCAAAGCCGACATTAGAAAACACTTTGGACACCAAATAAGTGCCAACGCACCCAAGTGTAAAAATCAAGCAATCAAACCTTACAAAACGTCCAAAAGCAATATTGAGTCTTAAACTCCAAAGTACCAAAAATGGTTTAAAGCATTTAATCCGGAAAAATACGCGGCCCGGTATCGAACCCCTCGCGGACCGGCACCGGGCCGCGGCGCGGTGTTTGCCAACCACTGGTGTAGAGCATTTTTGCGAATTCTCAAATTTAGGATTTTAGTTTTCAATTTTCGCATTATACCGTGATACGCAGAAGATTCCTTCGGCTAGTTCACTTTTAATACTAAAAAAACATGTTTTTCTATTGTGATATCTTCAGGCGATAACTCGCGTTCATAACTATTAATACGCTGATTCTGTTTTGAAACTGACTAAAACCAAATATCAAGCATCACGTCACGCCACTAAATTACAACCAATTTCCCACGCAGCCATTACAACAGTGGTTTTTAAACTTTCTGGCGAAGCGGAACCCCAATGAAAGAATCCAGAGACTCGAGAAACCCCTGTGCGTTTATTTGATTCTCATATACGTGAACCCAAATCTACAAGATCTTTACAGGACGCTGATAGTTCCAGTTGTAGCCAATAAGTGATGCGTAACAGTTTTCAAAAGAAGCCGAAATGAAGTTAGCGCGATTTCCACAGCAGGATAGGAATTATAATGGTGCGAATGCAGGTTTGTTTCCTTGTTTCAGTAGTTTCTTTATTGCATTAGCTTCAGAATCATTTTAAATTTCATCCTCCTACTATAAAAAATAGCGCAAGTAACTTGGTGGTCGGTAACATAATGTAAATGTAAACGAGAAATTATGTAAAGAAGCGGCTATACCACTACAAAATCAAAAAGTTTGAAGACATTAGTAACCAAAGGGCTTTTACTCTGAGTTATATTACACTGGTCTGACAAACTACTTGTACTTGAAACAATGCAATAAAGGAGCTAGTTGAAGGCGAAAAAAGTCACTTACGTCTTCACATAACAGCTCAGACGGCCGAGTGGTATTGAGCGTCTGTCTCTTGAGCTGTAGACTCGGGTTTGATTCCGAGTCGGGTCAAACCAATGACTTTAAAATTGGTATTCACAGCTTCCCTGCTTGACGCTCAGCATTACAGGGACAATGTGAAGGACAAGCCGGCAAGTTTACTTGTTGTGCCGTTGGGAAAGGCACTTAGGGGGATTCCCCCATCTTGGTGTGGTAGACAGATGGCCGGCAACTCCTAAGCGAGCTCGTATAGCGCATTGATCGCTTTCTCGTGATAGGAGAATAAATATGCAACTAAACTAACTTTTCAACGCCAATTGTAGTAAATCAATTTGCACAACCGGTATATGGCTTGTAACCAAAAGACTTTGGTAATAAGAGAAAACATTTCCTTTTAACTATTTTGTTGAATAGATCTGTCAATACATGTCTTGCGTGACTTATTAATTCAAAGGAAGCATTTAATTTTTGCATTTTGTATTTAGTTGCATTATAATCCTCATATCACGAGAAAGCGATCAATGCGCTGTGCGAGCTCACTTAGGATCTGCCGACCATCTGTCTGCCGCACCAAGATGGGGAAATCCCGTTAAATGCCTTTCCCAACGGCACAAGTAAACTCGCCGGCTTGTTCTCCACACTGTCCCGTTAATGCTGAGCGTCAAGCAGGGAAGCTGTGAAGACCAATTTTGAAGTCATTGGTTTGACCCGACTCGGAATGAAACCTAAGTCTACAGCTGCCGAGGCTGACGCTCTCACCATTCGGCCATCTGAGCTGTTTAATTTACGAAGATGAACCACGAAGAAACGTTATTATCATTCCTACGTTTTCAGGGCCGTTGAGAGCTAAGCCCGGGACCGGTACCAAAATTAAATCCGGGCCCCCCGCAAAGTGACAAAAAGAATGGTTCGCCAAAATGATATAGAGATGATCTGCCATAAAAGGCGCTTTGCAATATACAGGGTCGGCGCCAAGGGGGGCCAGGGGGGCTTGGCCCCCTGGCCAATTGACATGCTTGGCTCCCCCAATTAACAAGCTTTTTCCTTTAAAAACTGCGGCTTTTGTGCTTAATTTCAAATTTTGGCCCCACCCCTGATAAACGCTTGGCCCCCTAAGTCGACTGCTCTGGCTATATATCAACCTCGATTAACAACCAATAAATGGCCAATAAAACTCTTGACTAGGTGGTACTTACTGCTTAGCTATCCTAGTTGAAATATAGGCCCACCATTTAGCTGCTAGTAACTTTCTGCACAGCTATATATTAACTTCACTCTTACTTTCTAAATCCTTTGGCCTTACTCCGATTTCCTTCTTGTCAGACGATTCTTGTTTGCTGTTGTCTAATTTCATAGTTTACGAATGGTAAAAAAAAACTTTTTTCCTTTTTTGCAAGGGACACATTAATGTTTCGACTATAACAAAAGTCTCGTCAGCCTTACAACGCACAGCCAATCCAGGCTAAACTCATTCTAGACTGTAAAGACTTTTTTTGCATTGCTTTACCAGGACATCTGGAAAATTAAGGCACCTAGAAAAGAGATAAAAACCAGATGTCCAGGTAAAGCAATGCAAAAAAAAAGTCTTTACAGTCTGGAATGAGTTTAGCCTGGATTGGCTGTGCGTAGCAAGGCTGACGAGGTTTTTTCCTTTAATTTTTCTTCTTTTTAGTACGTATTTAGTCTAGGGGGGAGCCACAGTTTTTTCGATAGGTTTTATTTTCTATTTAGGACCAGACTGAAACCTTCTGTGCAAGCAAGCTAAGAGTTTTTTTTTTTTTTTTGTTTTACAGGACTGATGATGCTGTTATAGCAAAATATAGCTCCTTTAAATAGATATTTTTATAATTGGCAGACTGATTCTGTTCTTTCACCATTCGTAAACTATGAAATTACACAGCTATATATTATACCTTTAGTGACCAATGTTGATCTGCAAAAATATCAGGCTATAACCAGAGGCGTCGGGCAACCAAATAATTTGGAGGGGCCTAACATCTGGAAATGTAGCCCCCAGCCACTAACTGATTTTTACAATTTTCACATAAAAAACACTCGTTTTAGCACACTTTCTTATTGAAAAAGGACATAGCGGTCCCTGCACTGAATGCCGTCACAATTATACAGTGGTGTCAGACAATACAAAAATATTTTGGTATCCCCATGTCTAAAAGCAAAACCTTGGCTAAAATAAATGAAAGGGGGCTGTAACCTTATTAGTTTTGGCGCATTTGATGGTATGACGGGTAGGTGTGTTCTATAATCTTCAACAAAACGAATGCAAAATGTTTTCTAGATTTCTTCTGCAGATCAAGAAACTAACTTTACTCCTAAGTCGTAGCGATTAATGGAAACAAAAAACAAAAAATGGAATTTGTAGTAAAAGTAGGGGGGAGGAGAGAGGTTAGAATGAAACCGAAATGGCACTGACTAAATTTTTCATTTTCTTAACTTTCAATCATATAAAAAAAAAAAACAAATCTTCGATCTTCGAAAATTTGGGAAATTGATTTTCGAAAATCTTTGAAAGTTTGGGGGGCCTGGGCCCCAATGGCACGACGCTTCTGACAATAACTGATCAAATCATGGTGGTGCCGGTATTAGGTTAATTCTTCAAAATATAAGAGCAAGCGAGCGTTTTGCATAATTTAATAAATATTATTTCCTCTCGGAGACCTTTTTCTTTTATTTAGCCCCATTCTGATATCAATATGACCAGAAGCGTACGCGAGGGAATCCTATGCGCGCGCCCCCACGGGTTTTCTTCGATGCTTATTAAAACTTATTAACGTTAAAGAGGTGTGGTTAGTGGTTATGTTAAGACAGCAATAACTCATTTAAACACAATAGCAGCGATACTCCAGTATACCACACCGCATTATGGAGGCGGAACACATTTAAGACTTTTTTTTGGTTGGTAGGCTGCTTTAGCTGTGGCGCTGACGGGATAGGGTAGTACCCTAACTGTGAGTGAGTGGTATAGCTGGTAGGTGGTGGCAAGGGGTGATTTTGTCTGCCTTCCAACAGTCAAGAATTGCCCCTTCAAACTTTTTACGAAATTTTTTACGCGCGGCATTCGCAAAATTTCGGGCTCCTCAAAAATTCCGGGCCCGGTACCAAAGGTACCCCTAGACCACAGTCTCAACGGCCCTGTACGTTTTTCTGGAAAAAAAAAATTTAGCATATTCACGATACAAGGCCAAATCCTCCAGAACTTTCACGTGCCACTGCCATAGCAAGCATGTTAATCTGCTCTACGCATCATGTAATAACGGTAGGCTAAAGTTAAGTTTTATCGACGATTGGTGGCAAAGAATTTGAAGTTGGCTGATAGTAGAAGATGCATTTTTCTCAAAACTTTTTATCTGACACTCTTTAGGGGATATCATCAGAATGAATAAACCGAACTGACTGATAAAGCGAGAAAGAGTTCTGATTGGTTAGAAATCTCACACAGCGATGACAAATTTTCAACTCTTGCTCGAGGTCGTTCTCTCGTTCATTTTTTCCGCCCTAGAAGCTACTTTAAATTAAATCTTTCAAACCTAATTTTTGTAAACAAAAAGAATTTGTTTATTCTTTGAAAATTTCTTAACTCTCTCCCTCCCTTGGACATTTAGTCAATTAGGGCTCTTCCGTCTGAAAATTTTTATTGGCTGTTTCCAACCAATCAGAGCTCTTTAATTCTAACCAATTAGAACTCTTTTTTCGCTGTATAAGTCAGGTCGGTTTACTCATTCTTCATTCTGACGATTTTCCCTGAAGAGTGTCAGATAAGGGTGGAAACTTGGCTGTTTGGTGTTAGGGTGTCAGTTTCAGTTTCGGTGTGTTGAAAACCAGATTTCAGTTTTGGTTTGGTTTCACGGCTGTTCAAAAATAGGTTCCAGTTTCGGTTTCAGTTTTGCTTACCCACATATTCGGTTTCTGGGTTTCAGTTTTGGATAAAGTTTGATCCTAAAAAGCTGTTTTGTTTTGAATACAGATGATTTAGGTGCTCGACTTCTTGGCGCTTTTGCTTTAATGCAATGATAAGTAGCAGCCCATACGACCAACTGAGTAGAGCAATTGCTTCATGGAAGTTGTCGGCTTGGGTTTAATTCCGAGTCCGATGAAATCAAAGACTCAAAAATTGGTATTCACAGTTTCTCTATTCGACGCTCAGCATTAAAGAACGGTGCTGTTAAAAGTTAATGATGGTAATGAAAACTTTTAAAACCGAAAAGCTTAGAAAATTTTGAACAAGTTTTAGTTTCAGTTTCGGTGTTGACGTTTCAAGAAAAAACGGTTTTGGTTCAAGTTTAGGTTTTAAAAAATTTTGTTTAACAGGTTTCAGTTTTAGTTTGGGTTTCAAAAATTTTCTTTAAAACCGGGTTTTCAGGTTTGAGTTTAGGTTTGGGTTTCCACCCGTGATGTCAGATGAAAAGCTTTGGTAAAAATGAATTGCTAAGTTACTACAAGTTAAGTTTTAGTTTCAAACGCTTACATACCTTACACTGTTACACACTGCAGCACAGTGCATAAAAATTTATATTTGTTTCTTTTTTGGCCTACTTCGAGCGTTGACTGGTCTAAGTTAAAAGAAAACAGCTCTTAAAATCGTCATCCGTTTTCTCTTACAGACCTAAAATAGGCTAGCTCTCAGTTATCACAAATGATATTATATGTCGCAGAATCCGAAAATATCGAAACACAAAATTGACGCAATTTTTTTCAGGGGGCTGTCTCGTAGAGACTATGGCAAGCAGGGGCGTATTCTTCAGAGGTTTAAGGTGTTCAGCGCACACCGTGCAATATCACAAGCATACGCGTTAATTACATTTGATTAAAATTTTAGGATTTTCTCGTGCTCAATTTTTGTAATATCAGCGCAGTCGGAATTCATTATTTTTTTGCGGTGAACCACAAATTGCTTTTTTTTCAACGCCGAGAGATGACGCAACATTCTCTCGTACGATAGGTTCATAGAATTTCGTTGAACACGAGCGAGCCAGACCTTTACCATTGTGTTTTGAATCTTATTATAAAGCGGAGAGTGACTTTTTCTCTTTCCATACGATTCAAATGCAAGAAGTGATTTATTTTAAGTAGAGAAGTGTTTAACCGTTACTTTTGAGTTACAGTTCCAAGTAATTACTTTAGAAAAGATATTCGATACTTTTTTCCATTACTTGTATTCGTTTAGGTAATCACGAATCAAAATCTATTCGAATCTAAAAAGAGCAGCAGAATCAAAACAAATATGTTTACATTTTTGTCTGCCACGACGCTCACAAGCAGAGAAAAAATATCTGTTACTTAGTAATCATTATCGACTCAAACGATTCCAATTTCCAAACACGCGGCAAACGAATATTTTTTCTTTTTTGTCTGCCAAACAAGCGTGAAGGAATTTGTTGACTTGTCAGTCAGAAGCATTATGAAATGAAAGTAGGAGTCGTTTTCTTGCTTGGTTTAAGTCAGTTCGCTTGCGCTTCTGAGTTGACATTTTGGGTAAAATTTAGATTTGAAACAAAATTTTGACTTCGAAAGTGCTGGAGGCTTCTGTGCTGTAGTTACGCAACACAGTACAAAAACTAAACGTGGCATACTGTTATACATTGACTCGTCGCAAGACTCTTTTTACTAATCAATCATAAATCTCACGTGGCATAGTATCGAGATTAAGGAATGGCATAGTAACTTTATTTTTTATGAAATTTCGTTGGGTCGATCAAAAGCGGCATAGTATCAAGAGTGGCATAGAAGCGCAGTGGCATAGTATCGAGATTTGACTGTAGCGCAGACATTTCTACTACCTTCATCGCAAGAAGTCAATGCCGAAATGATGACATCATAGATTCAACCACGGTATTTATGGTTCCGCTGCTTTCGCGGTGAAATGAAAAGCAAGAAAAAATGCGACATAAACCGGTTCAAACCAGTATTTTTATTTTGCCTGGTTTTCATTTCGAGTATCTTGTGGTGTAGATACCAAACGAATACAATTTGGAATCGATATTTTGACAAAACGAATCTGTTACTTCTTGTCAACCGTTACTTTTTAGTGAATGATTACTATTCGCCCATCTCAAATTTTAAGATTGAACCCAAAGGCAACGTCACAATGCATGTCCAATCCCACGAGTTGCACCATTGTCGTTGCTATGAGGTTGTTAGTAGCTGCAAGTCATTTTCGAAAGTTTGGCGGTGGATATGGTGGCATTTTAAAGTTGCATTCAAATTTATGTAGTGGAATGGAGTTTAATGTTTACAGTAAAACTAAAAAGCCATTTTCTAGCGGAAATTATATCGCAAAATTGGAAATATTACCGTGGTTGTAATTGCATCAATCTGATTGTCGGCAGTAGCTTGCCATATTTTAAAGTTGGCGATCGAAGTATATATATTAAAGTTATGACCAAGTTTGTTGAGAGGAGTGGAATTAAGTGTGGACGATATACAGTAATTACGAAGTCATTTTCTGGCATAAAGTATGATGGAAAACTGGAAATAGTATCAACAGGTAGTTGGAAGATCCGTACCCTTTTGTCAAAAGACTTGCCTTGTCGGTACCGGTATCTTTATGTTTTTGTACTTTTGACACTTCTAATTTTGAATTTCACGCTACTGTGTGTATTTTTATGAAATACAGTCAGTTGTTCAATAATTGTTATTTCAAAGTTCATAACCTGTAATCGTCAAGTTGATTTATGTGTATATAGCCTACCTATTTTTTGTGAACTCACGTTTCAAGATAATGAGCCTAAAATTTGGATATCGGATCGCATAGAACTATCGAGCTCTTTCACACACTTGTTTAATAAATCCCGGCAGGCGGCAGCATATGACGAAGATGAGGAGCACACTTTTAAAAATGCTCATTGTACGCCACTGATGGTAAGAGCAATCTATCAAAGCGAACAGTACTGCAAAATCTGTAAAATTTGTCTTTCCTAGTTCTCAAATAAATAACAACGCTAGCTATCATTCAGTCTACTCTGTCAAACTGTTTTTTGCTTTTCCAGTAAGCTCTAAGCATACGAGCAACCATAAACGGCATACAGGAAATGTTTAAGTCCACACCCACTCAGAGCCAAACACGTGGGCCTGATTTAATATACAGGGTGTTCACAAAGTCCTGATACAATTTGTCATATATTTATATATATTTTGATATATTTATATGACAAATTGTATCAGGACTTTATGAACACCCTGTATAACAAAGTTATTAATCAAATGCCACCAAAATGCATTGTCAATAGCCTATGCAGCTATGTCGATATTGATATATTATTTCACTTTTGCTTCTATTAGGGATTGCGAGAGGAATATAGCCAAAATTAGGGTTTCCATACTGTGGCAACTTTAATGCTAAATGTTTGATTTAATTTTGGAAACACGCAGTCATTGTCATGGACCATAGTTATGTTTTCGCACGTGCTCATTTTTTGAATGTGTAGAGAAGCTAGTAGTTTGATAATTAATATCGTTTGTGGCGATTTCGTGCTCGTTGGACGTTGCTGGACGTCGTGCAGTCTATTTCCCATACGAAATCTGGCTGTTTCTCTACATGCTCCATCGATAGTGCAATTTTTTATCTTTTTCCAATCTTTTCCCACGTTTTGTTATTTTGTTTATCATCTCCTCCTCCGTCCTGGAACAGGCAGGTTTTTCCGAAATAGAAGGTGTGATTTCCAGCAATCCAACGTGGCAATGCTTGTATTTTGTTTTTTTTTTGCATTCATTTAAATTCGCGTGCTTGCTCAAAATATACATTCGCTCTCATCTGGCTCTCACATCGCTGTGTTACCTTTGAGATCGAGACGCGCTCAACTTAAAACAAACTCGAACTCCAACACGTTCTTTTCTGTTGCGTGGTGACTGTATACAGGGTGACCCAAAAAAAACGGGCCCCAATTCTAATTATTCTAAATACACGGGACCCGTTTTTTTTGGGTCATTCTGTATTAAACTGGCAGATCTAAGGAGGAGATAGTAAAATAAGAACGATATATCGGTGACCCTATGCTGTTGAACGCTTGGCACAGACTACGTTTGCAGTTAATTTTCTGACCTTGCAGACTAGGACAGCATTAAAATGGTGGACAGTAACGAAACGATACTTCAGCTTGCTGAGGAGATCTCAAAATTGAACCTTCCCTCAACGTACTCTGGTCCTGCAACAATGTCAGAACTTTCAACAGTTTCATTGAAGCTTCCCGAATTTTGGCCGGAAAATCCCGAAATATGGTTTTTACGAGTCGAGGCACAATGAGATCGAAACCAATCACTGCTGATCAGACAAAATTCGAGTATGTCGTCACAGCGCTAGACAATCAGGCGGCAGAAGAAGTAAAAGCTGCATTAGTTCACCGGCCTGAGCAAGATGAATACGCTGCCATTAAAAAAGCGTTTCTCTCGGCATTTGGAAAAACTCAAGCACAAAAGGACCAAGAACTTCTAAACAGTACGGGTCTTGGTGATTGCAACCCCATTGCACTACTACCGTACGTCACCTCGAGTCTCTCAACAATGATGCGGAGGCACTTTGTCGGTCATTTTTTATGGCACAACTTTCCGCACGAGTCAGAGGTATGTTAGCCTTGCAGGAGTAATCCTTCAAGACTTTGCACTTGCAGCTGATCGTATTTTGGAAGCCGGCCAAACCCAATATCACCCATCGGTAGCGGCGGCTGTTGATGAGATTGGCCCAAGTAATACTGTTGCTAAATCAAGCAAAAACAACCAAGACCACGCTCATCATCATCTGATGAGCAATTCATTTGCTTTTATCATAAGCGTTTAGGAGCTGCCGCATGCAAATGCAAGCCGGGATGCTTGTTTAGCAAGAACGAAGCAACTTCAGCTTCCCGTCCACCTACTCAGAATCAGGGAAAAGTGAGGACCGGTCGCCAATAACTGTGGAGGCCGGTGCAATCGAACAAACCAATACGCTGTCCGTGAGGGATCCGTAAACCGGAACCTGTTTGTTGGTAGACACCGAGGTAGATGTCTGCGTTTTTTCAGCATCGATTTTCTATCGTCGAACCCGGAAACACATCGCTCACTAAGTTTTACCGCTGCAAATGGTTCTCGAATAAATTCACATAAGCTGCTGATCTCTAACAATCGATCTCGGAGGCAGTAGAACTTACAAGCGGAATTTCTACTTGACAGACGTTACCCGATCTATTTTGGGCGCTCAGTTTTTCATTGCCCACAATGTCGCCATTGATCTTTGAAGTCGTCGACTCGAGGATATAACCCATGGAAAAGTTTCTGATGCGGCAGTAGAACTACTGACATGTACATTATCCGATTTAAGCCTGAGTCCCATCAATTCGTGTGAGCAACTGCTACCTTGAAATTTTATCTCCACACTTTCAGGGTCCAATGAATAAGCATGGCGTGGCGCACCACATGTTGACGCGAGGTCCCTCTATCGATTCTCGTCCACGCCGATGAACAGCTGACACGTTGTCGGAGGCCCCAAACGAATTTTATCAAATGGAGACAGCCGGCGTAATTATGGGCGTGCGAATGCCTCATTGCTCCAGGGTCATCGCCATTACATATTGTATCGAAACCTTCTGGCGGCTGGAGACCATGTGGCGACTATCGTCACCTTAATGCTGCAATGCACAATCGATGATCACCTTTGCCACATATTCAGGATTTTAACTGTCCACAGACTGTAGAGGCTGTTTTCTCAAAAATCGACGTGGTAAAATAAATAACTGAGGTTATTTTCAAATTATATTGAACAGAAAATTCAACGGTAATTGAGAGAGACTGCGAAGTGAACTTGCGCTCTTCGAGTCAGCAGCCACCCGTTATATATGTCAAATGCGATCGGCTCCAGCCGCGAATCGAACCCGTCACGTAGGATCTATCACCTGCGCCTGGTACCGCTAGGCCATGTCGCTGACATCAGGTTCCGATGGCAGCGGATTTTATACCTAAAACTGCCATAGCTACTACTCGTTTCGGACTTTGGAACTTCCTTTGCATGCCTTTTGGTTTAAAAATGCGGCGCAGCATTTCAAAGACTTATGGACGGCATATTTAAAAAACTGCCGTTTGTCTACGTATATCTTACATTCTTGTCGCAAGTTCCTCAAATGAAGATTACCGGTAACACCTTTGCCAGTCATTTTGACTGCTTTCTAATAATGGGCTAGTGGCTGTCACGTTATTAATCAAGTAATATATTTTGAGTTTGTAGTCCTGTGATAAAACCGTCTTACTTGCCCAATTGAACTGGTTCTGTAGTTATAGTCATTTGCTGTGTGAATTAATTGCAACACCTGACGAGAGTCGTGTAAAATTCAGAACTTTCGTTGTTCATCGCAGGTTTTGATTAGAATTACTTTGATAGACTGGAGCCCTGGAACCTTCTAGAAACTTCTTGAGCATTATTTTTCATCTTGTGCATACTGTCATAATCGACATTTTGCAATCTATGGTGTCGTTTACTATAATAGAGACGTTTACTGTTGTGTCATAATTTCGTAACTATGTGGAACTATCTGAAATTTTCTGGAATCGTAAATTTTTTATAAATAAGGGCGGAAATTTGTTATTGTATTTAGATGAGCATTAGATGTGTTTGGAGTAAGTCTGTGTTGCTGCTTTTCGTATTTTATGGGTTATTTTAAGAGAGTGTTTGCGGAGATTTTAGAGTAATTTATATTGCTCTGAGAGGAATATTTTCTGATTTACTTAATATATAATTTTGTTATATATCAAGGGTGGTGTGTTTGTTTTGAAAGTGGTAGATTGCAAGATGCCCAAAGACCATAAAATGTAATACTGATACTCTTACGTCGTTCTCTGAGATAGATAACGTTTCTGTTCTCAGAAATACAGGTTGAATCTCTAGCCAAGTTTCAATATCGCGGCAGTGGTAAACATATCTAAATGTGTGTTTGGTGTTACTAATTTAGAGTAGCTAGGCCATATGGTGACATCTCAAGGTCAAGAGTGGAAACCAAAACCTGAAACCCTGGTTTTAAAGAAAATTTTTGAAACTAAAACTGAAACTGACGCCTGCTCAGCCAAATTTTTGAAAACCTAAACTTAAACCAACGTTTCGACAGTATAAACTACCTGCCTTCGATCAGGGTACAAAAAAGCAATAAAGACGAGTCAGCACTTTAAATACAGCAAAGTCACGTGTTTAGAACAAAAACAAAGTCCTGTGATTAAATTTAAATGCACCAATGTTTTGATGTTCAATAATTTTGATGTTTCAATTGGTGCATTTAAATTTAATCACAGGACTTTGTTTTTGTTCTAAACACGTGACTTTGCTGTATTTAAAGTGCTGACTCGTCTTTATTGCTTTTTTGTACCCTGATCGAAGGCAGGTAGTTTATACTGTCGAAACGTTGGTTTTTTGTCAGTGTTTTTAGCGCTAGATAAGCAAATTTACTGTTCTTAACATTTACTGGCCGCATCAAAAAATATGCTAAACCCAAACCGTTTTTTCTTGAAACGTCAAAACCGAAACTAAAACCTGATCAAAATTTTCTAAGGTTATGGGTTTCAAAAATTTTCGTGACCGTCATTACCAGTACAGTTGCTGTAATGTTGAGCGTCAAATAGAGAAGTTGTGAATATTTATTTTTGAGCCTTTGGTTTTTCCAGACTCGAAATCAAACCCAAGTTAACAACTTCTGAAGAAATTGCTCTCCTCACTCGGCCATCTAAGCTGCTACTTATCATCGTAATAAAACAAAAACGTCGAGAAGTAGAGCACGTAAATAATCCGTATTCAAATTAAAGGAGCTTTCTTGGAGGAAACTGAACCCAAAAACGGAAGCTGTGCGTAAGCAAAACTGAAACCAAAACTGTAATCTATTTTTCAACAGAAATGAAACCAAACCAAAACTGAAACCTGACATCTGGGTTTCCACACACCGAAACTGAAACGGACACCCTAACGCCAAGTGGCCAGGTTTCCATCCTTGCTCAAGGTATTCTCCCTTTACCGGGCCGAGTTAGGGCAGTGGTAGAGTTTTTCACTTTAGACTCTCCACCACCTCTCCAGCGCTTTCTGGGTTTGATTAGTTATTGTCACCGGTTCTTACCTGGTACTGCACTTAAGCTAGCCCCTTTACATACGACCTCAGTGGGTAAAGGCAAAGACATCACTTGAACACCACAGTGAGCAAAAGCATTTGAAGAAGCCAAAACTGCATTGGCCGAAGCCACTTTACTGCATCATCCTCAGCCGAATGCGGCTACAAGTATCACCGTGGACGCGTTGGATGTAGCTATTGGTGCTCAGCTAGAACAATTACATAAAGGCACCTAGGTTCCCATCGCTTTCTTATCTCGGAAGCTAACCTCTACTGAGAGAAATTACAGTGCGTTTGACTGCAAGTTGCTTGCTGCGTGCAGAGCGGTTCGACATTTCCGACATTTTGTTGAAGCAAAACCATTTACTAGTAGCACCGACATTTCATTGAAGCAATTTACTAATTGCATAAGCCTCTTACCTTTGTTCTGGCCAGTACGGCTGAACGTTCTCCAAGGTAGGCCCGTCATCTGTCCTTTATTGCAGAATTCACTTCGGATTTACAACAAATCAATGGAAAATTTAATGTGGTAGCCAACACCCTCTCGCGAATAAATGCAGCAACGGAGCCAACGATGCATTTTCAACAACTTGCAGCTGATCAAGCAGCTTCATTTGAAATTGTTGCGTATCGAACCGCAGTATCAAATCTGTCTTTGCAAGACGTTTTAAATGAAAGCGTTTCACTTCTGTGCAATGTTTCACTCGGAAAACGGTGGCCTCTCGAAAATAATGGTTCTCGATCTCTGCGAAAGCAATTGCGCTACAATTTTTAGATCAATCTAACATACGAATGAAATAGATCATAGTTTTTGTGAGTAAATAACAGCTGACTCATAATTTATTTTATTCTGGATCAAAAATGAATCCATTTCAAAGTATTTACAAATCACTACTACGTTAAGCATTTTATTATTATTGTCTTAGTTTGTTTCGCTGTTTTATATTGCGTGGACAGTTTCCTTTTAAATCTAAAACTTTTAATCATTCTCTCAGGCTGCTAGACAATTGATGGTAGAAATGAGTCTTTATCTATCGCTAACGTGACCTTTACTTTGCTCTATCTTTTTCGATATACGCTACCGTTAATTAACACATCTTAATTTATTCTATAAGATCGTTGCCAAACAGAAAATAATCGTCATTAATTCAAAAAAAGCTAACAAAAAGTTGATAGAAAAAGCGTTTGGACGCGGACGTATCTCTCGCCTAAATGTTCTTGCGCCCAAATGCTCTGCGCTCAAATGTCTGCGCCCAAATGTCGGGGACCGGCATCGAATAAGCAAGTGCATTGCTGGGGGGAGCAATGTGGCAACCCAATGACATAAAAATAGATGGTACGAAAGTGCGCCAAAACAGAGAGTATTTTGTCTCTCAGCGCTCACGCTCGCACTCACTTTTTACCGAAATGTTAGCGCAAAAGTAATAAGGGAGGTGCCAGTAAGAAGGTTGTGATTGTGAATTAAAAGTTGGTTAAAGCAGCAAGAAAGTTAGTCGTAAAAACGAATTATAAATGAGGTTATAAATGTAACTATTTATGCAAATAATTTAAAATTGACATGAAAAATCATCTTCTTGACAACTACCAGTAATTCTGAAACGTTATCTTCCTTTTCACTAATTTAACGTCATATTTTTTGTGGAACCTCACGGTAGCTGCCGTTTAAGCGGCTGCTAAAATCTCTGGGTGGCTGCTTGACTCGAAGATCTTAAACGGTCACTTCGCAGTCTCCCTCGAGGTTTCAGTTGCACGTGATTTTGATTTCAACTTTTTATTTTGTGCTTGGCTTTTGTGTTATTTATCGAAATTTTTTTTGCGTCTGTGACCTAAATAAATTACCTACCTACTGCATGAGATAAGTAGATTTTTTTAGAGTTTTGCTTGTAAATCTATAGCCTAATTATCTTATTTTGTTCAGAACTGTTTGCATTGTCTGTAATGCTAGAGTATTTTGTGTCATGCTGGAATGCAGCTGTATACGTTTTGTAACAATTCTGCCTCACCCCACAACATCATTTCCCCATATTAACCCTAAAAATTTGTGTAGCCCAAAGAAAAAGGGGGTGAATAATTCTAAAAAGATTGTACAGTGTTATCATTTTAAGACGGAGGGAAAATTGTAAACAACGATTCGCAAACATCTTCATATTGTAATTCTAAAAGCAAGTGAGTAGATTAGATAAAATGTGTCACTACCAGTTTTGTTTGAGACTACTAGCTAGTACTGCATACTGGCATAATTATGCAGCTTCGAACTTCGAAGAACCGTAGCAACGGTGTCAAGCCTTTGGCGTCGCTTCGTCCAATTTGAAGGCCCGAGTTTTGAACCGCTGACCTTCCCTACCGATTGTGATCTCGCTTGCCACAACGCCAACTTGCGCGTATCAGTTAATGGGAGAACTCGTTATTTTCTGGTGTATTGATATTTAATTTCACATTAAATTTAATTAATTCGGTAGCATTTAATCACAAAACTCCTACAGTCTGTTTCTCGCTTACGCGATCGTCAGGAAGTCTAAACAAAGAAACTACTATAAAAGTCTTACGCAAGGGTACTCACTACTCACCAAAGTCCAACCAAATCAAAAAGTATTCGTTAGTGCAACTGCCAATAGGGGCCGACCTCATTTTCTATCGGATAAAGTTATTAACCTAGCCTGCGGCGTTACTTCGCTTAACTCTTATCAAGCCTGATGAAAAATCTATCTATTCGCGAATTATTTTTTGTTTTTCTTGTTTTTATTATTTTTTGTTTATTCACGAATTATTTTTTGTTTTTCTTGTTTTTATTATTTATCTATTCACGATTTATTTTTTGTTTATTTTGTTTTTCTTGGAATTAATCTAGCAAACTCCATTTGTCTGCTCTTTACTTTTTCTCTTTTGCATCTACTATCCTTTTCACTGTATTGAATGCTCAAATGCCAGATTGAGTTTCTAGTATTCTATTCACAATTTCAATATTTTTTAACAGTGGGAATGCTTTTATAGCTGATTACTATAATAAAGGCCATTATTACAAAATTAAGCGGCTATGACGTAATAGTGAAAGTTTATTATAGTAATCAGCTTTATTATTGTACATCCCGTACCATTATTAAAAAAATGTTAATCAAGAAACATCTAATTCTAAGTGGGATTCTATGGTAAGGGATGTACAAAAAAATTATTGTAATAATGGCCTTTATTATAGTAATCAGCTGTAAAAACATTCCCGAAGTCAAAAAATATTTAATTCGTGAATAGATAGATTTTTCATTGGGCTTGATAGGAGTTTATAACGAAGTAACGCCGCAGGCTTGGTAAATAATTATTTTCCGGTAGAAAATGAGGTTGGTTCCTATTGGCAGTTGCACTAACGAATGCTTTTTGATTTGGTTGAATTTTGGTGAGTACCCTTGTGTAAGACTTTTATAGTAGTTTCTTTGTTTAGACTTCCTGACGATCGCGTAAGAGAAAAACAGACCGCAGGAGTTTTGTGATTAAATGCTACCAAAATCTATCTATGAACAGAAAAGAAAAGAAAAACGTCTACAAAAGAAGACTAGAAAAGAAAAACGTCTACAAAAGAAAAACGTCTACAAAAGAAGACTAGAAAAGAAAAACGTCTACAAAAGAAGCCATGGATAACCCCGGGTATTCTCGCATCGATTAAGACAAAAAATAATCTTTTTAAAAAGGTTTTTAAAAAAAATTCCACTAATTCTGAAAAAGAGCACTATAAGAAATATTTGAACAAATTAACTCATATTAAAAATGTTTCCAAGCAACATTACTATCAAAATTTACTTAGCAACTGCAAAAGTTCTTCAAAAACATGGTCGACAATTAATGAAATCATTGACTTTAAAAATTCTTCAAACAAATCTAAATTGCCACATTCAATAGTGATTGAGGGCGAGCGTGTTAAAACGGACTCCCCAAAATTTCGCGAAAAATTATGCGAATACTTTGCAAACATCGGTACAATTATGTCCAAAAATCTACCTTTTTCCAAAGGGGCTTCTTTTAAAATCCACCACTCGTCCTGTGTCCAATCTTTTATGCTTGAAGAAATATTATCAGAAGACGTGAATGATTGTATAGACAAACTAAAACCCTACACTGCTTCTGGCCTTGACCAAATTTCTCCTAAATCTGTAAAGCTTTCCAAGTGTGTTTTAGCTCCACTTCTTGCTAGATTATTCAATAGATGCATTGAATTAGAAACCTTTCCAAATGATTTCAAAGTAGCTAGTGTCATTCCTATTCCGAAAAAAATATCTCCAACTTCACTAGATGAATTTCGACCAATCTCTCTGCTATCAGTATTTTCTAAATTATTTGAAAAAATTCTTGAAAGCAAAATGACTAAATTTATTACTAAAAACTGCATCCTCACTCCTTCGCAATTTGGCTTTACAGAAAACAACTCCACCGAATTAGCTATTACCACTTTCTATGACAAATTATTAAACAACTTAAACGGAAAATTAATGACATGTTCCATTTTTCTCGACTTGAGAAAAGCGTTTGATTCTGTAAGTCATGAAATTTTGCTTAAAAAACTTTATCATTACGGTTTTCGTGGTAAAATGTTCAATCTATTATCATCATATCTTTCTGGGCGCCAAATTTGTACAAAAATTAATGACAAATTATCTTCACTACGTCCAGTTAAATACGGGGTTCCTCAGGGTTCAGTTTTGGGGCCTTTACTCTTTCTTTTATACGTAAATGACCTTCCCAACGTGTCCAAATTCGAAACGACGCTTTTTGCCGATGATACAACTTTGCATTTAGCACATCATAATTTCAACATACTTCAGCAACAAGTAAAAGAAGGAAATTGATAAAATTGAAAATTGGGTTACCAGCAACAAATTAACTATCAATTACAATAAAAGCTGCTACATGATTATCTCGGGTAACAAAAAGAAAATTGACACAAACGAATTTAACGTTAGTATTAGTGGCAATGTCATTGTAAAATCCGACTATGTCAAGTATCTTGGAGTATTTTTAGACGATCGTCTATCATGGAAAATACATATTAATAAACTATCAAAAAAACTTTCCAGAGCTTGTGGTATGGTTTACAAACTAAGACACTACGTTCCCCTATCCTCACTCAAGTTAGTCTATTACGGTCTTTTTCACTCTCATCTTCAATATTCCTTATTAAACTGGGGTAGAGCCGCCTCTTCTCACTTACAAAAATTGATAATTCTCCAAAACAAATTCATAAGAGCAAGTTTTTTTTGTGCGAAAGAAAAACCGATTAACTTTCTTTACTCTAAATTTAATACACTTATGCTGACTGACATGATTAATATAGAGTTTGCTAAATTTATGTTTAAATACAATAACCGTCTGTTACCACCCTCTTTCAACAATTATTTCACAAAACTTGGTGTAATACATCATTATAACACTAGACAAAAAGGAACGTCTGAATTTTTTCAACCTTTTATTGCTTCGGAAACTGGCAAAAAATCTCTTCAATACATTGGCCTGAAAATATGGAAAAACATTCCCGAAGAATTTAAGCACTGCTCCTTTTCTTCTTTCAAAAAATACGTTAAATCTTCTGTCGTCTCCAAATATGTATGAAATTACCTTCTCCACAATATTTCATCTTGCCTTCAGCAGATTATCAATTTTATACAAATGTCACCATCTAAATTGATATTGTAACTAAACAGTTGATATCTGTATCCCTTTAAATGTATTTTTACCTTCTCCAAAACCAAAGTTTTTGTTTTTTGTGCTTTGTGTACATATTGTTTTCTGAAGTTGTAATTTATGTTTTCTGAAGTTGTAATTTGTGTTTTCTGAAGTTGTAATTTGTGTTTTCTGAAGTATTGTAGGATGTTGCTATTTTAGCTATAATTTTTTTACCCTATTTTTTAAACACTACTTTATATTAGCTTTGAATCTCAAACTAAAACCCCCTTTCTGATTGTCGTAAAGTTATGCCTTCACTGACAACCTGCTCAGTCCCTTATTATTATTACGTATGTGTGTGTATTTGCGTTTACTTTTTACTAATTAACGTCAGAGTAAGATATGGCAAAAAGGTGCAGTTGACCTAGATGACCGAATGATGGTCTTTTCGCTGTTTCCTACCTGTGCTTTCTTGTGCGTTATGGTAAAACAAATAAATAATAATACCAAATCAACTGAACTTGATTTCGCTCTAATCTTCAATATTATTGAGCACTCTTTTTGGTTATGCAAGTACATTTAGCGTTTTTCTAGTAATTTCGCATTACGTATTTCAGCTACAGCCAACTCAGATGGCCGAGTGGTATAGAGCTCAGATGGCTCAGACTGAACAGCTCAGATGGCCGAGTGGTATAGAGCGTCCGTCTCTTGAGCTGTAAACTCGGGTTTACTTCAGAGTCGAGTCAAACCAATGACTTTAAAATTGATGTTCATAGCTTCCCTGCTTGACGCTCAGCATTAAAGGGACAGTGTGGAGAACAAGCCGGCGGCAAGTTTACTTGTTGTGCTGTTGGGAAGGGCACCTAGATTGATTCCCCCATCTTGGTGTGGTAGGCAGATGGCTGGCAACTTCTAAGCAGGGGCGGCTCGTAGTGAAGGCTGCAAAGGCTGCAGCCTACCCAGTTTATCACCTCCTTATTTTTTTTTAAGAAGCAAAATTGTTTTACCTATTCTTGTCTTTCATACAACTATCGACAATATTTTTTTTGAAAAAAATAATTTTTGTACAAAAAATGGCAACACGTAAAGACAGCCACAGCCTTTCGTAGCAAGAACTAACCCTGTAGTGTTACGTCATCAATGCTTTATGGAAGTTTGAATTACGTTCAATGAGACGTGTTAAGGCTCTGTCAAAGCAGCCTTTTTGGTGGTTATTGAGGTGTAAAGCTTAGAGATTGGCTCTATGTAGTTGCAATCACATAGAGATACTGGGTTTAATGAAAGATATGGGATGTTACGGGTTGCATACAGCTTAAGCTTGTAATACAGTGGTAAAGGCTAGTAGACTTTAGTTATTCCTTATTTGAACTAATAGATTGCGTAAAAAGAAAAACTTTTAAGCTGTTGATTGACCGGTACCGCAGCTTAGCTAGGTTTGTAGACTAGTGGTAGCTTTTTTGTAGCCCACTAGATGTAGTCGACTAGGTACAATAGCAGAGTACCGGGGTACCGGTAGTGTACTTAAATAGAAAAATTTGTTTAGGCCAAACTTGTGTTTATTCATGTAGACTACAGGTGCAGGTTACCTAGGATACAGGTACGCACAGAATCAGCTATTGGTACAGTGGCGTGATAAAAAAAAATTGTAGAGTAATAATAATTCATGGGAAACCTGCCAGTGTTCCTGCAGTTGTGTAGAGCCCAAAGCCTACCGCCTTGCTAGTGAAATAAAGATTTTTTTTTCATTTCAGAGCGAGTATTTATTCTGGCCAGCTTTTCTAATCATGTAGCCTACCTGTTTAAAATAGTCACGAGCCGCCACTGCTTCTAAGCGAGCTCATATAGCGCATTGATCGCTTTCTCGTGATAGTAGAATAAATATGCAACTAAATAAATAAATAAATAAATACAGCCGAAATCTACTGTACTAAAAAAATGTGGAAGGACTTTGATGGTTTCCAGGGGTAGTCAAGTAGGGCCGTTTGCCGATATTATGCAGGAATTTTTCATTTTGCTGTGAACCAAAACAATATATTCAAGAAGGTAATTAGCCGAGACGACATGAGTTTTATGCCTAACTTGTTTTGTACGACATCGTGTATCAGCCGTAAAATTCATATGAAAGCTTTTCTATACGTTTGTGAGGTAGGCCTACGCTTTTTGAGCAGTTGTTGCACATGATTGTAAAGTGATTATTTTGATTAGTTGATATTCAGTCTGAAATTTAATCCTACGGCATACCGCTCATTATATATGCCAACCTCAAAATTATGAAAGTTATTCGAGTGTATTTGCTTTGACAATAATTCCCTGAAACTCCAGAGCATAAGTCGATATGGATGATAAGAGCAATGATACCTTTTGCAGTGCTGCGTCCCTTTTGAAGCATTCAACTGACGAATATTACTACCGAATTTTTCTCACAATTTTGCAATGAACTTTTCTCTGGTAACTTTGGCCTTCTTGGTATTTCTGTTATCGCGCACAGACATTAAAACCTCGAATCTTTTATCAATATTTTACTTTTGATACAGCACCAATGCGCATAATATTATGAGTTGCTGGGCACAAAAACAAATCTCGCGGTTAGGCGCCTGGGCAACACATCTTCGAACTCCGAAACGTCGTTGGGGTAGTGGGTCCCCGAGAACTTCGCCCGATTTGACCAGCCCGTGAATTGAATCCTCACAAGACTTACCGCAACTGAAACGATGCCGATTCCACCACGTAAACCGGCCGGTATAAGCTTTCATGCTTGGATAAGGATTTAACTGTAGTGTTTGCTCTGTAGAGAAGAAAAAGAAAACTTCAAAAAAGAAGTGGAAGAGATATGGTCGTACTTTCTGCAGTGCTGCGTCCCTTTTGAAGCATTCAACTGACGAATATTACCAGCGAATACCATTACGTTGGCATTTTGCAACTCTGACCTGCGATATCATTAATACAGCTATGATGACTGAGTTTCAATTTATTCGCAGAGTGCGCTATTTAAGCTCATCATTCGTTTAGGTTTAGGACCCAGCAAAAACGGAATGAGCATTTTGAATTGCCGGTAATGTAATTTGTAAATCTGTTCGCAGTTGATTTAACTATCCTAAGATTCAAAGCATGAAAGCAACCATTAGAATAATGCAGGCCACAATTAAGGTGTTTGCACGGGTTCCTCAGCAATCCAATCTTGTACCGGTAGGCCTATGCGAAATTCACAAAAATTTCAAATCTAAACTTGAGAGAGCCAAACTACGAGCTCCTTACGGCTGAGATAACATAACCTAATTCCAGTCTACAAATACTGGAACCACCGGCGTCAAAAGCTATTTCAAAATATATATTTGCCTTTAACTGTTTCATCGAAGATTACTAAATGAATAGTGTTTGTTTTGCGGAACAAAATAGCGTTTACTTAAAAAAAAAAAAAGACAATGCAAAATAGCGATTTTACTATAGTTTAATATACCGGTACCAACTGAAGCTGATGGCAACTTTTTACTACAACGATTTCGTTACGCTTGATTGAGCGTTAGTGTGCAAAGCGTCTCAGACCCGAACCAACCCGGAATTGTACCGGAGTCTACCGCTTATCGGCACAGCATGACGGCTAGAATCCAGCTTAGGTTAATATAATTTTAACCCAGTTCTTAAATAACAACACTGTGGGTTGTAGCCATGGGTGCAAATCTAGGGGGGATGTGTCCCCCCTAATAGTTCGACTGCATACCCCCCAATATTTTCATGCCCCACATCAGCGTGGTCTTCACTACATTTTGGGCAAGAAATTGGTCATCTGGGGAGTGATGACCTATTTTTTTGGTCTTCACTTCATTGTACTGGGCAAAAATTTGGACAACCGCACGGGGGTGTCAAATTTGCTAAGTCATCCCCCCCAATCTCGAAAAATGGCAAAAAATTATCAACTTTGCAGAATCATCCCCCCAATGCTCAACACAGATTTGCTCCCCTGGTTCTAGCAACGTGGCAATGGCGTAGCCACGGGGGGTTTTGGGGGTTACAACCGCCCCATTGAGCCTCAAATGACGTCATACATACTTCTTTTTTGGTATTTATTTCGAAGTGCTAGATACATTGTCATTGATAATCTGGTTTTGCAATTGTCATAATAACTAAAATTACGTAGCGTTGTTTCCTGGATCTTGTTCTTAGCCGTTATGCTTATAAAGCAATGACGCCATTTTATCAGCAGAGCAGTGCCGCTCCTGTACACGCAACTCCCCTCGGCCCCTCAGAGCTTACGTAGAAAAAAGGCTAAACGATTTCAAGCAAAAATTGAGTACGTAGGCTACTGTAGCTCAAAAAAGAACTAAATCTCTAACATTTGAATATCTTTTTACCAGTTTCACCAGAAAGCATTCTTTTGACTTCCTTACAACAATCGTGACTTAACTGCCTTCGGTATTTTTAGTTTAAAACATATCTCTTAAATTTGAAATTGCTATTAATTATTATACAACCTGGGGGGATGTGGGGTATGCTGCGTATGCATCCCCCCACCAGCCATTTTCAATAATGTTTTGGATGAATAAAATTTTTCCATAATTTCGAACCTCTTCATAACAATATGCCGTAGTCGCCTTAAGCACGCATAATCGAAACTGTGCGAACAAAATGCATCATATTTGGTGAAGCATTCAAAGTTAGGGGCCGAAAGTGTGACAAGCTTTCCCTAAAAATTGTTCAAAAAGCACTAAAATGGCCATTACAGTATGCAAATTTTCAAAGTTCTTCGGGGAAGCATCTCCGGGCCCCCCTAGAGTCGTTTTTGTTACTTAAGTTGCTTAAAATTAACTCTGCTGAAAAAAACTGCGCCTGAAAATTTGACGAAAATTGGTGCCCCTTCCCTGAACAAATTTCTGAATACGTCCCTGACATGAAACATTTTCAAAAGGCTTATTTACGCTCGTTTCCGGGTCTAAACGTGTTTGTATTTAGTTAACATTCAACCTTATTCAAAATTACACCCCCCCATCAACCCTTTCTGGATCCGCTCCTGTATACAACGTATGGTTAAATGTGACGTCATTCTCAACACCCCCCATTGCAAAATGCTGGCTACGCTACTGCAACGTGGTACTATAAGATCGAAAAGAAACACAAAACTAAAATTGACGATCAAGAGCTTCTTTTGAAAATTGTTTCATGTCCAAGTTATGATATTCACAAACATTAAACACGTATAATATACCTTTTGCACAGTAGCGTAGAGCGCATGCGCGTCAAAGCAATGTCTGCGTGAGTTGGCTTAAAGTGATGAAGTTACTGTAGAAATAAATGGCCAATAACAGATAAAGCTTCATTTTTTACGCATAACCGGGGCAAAATTTTTACTTAAATGAGTAGCCTACACTGCAAAATAAGTGAGTGATAGGGGAGAGTGGGGTTGGTTGACTCAATTTGCAGTTTTTCTTCACTTGCAGCCGATACGAAGATCTGTTATCAGTAACAATTGAGCCAATGATAGCCAGGGCTTCTCTCTTTAATATGAAATACTTTTTTGGTGGTAATTAGTTTTCAATGAGTGATTTAAACGCATTTTCCTAGAGACGGTATTTTTTGCCCCCACCGGGTTGGTTGAATTGCATGATGGGGTTGGTTAAATCACTTTCGATTTGCAATTTTTTTTAATTACCAAATATTTTTTTTATTGTTTAGTTCATTGCATTATACTCAACACATTAACGAACAGCAAACGAACACGATAAATAGCACACACAACGAAAAATCAGTGTTTGCAGCGCACACTACATGATAAACATTCTACTCTTAAGTAGGCGCTTATGACCATACAAGTGATGCAGAAAAATTAGCCTCTGTCGGTGCCTAATTCATGGGCCCAACTATTGCACCTTTGAACCAAACATTTTAACCAATCTTCGAGCTTTAATGCGATTCATGAATCGGTTCATTGTGCTGCAGGAAACTCCAGTACTTTGTTGCCCCACAAACTGAGATTTTCTTCTCCAGAATTTCTTCTCTTCATGATGCTTTTTTTTATAATTTCCAAGACCACAAAAACACACAACAACAACACGTAGTAACAGCAATGGTCAAGAAATAGCAGAAGCAGCAAAACGATATACGTTATAACATGCACTGCAATATGATCATGGAGGCAAAGATAAAAAGAATTTGCATGGCTGCTACACCTGAACAAAGAAAGAATAAAATAAAAAATGAAATAAATAAAATAATTGCACACTGGTAGCAAATGAGAAGGAGCACCATACAACAACAATACAAGCTTGATGATTTGTCATGTTGTCTGCTGCAATGAATACAAAAGTATAACTGGAATAAGTGGATTATAGCTAAATTATGACTTTAAATTTAAGCTGCAAAAGCTGAAGGTTAGCATGCACACTACTCATTAATAAGAGACAATATGACTTCTCATGACAAAATTTTTTTAGAGCTTAAGTAAATGATTATGCACCTCGTTACTAAACTTTTGCAGTCATAGCGTATCGCTGGTGGGAGGTTGTTCCAAACCACAGGGCCCTTTATATCGATATGATTGCTGTGTTGTAGACGACCTACAGAAAGAGAAAATTAGCGTGCTGCCACTTCTAGTTTGAACTGGAAGATTTTTGGTTTCTATGGTGAGAAAAAACTTTTTGAAAACAGTAGGGAGATGGTTATTGTTAAAGTGGAACATAAACTTAGAAGTTTCCTTTATCATCAAGTGATTGATAGTTAAAAATTTCTGAGATTTTATTGGTCCAACAACACTATCTCTGGGATTTAAGTTAAAGATTATTCGTATGAAGTTATGAACTGATCGTTGTAGCTTTTGAATTTCCATGAGAGGTTTTCCTGCAGATGTAAGCCTAGGAATTTAATTGAGGATACTTTTTGGATGGGTACACTTCTTAGCCTAACAGTTAAATTTTCTGGGCAATGGGAACCCACACTTTGGAAAAGGATATAGTTTGTTTTCTTTATATTGACAGATAGTTTGTTTGCTGAAAGCCATGCATCAATATTCATCAGTTCTTTGTTAATTGATGTAAATAATTCTGGCAGATTTTTTTTAGTGGAAATTATGGTCGTGTCATCTGCAAACATTATTGCTTTAGCTATATTTACACAATTTTTAAAGTCATTCACAAATATCAAAAATAACAATGGATCTAGATTAGAAACTTGGAGAACTCCATGAGAGACCCTCATTGCGTATGATGATAGATTGTTAGAGCAAAGAACATATTGTGAACGGTTTTCTAGATAGCTTGTAAACCAATTATGTGCCACACCTCTTATACCATAATGATACATTTTAGATAATAATGTGGAATGTTCAATGGTGTCGAATGCCTTCGATAAATCTAAAAATACACACAATGCACTATTTTTTTCTTCCATCGCATGCAAAATGTTTGCTATCAGTAAAGTAGCAGCTTGACTAGTAGATCTATTTTTCCGAAACCCGAATTGTGACTCAAATAAAATGTTGTGCTTAGTGAAGAAAGCACTTAACCGTTTATATACAATTTTTTCCAATAATTTAGAAAATTCAGAGCAGGCTGATAGGCCTATAGTTGTTAATATCATTTCTTTTACCACTTTTATACACTGGAACAATTTTTGCTACTTTGAAACAATCAATAAACTTGCCTTGTTTAAGTGATAGATTAAAAATGTGAGAAAGTGCAAACAAGACGTCTTCATTCAATAATTTCAGTAATTTGGATGGTATATCATCTAAATATTTTGCTGCATAAGGTGTTTTTTATAGACTTTAGTACAACGGCTATATGTACCGGTATAGGCATTTTGCGACTTATTGATTAGTACAACGGCTATGTGTACCGGTATAGGCATTTTACCACTTATTGCGATATTATTGATATAATTACTGTAGGACATAGGCGCGGGAAGTGGGGTGCCAGGGGGGGCTGAAGCCCCCCCTGAACTTTTTTTAGCCCCCCCTGAACCATTTGAGCCCCCCCTGACAATTAAAACAATTATGCACTGAGTGCGACGTGATTAATGCTCGCAACGTACATACGTAATGAAGCAAATATTTTTTAAAGTGCTTTTAACCAACGAAGAATCACTATTCTTTTAAAAATCAGTCAGTTATTATTCACTTGGTCAACGTAAAATTTGGTAAAATTTTCAATGCTTGAAGTTCATTTTTAACCGTGTTTTATATCAGCGTTTGCAAACCTTTACAGCAGTCATGGACGATGGCCCAGTAAAAGTATAATGGCTGTCAATTCTTGTAGCTGCCAAACACTTTACGCCAAACTACTCTGAATGCTCGAATGAAAGTCGCTACTGATCATGGGAATTACGTAAATCGTAAACGAAAATGCGGTGAAGAGCAAAAAAACGGAGAGCAAAAAAACGGTGAGCCACTCAGCTCGAAGACTGAGCAGCACAACGGAAGAGTCGCTCCAGTACACGCATGGGCACTCTTGAAGCTCTAATTCTCGCTTCACAAATTCTGCAAGCTTGACTGCATCAAGGGCTGCTTCGAGTTCAAGGCGAGGAATTGTATTCACTCCTGATCCACATAGACGAGACCTCGCAGACACGATTCTACATTCGAAGGTTCCATCCACACCTTCGGATCGGAGGTAGCACACTGAGCCCCTGGCATAGCTTGATGCATCAGCGAACACATGCAGTTGTATCCCAATAAGTTTTCTATCAGGTCTCAAACAACGAAATATCTTCACGTTGTTCAGTTCAATTAAGTCCTCTTTCCATTTCTTCCAGCGACCAGCATCCTGTAAAGGGATTGGATGGTCCCAATTTGTACCTTGCTGACATACATTACGGAATATCAATCGAGCCTCCAAAATGACTGGCGAGACCAAGCCCAACGGATCGAACACAGAACTCGAAATAGAAAGAAGACCTCTACGAGTTGCGGGTTTTTCGGGGATTGTCACCTGATAACCAAACCAGTCCCCGCTAACAGACCAATTCATGCCAAGTACTCGCTCGTCTGTCTGATCCCCCAGATCAAATTTATCTACGGAGCCAGATCTTTCTTTTGCATCGATACTGTTCGTAATGTGTTCGCTTGTAGAAACCCACTTTGTCAGATGGAATCCACCCAGAGCCAACATTTCACTTAACTCTTTTACCAGACAGACTCCAGTTTGGTCTTCATCGATGCTGACCAAACAGTCATCGACGTAGAAGTTGTTACGAACTACGGCAGCAATAGTGGGGCTGTACTGGTGTCCGAATTGTTTTGTTGTTTGCAGGAGGGCAAAACTAGCGCAGCTGGGCGAGGACTTCGCCCCAAACAAGTGAACCTTCATCCTATGGGGCACTGCGCGAAGGTTAGTATTTCCGTCGGGGTACCAGAGGAATCTCAGGGCATCGCAATCTTCAGGGGTACAGCGAACTTGATAAAACATCTTCTTGATGTCCGCAACAACAGCGATTCTTCCTTTGCGAAAACGAAGTAGAACGCCCATCAGCGAGTTCATAAAGTCAGGGCCTTTCAACAAACTGTCGTTGAGAGATGTTCCATTGCTTCGAGCTGCACAGTCGAAGACTATTCTTAGTTTGTTAGGCTTATTAGGGTTAAGCACCGGATGATGTGGTATATACCACACGTGACTTCGATTCCATTCAGCTTCAGGAATGAACTCTGCATGTCCTTCATCTAGGAGCAATTGCATTTCTTTGCAATACATTTCTTTCAACTTGGAGTTGCATTCCATCCTACGCTTAACTCCGGCTAAGCGTTTCTCCGCCATTGGCAAACTTACAGGCAGTACCTTTGCCGGATTCTTCCACGGTAAAGGAAGCACATAATGGCCGTCTTTGTGCGCGATAGACTTCTTCATAAAGTCATATGCCACAACATCTTCTGCCGAATAGCGCAAGCCAAACTCTTGCACTTCTTGATTAGCTTTCAACCAAGCCATCAGATTTTCGACGTCAGAACAATCTAATCCACCCTTTGGAGGATAAATATCGCCATCACCAGAGATTAATACATTACTCATAGCACCAACACAGTCTGGTACTCGTGAGTAATTCAACAAGAACGCCGGGCGTTGATCAGGCATTCCATTCGAGCAAAGAGCTTGGGTTGGGCCCTTTAATATCCAACCCAATGGAGTTTTCACAGCCTGTGGGCAAGTCACTACAGAGGGATCAAGACGTGTCTCCAATGGAAAGTGGGCAAGACAGTTGTCGTTACCGATCAGCAATGTTACCGTGGCGTTCTCAATACGTGGCAGTGTCACTCCACGGAGGTGTTCATATTCATCCAAATTGTCTAGCATGTTTCGGCTGTCAGGACTCACAGGAATATGGTCAATTCTCAAAACATTGGTCAGATTAAACTTCTCACAGGAATCCAAAGATTTGACCACAAGAGAGAAAGACTCAGTCTTCAAGCGCTTGGGTTGAGCAGTAGTCAAAGTCTCGACGTAGGTCTCAACAACTCTTCCTTGCTGGCTGCTCAAACCGAGACGATCAATCAGTCGAGTTTCGCAAAATGAAACGGAAGATCCCGTATCTAACAGGGCATATGTCAATATTTCAGCATCACCAAAGCTGACACAGACGGGAACAATATCCAGACATGCACGTTGCCCTTCAGTATTACCTTCGTCCCTACATGACGCCACAACATTTCCCAGAGGCGACGCTCGAGCCCCACCTGGGTCAACATGTAGCAGGGTATGATGGGAGGTGCTTTTGCAAGACTCAACAGCGCAAACCATTCTGCTACGGCACTCCTTTATCAGATGCCCTGGGCGCAGACATCGATAGCACAATTGTTTGTCGCGGACCACAGACCTCTTTTCGGAATACAATTTTTGGAGAAACTCATCACAGTTGCTCAATTTATGTTGCTGACCACAACAATAGCAGCTAAGCAATCTAGCCTCCCTTTGGGGCTTTTCTTCGGTCTTATTCGGGCTTTTAGCCTTCACCGGACTAGCCGCTTGTGCAGTTCCTTTTGTAGAGGTTGTCGTGGCAAATGTGTGGGTCTTTCTTTGCTTAAACCCATAGCCGTCATTTTTGGTTGATCGGGCGGGGAACACTGCTCTAAAGTACGTTGAATTAGCCTCTACGGACTCGCTAATCACGAATTCAGCGAAGTCCTTAAATCCAGCTAACGTGCCAGTCCTGGTTTCTATCTTCAGTGCTTCTGAAACCCATTTTCGACGCAGCTCTACAGGTAGCTTTTCCACCAACGAGGCTATAAATCCAACCGTATCCATAGTCGTGGACCTTGAGAATTCTTCTAGTGAAGCAAGACATCTCTTCAACAATATAGCCATATTCTCAAGGTTTTCCCCATCATACTGTCCAACTTTAGGAAGTTCCAATAAGCGTTGCTCACAATATCGACCAATGATGTGGGGTTGGCCATATCGTTCGTATAACTCCTGCCACACTAGCTTGTAGCATTGCCGCTTATCAGGTCCGCCTGCATAATGTTTAACTTTGTCGTAGACCCTTTTGCTACAGTGCTGCAGCAGATATACCAATTTCAGATCGTCGCTGTTTATTCTGTCAGCGATGTGGACCTTGAATCGACTTACAAAGGCCCAGTAGTCCAGCGGGTCTCCGTCAAAATTCTCAATTGCTGGCTTGGGGAGGAAGCGTTCACTCATTTCAGTGTGATAAAATTCTGGTATTGGGCTTCTGCTCCATAGCCTGGACTCGTCAACGCCCTTAAACGATTTATTAACCTGAGGGCGACCTCCATAAGGCTCAGGTACAGAACCAGACCAATTAACGTTTGGTGGCTTGGCTTCCGGCATAGCAGAGCGTGTCAAAATATCACGTGATGGTGCGGCGCGCCTGTATGCAGCGGTTGCATTTCTCATGCTTCTGGCAGATTCGGCTTCCCAAGCATCAAGCTCGGTTTGGGCCATTTCCAGTTCGCGTTGCTTCTCGCGCTTCGCCATCCTTCTTCTTTCGTCAGCTTCTTTTCTTCGTCTCTCTTCTTCTTCCAATCGTCGGGTTTCTTCTTCCATTTGCTTCTCCTCTTCATGACGTAGTGCCAATTGCGCCAAACGCACCTTCACTCTGCTTTCCCGAACACGACTAGCGCGGGAACTATGAGAAGAAACGCTTGTCGAAACACCTGACCCAGCATCATTGCATAACCCTTTATCTCGTGACTTATCATGACCAACAAGAGCCACACCGGCTCCAGACTCAGTCAACTGTCGACCACATACAGCCACACCGTCACCAGACCCAGTCAACTGACATTCATCCAGCACATCACTAGTCATGGTACGCCTAGCAGGCTCAGACTCACACAACGGGTTACCTTCAAACACATTCGGCACATGCACACATGCCAGCCACGTCTCAACCTTCCTATTGAAATTATCTTTCCCCTTAATTACGTCAATCTTATGGGATGTGCTACCAGGCATAGTTTCGTCTTCTTCGACGTACAGACACAAACACATCAACTGATCGAAGTCAGAATTAATTTGCTGCAGTTGGTTTCGAACCTCAGCCACATTTTCATTTTTGCACATTAAAAGTTCGGTTTTTCTATACTTAGCCTTAAGGGCTTTGAGTTTACTTATCACCTGCTCAGTAAGTAGATGGTCATGGCTAGAATCACACACGTGCGAAAACATTAGGCCTACACAATAAAACAAAAAATGCCAAAGATAATAAATTACAAAATTTCGATTCAATATAAAATGCAGTATTCAGTTCCTACAGTCACTGACTGTTTTTTTTTTTTTAATTTCAATCACGAATGTCTTAAACTTAGCGCAGATAGTCCAACAGGAACACTTCAACTTATTGTCGCACCCAAATATCAAAATCGGTTCCGACTCACGTACTGTACGGATTTTCACTCCACTCCACCAGATTTCCAAACAGCAACGGGAATTTTCACTGACAAAAAAAACCCAACGAGATCCTGCTATGTCTTTCAATCAGTTCGAGACAAGAGTATCCAAAACGTCAAAACGGCTTCCCAAAAACGAATTTCAAATGAAGTCAATTTTTCAAATAATTTTCTTAAAAACGCCAATTTTCTTCTGAATTTTTGAAACGTCAATCCTTTATGAATTTTTTGAAACGATGTTAGATTTGAGCACGCGCGGGTTTGGCAATCACGCTCCACCGCTCTTCTAACAGAAATTGAATTTATTAGAAAATTTTGAATACGCGCCTTGCACAGAAAGTCGATGACAGCTGCGGGCGGCGGCGGTTTCTGCGTAAAAACAAAAGGACAAAAATAAGCCACCACACCGAACATAGGTCAAACAGTCAAACGCAAAAAAAATGTAAACTACATTCGCAAGCACTGAAACTATACCAGCACTGCGACACACAAGTCAGTACGTCACACGCACAAAAAGGAAAGAACGAAAACCGTAGCCTACCGGTTCTAAATCCAGGAACGAGCAAGAGTCCCGATATCAAAGCAGTATCAACAAAACAAACAAACTTACCAGTGGCGTAGCGTGACCTGCCAGATGAGGCATGCAATTGCGATGACGTCATTATGATGACGTCATTAGTTTGTTAAATCAATTCAACTTCAAAAGTATACTCATTAGAATTCGTTCAAGCGTATTAGGTAGGCAAAAAATTAACGCGCAGAACATTAGATTTTTATTTCACAAGGTAATAACTTACACTGTATGTCAAAAAATATGATTTCAATTCTTTGGTAATCCAGTCTATTACATTACTTTATCGCCTCATCTCAAAGAGGCTCCATGACGTCATACAATTGTTGAAACCAAACGACTGTGCTTTAAGGCACACAAATCGAAGATCACAAATTATATAACAATAATAATAACGTTTATACAAAGCTAAATAGATAACTTTTTAGTGTCTGACGCTGTTTATACCCTAATCCTTTAATATCCATGAGTGCGTGCGTTAAATGTCCCACAGTGTAGTATCAAGACAATCTTTGTTAATCATATGACGATTGCATTTCTCATGCCCGTGATGGCCTGAATTTTCAGGTTAACGGTTGGTTTCAGAAAGTTCAAGTTTGTTTATTCGTCACCAACCACAATGGATAAGACAAAAACACAGGCATTAGATAGATAACATAAGGATTAGTGACAGGGTGACTCCGAAGGAACCGCGAGGTCTTGGAGTCAGAAGCCACCCTATTGAGTCAGAAAGGAATTCTGCGCTCGTTATTTCGATCCATCTGAGAATGTTGTTGAGAATTTCTCGCTACAATGTAATTGCAAATAATCAACTTTCATCCCATTCATCGAATGTTTACCAGCAGTTGTGAATCAAACCAAATGTTTTTCTAGTGACAATCCTTTTTTTTTTAAACTAAATGCTGTTTTGTCACACAAATAATTTTTCTTTCTTCAGATATATAAGTCTGGAATTGTTGAGTCATTTGCACAACTTGGAAGTTTTTCGCAGCAGTAGTATCTATTCCATTACTCCATTAACTAGGCTTTAATAAAAAATCTTACCCTTGGTACCTGAAAACATATTCACAAAATATTGAAAAAATAAAACACCGGAAATCTATAACACTCTGTGAAGTTGAAGTATACATGTGGCGATAGGCCACAATATACTGTAATTTAAAAATACTTAATAAGTGATATTCTGAAGCTTTTATGCTGTGGAAACAAAACATACTACAACAACACCTGTAACTGAACTTACATAGGAAGTTCAAAAAAACTCGTGCACCGTATAGTCACTCTATGTATAAAACGTCATAGATAAATAATACGACGTCCTACTTCATCCAGGGTTAAATTTTGACAAAGTCAATCATTCAATTCACCGCTGACAATTACCACTAACCCACTGACCCACACCAATTGACAAATGATCATGGGTAATTAGTGGTTAAATGTTTAAATTAAAAGCAGATAATTTTCTATTAACTGGTGTAAAACCACGGTCACCAGTAACTTCGCCACAGAAACTTCGTCACAAGGTAACTTCGCCACACTTTGAGAAAGTGAAGGGTGATGTAGGGATAGTAGGAAAATGTGTTGGGGTGTGGGGGGAGGAAGGGGAGATGTGGGAAGAGGTATGAGAGGAGGAGTAGGAAAGTGTGATGGGGTGTGGGGGAGGTAAGGGGAAATGCAGGGAAAGGTGAGGGTAGAGAGGAGATGTGGGGAATTAAAAGTGTGTTGGGGCTCCATACCTCAATACATTTCCCTACATCTCCCCCATTCCCCTCCCCACATCCTTTACCCACACGCCTACACACTTCCCCACTCACCCCATACACTCTCCCACACCCTCCCCACACATCTTTCCTTACCTCCCCCCACACCCCAACACATTTTCCTACATCTTTCCCCACACCCCCATATTTATTCCCACAGCTCCCCTGACCTCCCCCTACACCCCAACACACTTCCTTATTTACTCCATGCACTCTCCCTCACTTCTCCCCACATCTTACCCCACGTTTCGATTATGTGGCGAAGTTACCATGTGACGATGTTACCTTAATGAATTTAACTCGAAAAGCCCGATAAAATTTTTACGACAACCGGGAATTTACAGTCTTGTTTCAGTGTAGGCAATGTAAATTTTTGATGTATGAAAGTGTGGCGAAGTTACTGTGGCGAAGTTACCATGCGGCGAAGTTACTGGCAACCAAAACCACAAGGAAGCACTATTAACATGAACAATCTAATTTCTGCAGTTTTGACGATAAACCAAGATGTTGAACCTGTGTTTTGATTCCAAGGGTAACAGTTGCTGAAGCATAATGAAGCTGATCATACAAAAATGAGATAAAGATTTTAATATCTGCATTGCAACTTTAATTACACCAAATCTTTTAACCAACCTAATGAAATAAGCATGGAAACAAGCTAATTAAAATAATGTCACAGTATTTCTATACTGCTCCATAAAGCAGTAGCAACAAATTAACTGAAGAAATCAGAATTTTAACCAGTCACAAGCACAGCATGACCAGCAAATGAAAACACACAGGGCAAACCTATGTTTAAATTAAAAGCAACCAACTTAGAAGTCAAAACCTTATTTGTAACATCATACACTGTACAAAGCAAATAAGTTAGACAAGAATAAAAATACAGCAAGCCATACGCCTATAGTGTTGTCTTTAAAAAATAACAAGCAAGGCCAGCAGTGCAATTTGTTTGATGTCAAGCTTCTGCAGATCCAATATTGGTAAACGTTACTATAAATTTCTGAATTAAAATTTTTTGAGCTAGTTTTGATTTGTTTATCGATACTTATGTTGGGTCTTATATAGAGTGAGCTGTCCATGTTTTTCATCGCCTTATGCAGACGAGTTAATCTAGACGCAGACGGCTTACTCTAGACAGGACCCACTTATGTTCAACTGTGGGGTAGTTTTGCCAGAAACAGCCTTGAAATGTTAGAACTGCAAAACTTTTTTGTTTCAACTTTTTAACAATATTTTTGGTCAACAAACTTGAAGCTGTGACTTGGGCTTGGCTCACTGTCTTCGTTTAAAGCTTGATGAATATTAATTTTACTAAAGTACCGGTACTATAAACTGTAACACTGCACCAACCAGTACCAATGTTCTATCCAGCATCTGTACAATGAATCTTAATTTCATTAAGATGATGTTCTTTTATCTGCATTATCGATATTCATTTACTGGTAACGATATCTCAGACCCCATGGTTTGGAAAGTCTACCTACCGGTACTTCAAACAAGTCATGCCCAGTAACAGCCCCACACTTTTTCTGTCTACCAACCTTAACCTAACCTATGACCTTAACCAAACCTATAATCTGACCCTAACCAAATCTAGCCCTAACCGAAACCAATCCTAACTGAATTTAACCTTAACCAAATTTAATCTTAACAAAACCGAACCTGGGGGCTGGTACAAGACCTAACCCCTTTGAACCCGTACCGGTAAGGTACACAATACTGTTACCCCTAAACTACACCTATTACAACTAAATTCCTGCTTGCTTATATTTTGCAGCTTGATCTCTCAGTCTCATAGCCTATCATTTTTAAACTAGCTTATTTACCAGTATCATACACTGTAGATCTGTTGCACCATGGCACCGTATTGAATAGACAAACGTTAGCGTATATGATCACTAAGCGCTTACCAGTTACTGCGTCGTCTTACCGCGTAGACCGCATAGGCATGCAATTTGACGATTGCATGCCTTCTTACGTAGTTATTCGCGGATTTAGCGTCAATCTGCCAATACAACTAGATGCAGAACAAAAAAGCAACTTCGAAAATTGCATGCCTATGCGGTCGTCCGCGGTTACTTTTAAGTGTTGCCATTTATTAATATTCAAAATGGTCTGCATGTTTAATGCTTTTCTGACGCGGAGAAAGTTCTCAAATTAAAATCGAGAAACTTTTTCAGATATTTTTTCAAAAATATTATCATTAATTTTTTTTGGTTGAATGGCATTCCGCAAGGCATGCAATGCATGCCTTGCATGCATTGAGAATACGCCCCTGAAACTTACCAAAAAATTCTTGGCCAAACCGGGGATCTTGCATCCAACACAAAACTAGCTCAACACTAGAGCTCAAAATTCTGTTCTACAGGCTACTACAGCGCTAGCCTGTGTAATGCACTGTGCAACTACCACAGCACTACCGTCACTGATTCTGAACAAAATACTCAAAAGGTGAGAAGAGTACCAAACTATGCCTCATGACACGGCCCTATCCTATTCCCTAAATTTGCCGCTTTGCCTAAGCTACCTAACTAGTAAAAAAAAATAACCTCAAACCCAACTAGTCTAACCTATCCCTGAGACTCTCGCAGTCGCATACAACTAACCAAACGCAAGCCAGATAAACACCATGCATTATAACGTCATAGACCACACAACAAACGATCATTCCACAATCATTCTTCAGTCACACACACATTCAAAACAACAAAAATCTTCGGGGAAATCGACACCCCAGACGTTGACACGATCTTACTATTTTGAGCCCCCCCTGTCTAAAAAACGTTCCCGCGCCACTGCTGTAGGATACAATGAATGAATTTCAAAGAATTTGCAAAACACCCTATTTTAAGCCTATGTGGTTCGTTAAGGTTCAGGACAAAGCGCAAACTGAATAAGCATTTTGAGTTGCCGGTAATCTGATTTGCTAACTATAGTCGCAATTGATTCAATTATCCATAGCATTACAGCTACCATCGAAATATTGCAGTCTAAAATAGAGGTTATTGCACGAGCAGAGGCGTAACTAGACTTAGCTGAGACCATTTGCTTAAAGTATGGTGCAGCTCCAGCGATGAGCTATGGTAACATATCAAATGTTGCATGGACATTACATGCGTTTGCGGCATTCATTATTACGTCACTATGAAGCCAAATAGTGAAAAGAACTACGTTCGTTGTGAATATACTCGTAGATCTCCGTAACCTGTCTCACAATTGATTGCGATTGATATATAAACCAATTAAACGTGATTATTTTTGTGCTTGTGGTACGTAAGATTGTGTTGCCACAATACTCCCCTTTGCTGTGAGTGACGAGAGGCATAGCAAGTGAAGGATTCCAGTGCCAGGCAGAGAAATGGTCTTTAGCAGGAATGAATGAAGAAGCATTGCAAGCAAGGGCGTTAAAAGGAGGGAGCTGAAGCCCCCCTTATATTTTTTTCAGCCCCCCTTCAGCTCGACCTTTCAACAATTTATGACTACAGTACACCCTGTTGCACTTCAACGATGGCTTATGGCGTCACTTGTTATTCGTTTCTTTTCTTGATTGATACCACCAAACCAACGTAGGCCTTCTAACTTTTGCAACTTTGTGACAAAAGTGAACAAAATCGCAAAAACTGTTGGATTTCCTTGTACCTTTGTGCACAAAGCTTTTAGAGCTTTACTATGATATCACAGTAAAATTTTCTCCGGTTTTAGTAAAAACGTCTGGGCAAATAACAGCGAAACAACAAAATATCAAATTAGAATTAGCTAGCTTATCCTAGCAGCAGTGGCGTAGCGAAAAATTTTCAAAAGGGGTATGGGGCCATAATTTTCACAAAATTTTCAAGCGTATTTATTTTTCGGCAGAACAAATTTGAAGCTGATTGAGAAACAAGAAAAGCTCTAATTCGCGGGCATGCTCCCCCGAAAAATTTTTGAAAATTTACATGCTCCGAATGGCCATTTTAGCGCTTTTTGAATAATTTTCAGGCAAATTTTGTTTAAAAGTTTGACCCTAATTTTGAGCGCTTCGCCAAATTATTATTCTAAGCGAGATCGTACAGTGCATTGATTGCTTTCTTGTGATAGCAAGATAAATATGCAATCAACTACAAAAAATACGATGCATTTTGTTCGCACATTTTCGATTATGTGTGCTTAAGGCCAGGAGCGTATTTAGGAGGTGGGGAGCATTGGGCCATGCCTCCCCTTTTGACTCTCCTTTTTAGTTAAAAAAAACAAAGTTAATGGTGCCAAGTGACTGAAATATGCCAGGCTCTTTTGATGGTTTCTGTAGCTTATGGCCAGGGGCGGATCCAGGGGGATAGGATGAAGGGTATGCATCTTCTCACCAGCCATTTTCAAAAATTCTTTTGATGTAGGGGAAGGTGGGGTTATTTCAGACAAAATTTACTTTTGCAACTCTAGAGCAAGATTAAAAACGTGGAATTACGAACTCTTTGTACAAAATTGTAGATAGCCCATCCATTGACTTCAATCTGAAATTGTTCGTGAGTGCAATAGTCCCAAGCATAGGGCAATTACTAACAAAAATGCAAGGTGGTCTAGTACATCCGAACTAGCCCCAATAGTGGGGTAGGTCCGGACATCAAAAAGAGGAAATTTATTGCGATGAAAAAACACTCTGCATCAATTTCCGTTTGTAGAAAAAACAGCTCGTTTCAATTAAGTTTACAAACACAGTTTCAAAAGTTTACAACAAAGAATTCAAACGAAATTAACTGAATAAAAGAAAGAGACTATGCATGATCTCAATAGCTTGGTAAAATTATAGGCTATGTTCTATAGTTCAAAATTCAAGTTAAAAAGCGTAAAAATGGACGTCGAGAAGACCCAGTAGTTTGTGGCAGTGGCAATTTGAAAGTAACATCTTATCGTGCTAAAATTATTTTCATAGGCTACTTGATTAAAATTCATTTTCAAATTTGAAAACAATGCTATTTCGAATGGTTTGTTATTTATGTCCGAATTAACCCCACGCGCAGCCCGTCTAGCAAATGGCAAACTCATCCTACACAACTCAATTTTTTTTTTTAATTCATCTTGTCTGCGTGTTTTATATATATGCCTAACTAGTATCAATACTAGACTTCAGCTTAAACTGCTGCCATGCTAGCACAAAACCTTACGATTTTGTTTCATCTGATTTTACTTTTTTGTTAAAAATCGTGAATATAAAGTTCAACAAAAAACTGCTTGATTTTGCTATCTAACCAATATGGCGATTGAAAGAAAAGACTGCGGTGACTGCTATAGGTCACATGATGCTGCAAAAATAAAACCGGAAGTGGCTGGTCCGAACTAGCCCTATGTTCGAAATAACCCCACCTTCCCCCATACAATTTTTCTATAATTTCGAACCTCTTTGTTAGCAATAAGCCTTACGCCTAGCACGCACAACCGAAAATGTGCGGACAAAATGCATCGTATTTGGCAAAGCACTCAGAAATAGAGTCAAAAAATTTAAACAAATTTTGCGTGAAAATTATTCAAAAAGCAGTAAAATAGCCATTACTGCAAGTAAATTTTTTAATTTTTTCCGGGGAGCATGCCCCCGGACCCCCAGAGCCTTTCTTGTTTCTCAATCAGCTTTCAATATGTTCTGCTGAAAAAAAAAATACGCCTAAAAATGTAGAAATTATGCTCCCCCCTTTTTTTGAAATTTCTCGCTTCGCCACTGCTTAAGGCGTAAGGCTTATCGCTATCGAAGAGATTCGAAACTACAAAAAAATTTATACATTGAAAACATTTTTGAAAATGGCCGGTGGGAGGGTGCATACTTCTCATCCTAATCCTACCCCCATGTTCCGCCCCTCAGCCCTGACCATAAGCTACAGAAACCATCAAAAGAGTTTGGCATATTTCAGTCACCTGGCACCATTAGAGTTTTGTTCTTTTTTATTAAAAGCCAGAGTCAAGAAAAGGAGGGTGGATGACACAATAATGCCTCCTTTCTAAATATACGCTCCTGCCTAGGAGCATGTAAACAGATAATAGTTCATGCAAAGGAGTTTTACACGTTTCCAAACGTCGATCTGGCTACTGTGTGCTATGCTAGCTAAAGAAAAGCTTGATCTCATCAAGCTGTTTCCAAGTGACTTTTACTGAATTCGCCCCCTAGACGCTGGTATGGTACCGGTAACACAAATTTCAGCCCCCCTCCACCCTATTTAAAAGTACTTCCAATGCCCTTGGTAATTCCAAATTTCGTTTGGTCAGTATGTGACCGCAAAAAATAAAAATTGCCAAAAACATTCGGTCAATGACCGAAAAATAAAAAATAAAAACAACTAGGTTCCAGTACAATGTCAGATTAAGACTTCGAATTTTGCTGGGGGTATGAACAATTTTCCGAAGTGCGGTGACCTTTATCACCCCGACTCAGATATGGGCCACGCATCACGCCGTTATAGTCATTCTTTAGGCCTATTTAAGATGACATATGCTATGCCTCAGAAATTCCTGAACGTGAGCCACCACTGACGTGTTTGTCAAATTGATATTTTTCTGGCTCTGATTTTCGTCGCATCTGGTAGCGAAGGCTTTGGGTCATCAATCCTTCTTATTATGACTAATTAAATGAAGTTACACCCAGCCACTCACTGTGGTCAGTAGAGTAATTAAGGTTTGCAGAGCTTTTTTGTTTCACTTTGTTACAAAACTCGGATGTTCAAAGGTATCAATCGTTGCAATTAAATTTATCACATCATTTTGTTGCTGACTACCAAATACGCATGCAACCTCCATTGGCGACATTAGTTCATTTTTTACCAAACTCATTGCTGTTGCTTCACCATTGGGCAATGCCCAGGGTCTCAGCCAGGCACGCCGAGAGGGGGGGGGCAGAAGGGGTCATCGCCCGGGGGCCCGGAGACACAGAGGGGCCCTGGGTTCAGAATTGTCAAGATAGAATGCAAAACTACGGCCTACGGACGCCATTAGTGTATTTAGGGGGTGCAATTGTGCTATGCACCCCCCCCCCCTTTTGACTCTGCTTTTTAGTAAAAAATAACAAAACCAATGGTGCCAAGTGACTGAAATATGCCATACTCTTTTAATGGTTTCTGTAGCTTATGGCCAGGGGCGGATCAAGGGGGGTAGGATGAGGGGTATGCATCCTCCCAGCCATTTTCAAACATGTTTTTGATGTATACAATTTTTCCATAATTTTGATCCTCTTTGATAGCAATAAGCCTTACGCCTTAAGCACGCATAATTGAAAATGTGCGAACAAAATGCGTCATATTTGACGAATCACTCAATATAAGGGTCAAAAAATTCGAACAAAATTTGCCTGAAATTATTCAAAAAGCACTAAAATAGCCATTACAGCGTAAATTTTCAAAAATTTTCCGGAGGAACATGCCCCCTTTTGTTTTTCTCAATCAGCTTCAAATTTGTTCTGCCGAAAAAAAATACGCTTGAAAAAAATGTGGAAATTATGACCCCCTCCTTTTAAAGTTTCTAGCTTTGCCACAGGCGATAATGTTTTTTTGATTTCGGGCCGAAATTTGAACATCTGTGGACGCTATGACCTTTTCTTTTGCTCATCGCTTGATTTTGGAGCACTATTGACCAAGGGGCCCAAACGAAATTTTTGCCCCGGGGCCCGAAATTTCTCTCGGCGGCCCTGGTCTCAGCTAACTCTAGTTACGCCTCTGGTTAGTGTGCAAAGCGTCTATTATGTCAAAAAATCAAATCAAATCTTCATCATACTCGCGGTATTACGCCAAAGCGTGTAACGAGTGCCGGGACCCATCTCCGAGGCGTAGCGCCTGGGCTTCACAGTAGCTCCGAAGGAACGTCGCAGCGGTGGCGAGACGTTGGCGACACTGTGCCGATTTGACCGACCCGAGATTTGAACCCCAGACCTCCCGCACCGATAGCGTGTGCACCAAGCAACTGAGCCAACGGCCGGTCAAAAACTTCTTTTTGCTTATTAACTTTCCAGATTTTGAGAAGTAAAAATTCACTTTTTAAGACTGCATTCGAAGTCACGAGTCGTCAACCTTTGGTTTTGTTTTGCGCCATAGAGCAATGAACATGCTAGAGATGACACGGACTGACTTTTTTGAGGCCCAGACTGCCCACGGCTCGGAACCTCTAACCCAGTAACTGTAACCGACTCGGCAACTCATACCAAAAATAAAACCCAGCCCGTCCAAAGGCTTTTTTTATGAACTTTTGATCACATTAATCAAACTTTAGAGATTTCAAAAATTGTTTGCGGCTCGTCAGCAGCCCAGTAAAAAACACAAATAGTACTGGGCCGTTAGCGGACCAGTAAAAAGACCGGTTAACGACTCGTAAGCGGGTCTCTAAGCGGCTCTTGCCAAGGTTGGCAGTACGGTACGTTGCGTTCAAAATTTACGTACCCGTACTTCAAAATTTTAACCGTACCGTACTAACGTAACGTACTTCGAATAAATTTAACAAGCGTACCGTACCGCGTACCGTACCAATGAATGGTACGCTTAAAACGTACCGTACCTAAAAATTACGTACCGTACCTTAAAACGTACCGTACCTAAAAATTGCGTACCGTACCTACCTACCGCCATTCTTGGATGCACGCCAAATTAGCTAAGTGCTATTGCAATGCCTATATACAGTCATTAGCAAAAGTTTAAGACCAGTCTTTCAGATTTAAGGTATTTGTAGATTTTATCATTATTATCGCATAGTGCAGTTTTATATGACGCAATATCCTAATGAAATTGCATCAGCCATCTGTCCATCACCAACACATGGGTTGTTTTCACGAAGAACCTATTTTACTTCATTTCGATTGGTTTTACAGCGTAATCAGTTGTGTACTAGCTGCTGTTTCAGTTCTTGAAAATGGGCAAAAAATCTTCTCTTTCCGAGACTAAAAGAGCCCAAATTGTGGTTTTAAGTGAAGAAGGCTACTCCGAACGAGAAATCAGTGCGAAGATGCAGTGCAGCAAGACTGCTGTGCACACAGCCCTTAAAAATTTCAATAATTACGGGAGTTACAAAGACTTGAAGAGAAGTGGGAGACCCAAAAAAACATCCCCTAGAGATGATCTGACAATAAAGCGAATTGCTGTACGTTCCCCAACAAGTTCTTTGAAGAAAATTCGTGCTGCGCTGCTTGGGAAAGGGACAGACGTTCACATCACCACAGTTTCTCGGCGTTTGAGGTTTAACTTTGGTCTTAAATCATATAAGCCAGCTCGCAAACCCAGGCTCACTCCTCTTATGAAATCAAAGCGTCTGGCATTTGCAAAAGAACATGCAGCATGGACATCTGAAGACTGGTCTAAGATCATGTTTTCCGATGAGTGTACTCTACAGCAGTTTGTGGTGAGAAAAAAGAACGTTAGAAGGCCTGTGGGTAAAAGGTTTGAGGAAAGATACACAGTTTCAACAATGAAACACCCACCGAGTCAAATGGTCTGGGGGGCATTTTCCAGGTCTGGTACTGCTGGATTGTATTTTTTGCCCCCAGGAAGTACAATGAACGGTTCCAGGTATGTGGATTTGCTAAAAGAAAAACTTGAAATGCATATGAATATTCATCAGTGCACAGTTTTCATGCACGACGGTGCTCCGTGTCATCGCTCGAAGATTGTGAAACAATTCCTTTCAGAAAAAAATGTGGCAACACTGGGCTGGCCTGGAAACAGCCCAGATTTAAACCCAATCGAGAATCTTTGGGAAATACTCAAAAACAAGGTTGCAGAAAAACAACCTTCAAGTGCTGGAGCATTAAACCATGCTATAAAAGAGGTATGGGTCAAAGAAATTTCAAGAGACTATTGTGAGAAACTGATATGCAGTATGCCAAAACGAATCCAGGCGGTGATAAAGAACAAAGGAGGACACACAAAGTACTAAAATTGCGTGTTACTGTTTTACAATTTGTAATTTGAGCATTCACAATGTGTTATACTAAATTTACGAGCAAAATATACCAGCAGTGGCAGTAATTTGTATTCTGGAGAGGATAGACAGCAAAAATACATAATTTCTGATAACTGGTCTTAAACTTTTGCTAATGACTGTAAATAGGTTAAAGTTTGCTATATGCGACCTGATCGGAAATTGAACCCTATACAAGTTTTTCAGCTACAATAAAAATACTTGTGTGGTGTCCTCGAAACTACCAAGGTCTGGAAAAGCAATGTCCCAGTCAGGAGCGGATCCAGGGGGGGGAGGTGTGGGGGATGCACCCCCCCCACCTGCTAACAATGCTTTGGATAAATAAAATTTTTCCATGATTTCGAACCTCTTCATTACAATAAGCCTTAGTCGCCTTAAGCACGCATAATCAAAACTGTGCGTAGCATACAAAATGCATTGTATTTGGTGAAGCACTCAAAGGTAGGGGCCAAAAATATGAACAACCTTTGCCTGAAAATTGTACAAAAAGCGCTGAAATGGCCATTGCACTATGCAAATTTTTGAAAATTTTCCGGGGGAGCATGTCTCCGGTCCCCCAAGAGTTGTTTTTGTTACTTAAGTTGCTTAAAATTAACTCTGCCGGAAAAAAACTACGCTTGAAAAAGTGACGAAATTTGGTGCCCTTCCCTGAAAAAGATTTTGAATACGCCCCTGATACAAAACATTTTCAGAGGGCTTATGTACGGCCGTTTTCGAATCTAAACGTCTTAGTATTTACTTAACATTCAACTTAATATAAAATTACACCCCCCTATAAAAAAATTTTTGGATCCGCCGTTGATCCCAGTCACACTGATCGATACAATTCATGTGGGCGATCGGAACCGCAGCTAGCTCCTACGTTTTGTAAAAGCTGAGTAAACATTAGCCGAATTTTTCTTTTTTTTAATTGCTTTCCAAATACTGTAGGTTACGACAGAAAATAATGCTGCTCGGTGACAGTAGAACGTTATGAAGAAGTCCAAACTTGTTCACTGAAATGCGCATTGCGTAAAATTTCTCTTATAAGCCTATTGGTAGTCTGCACTTTGCACCCTACCGAGCCCTGATTCAAGGAAGCCAGGACTACTAAAGGGACGTCAGAAGACCAAAAGAGACTTCTCCAATGACTTACCGGTAGCATCTTTTGTTGTGCTCATGAATCCTCTCTCAATTGAAATTCACGGTGGATGCATACAATGTATAATTGCGACCTGTTATTGTGAATTTGTAATGCCGCATATTAATATTCTAAATGAAAAATAGTCTGTTTGTGCTAGGCCCCAGAGGAGTTCTCTATTCACTCACTGCTGGCCATAGCTATTTATATACAACTTAAAAGTTTTGCAAGAGCATCAACCTTTTTTGTCACAACCTTTTTTTTATAATTACCAATTAGTTTTCAGGGACAATCTAATTGTAACATTTAAAAATTGTATAATTGCATGCTTACGTGTTTTAATTCCTGCTTTGTGCTTCCAAAACCTCGTCGGTTACTTTTATTATTTTTTTTTGCAAGTCCGTAGTTTCAAGATTACCGCCAGGACTGATTGTGTACTACACATTATTATCAATTCTGTATCGCCGTGAATATAATTAATCATTTAGTGATTTTGTCCCATCGGTCCTTGATCTTCTGTACTTCAGGTGGCAGCGACCTAAATGAACTTTGCTCCCTTCGTCTTTTCCTATGTGCATATTTCCGAAGCTACAGTGTTTAATGTTTCCGTTTACTTATGTTTGTTTTTGGAAATGTTGTACGTCAATAAAAGCTTTGTTCTTCTTGTTCACAAAATTTCACAATACCAAGTTACGTACTGTACCACATGGTACGGTACGTAAGGTACGTTTAGTACGCAAGGTACGTTTAGTACGGTACGTTTAGTACGGTACGTGTTATAACACGTACCAACGTACCGTACCCGTACCTTAGCAATAATTACGTACCGTACAAGCGTACCGTACTATTTGCCGAAAAATGGAGCGTACCGTACCGTACTTGCGTACCGTACCGTACCGTACTGTACTGCCATCCTTGGCCCTTGCCTTCTCTACCATGCCATTGATTTTTTTTGACTCCGTTGCGGTTGCACATATTCCACTCAATGTACACGCAGGATCTGCCAGTCCTCCTAATTACGGCCACTGGTTTTATTTTATCAAAGTGGTTGCAGATGATTGTGTAAGGAAACAGACTGACGAGTCAACCAAAGCACAGTGTAGCTTAACTGCAATATTGAAACTGCACACTAGTGTGATAACCTAATACAGTTGGCAAAGCATACGTAGAAGTTTGGGGACAAGTTGAAAAGAAATCGCGTAGGCCTACCAATTAACAAGGAAGCAGCATGGCTAAGCATCATCCAGATTTAATTTTTTGTCGCAAGCAACCTGGTGTTGGTAAGTTGATTTTGTTTTTGATATTATGATACTGCACTTATTTGCAGTGTCTGTGTAACGCAATTGTACATTTTCCCATTGGCAGATAAAAGTGGTGTTGTTATGCTATGGTGTCACTATTGCAGCTGTCTCTACTGATAGTCAGCCCTACACTTTTCCTTTGGCACTGTGGTATGAGCTGGTCTGGGAGTGTACAGTAAGCTACCACTGTTCAGGTTTTGTTACATTCAGGTTTTGTTACACTACATAAAAAGGGTCTCGTTTAGACTAAGAGTAAGCCGATAACGTCTACTGTTGCCTTACTCAGATAGGTTATTGTAGACACGGATGGCTTTCTCGAGATGAGACCCTCATAAAAGTTGGTAGCCTAGCGCTGTGTCCCTCCAAGATGCAAAATGAAACCCTCATAAAAGTTAGTAGCCTAGCGCTGTGTCCCTCCAAGATGCAAAATTTGAGAAAATAAGAAGTTTTGGGAAACTTCTCACATTTTCTATGAGTTTGCCAGCCACAATTAGACAATGGTAATTTTTCACCGAATTTGAATGAAAGTGATCAATATTTTGGTTCAAAACAAAAGTGTCATACTAATACCGGTACTGTATATAGAAACTCAAGTTTGAGGCCAAGATTGTGAAGATTAGATCAAACTTTTTTTAAACCCTCTTCTGTCTAACAGCCAAAATCTTTAGACAATTTATTATTAAAATTTATATTTGGGCAAATTCACACTTGTTAAAAACTCAGAGGGAACAGTGATTGGAAGAGTCATTTTATGTATGGCTGTGTGGGTAGAAATAAAACTTACCGTACTCAATGTGCTATGGTGGTTTTCCTAATAGGTACTGGTACTGTTTTTCTGGTTCATGGACATGTAAAATTGTTTGCTAGGTGAAGATTTTAACCAGAAAACTGAAGAACAATTTTGTTTTCTGCTCAGTGTTGAATACTGAATGCCATATATAGTCTACCATGCAGATATGTCAGTATGTGGCAGCTATCACATTATTATGCTTCAATTTTCTCCTACCTTTTATCAATTTTTTTGTGTGCTGTAGTACTTGCATTGTTATTGATTGTTTGTAGAATGTTCTATAACTAAACCCTATCATCGTATGATAAATAGTTGTTTGCATTTATAAAATTATTGTGCAGTTTAAACAAAGAAATTTTAGTAAACTCAACCGTTCTTGCTTATCCTGTCCACATGTCCAGTTTTGGTGGTTCCAAACCTTAGGCTTTGTGCAACTTAAAAATTTTTGGATGTTACAAGCGATTGGTGGAGAAAGTCTTTGTGCTTTTGGAACTACTTAAGCTAGGCATGTGGACAGGGTAACTGTGACACATTGGTATATATATAAGTTATTCTGATAATTATCATTTTTTTTTTTTTTTTTCAGCAATTGGACGACTTTGTGAAAAGTGTAAGTTTGCTTCTCACTTGGTGTTTTTATTGTTAGTCTAGTCTACCCCTCAAATGTTGTAATTCTCTTCGTAAAATCAGAGGTGGATCAGTTATAGCAGTACGGGTCAATTACAATATCAAATTTGATTATATACATTAACCCTCATATGGTTATTGGGGTTAAATTTGACCCCGAGAAAATAAAAACCAGTGATAACTTATGTTAGTCTTAAAATTCATGCTAATCTCTTTAAAAATTCCTAAAACAAGCTGTTTTAAGGTTTTAATATCAAATATTCTCTGATTTTATGATTCTTCATGATATATGATATTTCTGCAGTGCACATCTAGAAGTCAATTGGGGTCTAATCTGATCCCAAGAAAATAGAAAACACTATCAACTTATGTTAGTCGTAAATATATGGTAAATCGCTTAAGCATTCCTAAATTAATCTGTTTTGAGGTTTATCATATCTAACATTCTCTGAATCCTCGTCAAAAGTAACATTCTCTGAATTTATGATTTTTATCATGATACTTCTGCAGCACATAGCTATCTAAAAGTCAATTGGGATCAAATTTGACACCATGGAAAATGATTGATGTTTCTCAACCTTAGCTTGATTGCTCAACGTTAGCCCAATAACGAGAATGGGCTCCTGTAGTGGTTATGTCTTTCCCAACCACTAATTATGTGGTTTTGTCCATTTACCGTCATTATTACAGAAAAACCAATTGGGGTCAAATTTGACCCCAGACGACTTTATGCAAATGAAAATGTGATCATCAAATGAGGATGAATGAATTTTTGAATTATATTGCAATTACAATTACTTTGCGTTATTAATATGTGAAGTATATATAATTAACAATAGTGTAAAATCAATTTAGGTCAATAAAGAAATAGATATTATACTGAATTTTTAGTAAAAGCCCATGCGATATACTTTCCAGATTCATTAATTGCAAAACTAACATCTCAAAAATATTTATGCTACAGTTCATTTAGAACAGGGGATTACATTTAAGGCAGAGGCTAAGGTTACGTGACCGTAACTTTAGCCACTTCGTTTATTTTATTATCCCTTCACGCTTCCCTGATTGTACGAGAGCGTGACGAAGTAATAAAATAAACTAAAGAGGCAAATGTTACGGGCCCGTAACTTTAGCCACTTCGTACATTTAAATCACTTTGCATACTAAAAAGACTGCAAACAGTTAATACTTCTATTACGATGGTTTTCAACCTTTTTCAAGTCATGGAATCCTAAGTTAAGGCAGTTGTTGTTGCGGACCCCACACAAATCAGCACAAATAGACAAGATTTTTGAATTGTTATTGAAAGTAATGTGAGTAAAACGCAATGGCTACCTTCACGAGAGATGCCCTTTTGTTAGCGCTTGCCAAAAACTGACCATTTTAGGGTATGATGGGCTGCACATTTTCTAGTTAAAATCTCTTACTGCACTAAACATGACTCGCTGCTCATGCAAAAACAGCTCAATTTTCGGCATTGGCTTTGATAACAAGTTGTATTTTGGGAAAGGACCACTATTGTTTATTTGCACATAATTACCAATTATCTCAGAAACTCCATTAACATTGATAGCCTGCAAATAATTGCGTCATTGAGCTTCTTGATCTGTAGACTGCTAGTTTCTTGCTATCCTGGAATAGAGCTTGGTACTGAGACACTGTTGATGCGCGTATAATCTTTTTGATGCGAAGATCTGACACGAGTTTGGTACCCTCATAACTGCGCATGGAGGCAGAAGGCACATTAGTTGGATGTTTTGTAGAAAGCTCTTGCCACAAAAAACACTCCAGCCTCCTTGTAGTACTTCAAGCGTAATGGAGGTGTTTTTTCTTAAATCAAACATTTTTGCGTTACTGGCGGGAGCTTTCTACAAAAGATCCCATTCATTATTTAACCTTCTTGAATCACATTTAGATTGTGTCATGTCACTGCTGGTCTATTTCACACACATTATTATTAGCACCAGAAATTTATATATTTACAAGTTTAAAAAAGTAGAGTACTGTATTGCAAAGTCCGTGTAATTTCATAGTGATATGGATTTTGTTGTATTGCAATACGGAAGAAATAAATATTGGAACTTACTAACACTTCAAATGTTTCTGCGGTCGATTTACCATAAAAGTTTTGAAGAGGCTATGAGCCGAAAAATTGTGACTGGCTGGCTAAATCCGGGCTGCAGGTTGCCGCCGCCTAACCTAGACTATGCAAATTTTCGCACAATGACTTGATATCTCGATCAAAATTTGTGAACGCAAGGGGCAAATCATCATGAAGTAACAAACGATTTTTCACTTTCGTTTTAATGCATGTCGAAGCACTGAAAAATTTTCAGCTAATTGTGTCTTTGTGAAAGGCAAAATTGTATCATTGAAGGCAGTAGTTCCGAGTGCGGGAACAATCAACTGTCGTTTCTCTATCCAGAATTTGACGTACCAATAACCATTCCTAAGTCAGAAAGTTTCAGCCTCAAATTAAGCAGTGTCTCCTTATATGCGAGTTTGCAGAGTTTCAATGCTTCAGTCTTACCAAAAAATGTTGGAAGAAGTTGCTTGGGCCCTCAAACCACCGGTACCTCTTTGATATGCTTATTTCGTTCAGAAAAACATTGCTTTTTAAAATACATAAGCACCGGTACTTCAATAAACTGAACTATTTTTAATAAAACCTTCAATACTTTGGCAGACCCTTTAGCTCTTGCGACCGTCAAGTGATCCACGGCCCCCAGGTTGAAAACCACTGTTCTATTACAAATATAGACAGCTACTTGCATTGCCTTTACAACAGAAACAACTTTCAAGTTTTTTTGTAATGATGATTATGCTAATTAGTGATGCTTTGCATTTAGCAATAACATTTCACTTTTACATCGTCAGCCATGATGTAACATGTGCATTAGGATGTTGCAAACTCCCTCATGTGGCCAAAAACAAAATTACTTTTGATATACATATGGTGACCAGTCCAGAAAAAACTCCAGATATGAAGTTTTAGAAAAATTGAACATTGTTAAGGTGTTCACTTTCATTTCCATGACGACAGGCCTATCGATACGGGGAATTTTTATATCTCCTTAACCACTTGTGCTAGAAAGTTGGTTGATAGCTCAAATGACTCAAGAAACGTCAAGTCTCTATCTCACTTACAAAGGAACTGTATGGCTATTGTGCTTAGTTTTCGACTTATTGCATTAATTATGTTTCAAAGTCAGGTTTTGGGGTATGCAATGTTGTTACTCCATCTATTTTAGCTATTTCATGATATAGAGCGAAATCAGGTGCCAACATTGCTTTGGTTACATGACAATATACTACCAGTATTCTAGCTCATGGGTGGACTAGAAATGTCTCAGTTTTTTTTCATTTTGTGTTTGGTTTGCATGTAGATTACTAGCTGGCGTGTGTAATACTGATGAGTTAATGGTTAAAAAATCATCATAGTGCTACTTGGTAGACAAAGTATCCGCAAGAATGCGATGACTAAACGCCATAGAGATCCCCGTTTGTTTCTGCAGGGATCTGTTCCAACTCAAGACGACATCCATATTGTCACAAGCAAACTTCCTACCAATAACCAAGTATTAGCAGCATTCATTGCTAAAAGGAAGAATCCGACCAAACCAAAAACAAAAAGCCTTTTCATCACAATCATCTGCATCTTCTGGTACTGCACTAAACATGACTGCATCGTCTGGTACAGATGATTGTGATGAAAGTTGATCGTCATAACTATTGGCAAGCATTGCAATTGTTGCTTCTTCATTTTTTCTCATTTCTTCTGCTTGCTCAAGACTAACCTGAGCTTCTTTTTTTTTTCTGTTGTCTCAGTTCCAATTTGTGCGTTTTAATATCTTTTCCAGTTATTGATGCAGTGCGATCATTCTGCATTGATGAAAGAAATGCTTTGTCTTCTTTGTTGGATAACCTGCTCCATACATCTTTCAACCAGTAGGCCATGGTTTCTTGCAAACGTTTCTTGGATGCTTCAATCCAACTTTGGCTCTCCCTATTTTTCTTTTTTAATTTTCATCAAATTTTGCATGCTCCTATAATGTTGCACTATATCTTGAGCAATCTTGTTAGCTTGTTTTGTCGGAATTCTTGATCTGGCATAAATTGGCAAAATCTGTTCAGTTGTGGTTGACATGGCAGCTTTGAACATCGGCTTTTTGTTTTTGGTTTGGTCAAATTCTTCTTCTTAGCAATGAATGCTGCTAATACTTGCTTGTTGGTAGGTGGTTTGCTTGTGACAATGTGGATGTCGTCTTGAGTTGGAACAGATCCCTGCAGAAACAAACGGGGATCTCTATGGCGTTTAGTCATCGCATCCTTGCGAATAATTTTATAATTTGTTTACCAAGTAGCACTATGATGATTTTTTAACTACTAACTCATCAGTATTACACACGCCAGCTTGTAATCTACATGCAAACCAAACACAAAATGAAAAAAAACTGAGACATTTCTAGTCCACCCATGAGCTAGAATACTGGTACTATATTGTCATGTAACCAAAGCAATGTTGGCACCTGATTTCGCTCTATATCATGAAATAGCTAAAATAGATGGAGTAACAACATTGCATCCCCCAAAACCTGACTTTGAAACATAATTAAAGCAATAAGTCGAAAACTAAGCACAATAGCCATACAGTTCCTTTGTAAGTGAGATAGAAACTTGATGTTTCTTGAGTCATTTGAGCTATCAACCAACTTTCTAGCACAAGTGGTTAAGGAGATATAAAAATTCCCCGTATCGATAGGCCTGTCGTCATGGAAATGAAAGTGGAATACCTTAACAATGTTCAATTTTTCTAAAACTTCATATCTGGAGTTTTTTCTGGACTGGTCACCATATGCATATCAAAAGTAATTTGCACTCAGGCTCTGCACAGTTTTTTTATTTTTGAGGAGCGTTTGCAACACCCTAATGTGCATTGTTGATCAATTTCAGGTGATGGGAAATGCGTGATATGTGATTCTTATGTGCGACCATGTACTTTGGTGCGAATATGCGATGAATGCAACTATGGATCATATCAAGTAAGTGAACAAATAAACAAATCAGCTAATGGCACATTGGTTGTGAGTGTCTCTATTGTGATGAGAATGATCTTTAAGTGCTGGTTTGAGACCCCCCAAAGATTATGGTTTTGTTTTAGAATGGCTTATGTAACGATAATTATATGAAGCTCTTAAATTTAATAAGTGTGAGATTAACAACAGCAATACGAGCCTAGAGTTCTTTTTCTTGGCATCCACATACAGCGGTTATTAGGTTAAATAGCAATAAAAAACAATGTGTAAAATTGCGTCATCACTTGATACCAAATCACCGAACGCATTCGTCATTTTATTAATAGCAGCAGCATGAGTTGCTTCGTCTTTTTCAGACCCAAAAATCATTCCTTACTTCGCTTTCATTTTGTTTGTTTACTGTTTTATCGTATTGTACTCAGCAGAAATATTGCAGTGCCCACCGCATAATTATATCGATAATTGTTGTCTCAAAGCTTTATAATAACGTAAAGTCACGTTTTGCAGGGACGTTGTGTGATTTGCGGAGGGCCTGGTGTTTCAGATGCTTACTATTGTAAAGAATGCACTGTTCAAGAAAAAGATGTAAGTTTCTGGTATTGCTGCGATACTACTGGTTTAAATTGACGGTGCATGTGCTTTATGGGCTAGTGCAGGGGTGGCCAAGTGGCGGGATGCTACTGAGCCACTTCCTTTTTTCTTGCTTAAAGAACGCCTCTTTCAAGACCTTTTTTTACAAGACACGTCTAAGCTTGATAAATTTTGAAATATATCTCGTGTGCATTGCGGAAATGAATTGAAATTAAATAAAAGTTTGTGGTTGAGAAAAAAGGTTGGCTATCCCTGGGTTTATGCTTAAAATAGAAGCCTGTGATCCACAATCTAATCTTATTTTTTGATTGGTTAACTATAGGAAGGATTAGCTGATCTTGGAATGAAGTTAGTTTTTAACAGCGTTGGTTTAATCATCGTGTTGAAGAGGGGCACTATCGCAAAAGTTTAGCTCGTTCTAATTTTGACCAGCTTCTTGGTTCAGCTGGTTTGATGATACAACCCGTGTTTAGCAACAAAATATGGAAGTACAACATCAACTAGAAATATGAAAGGCCGAAAAATCTTAGCAAGTGCTGGTTTACCTGTCTTCTCACAAAGAAATGAATCTTTAGCTTCTATTTAATAAAATCAAATGTTGCTTAGTGAGTGAAATATGTCCGGCTTTTTGATGACTTGTTCAATTTATGCCCCCTTTTAAAATTTCTCGCTACGCCACTTACTGTCGGTATAATCAGTATGTGGTTTGTGGTTAATTTGTACGCGTTTTGACTATTTTTGTCTTGTTTTTTTGCAGCGCGATGGATGTCCGAAGATCGTTAACTTGGGAAGCGCAAAAACGGATCTATTTTATGAACGCAAGAAATATGGCTTTAAAAAGAGATGACGAAAGATGATGCTAAATTCACGAAATGGAGTTGTTTCATGAAACTGAATTTGCAAATGCAACTTTCACTGCTGCTATGAACACTGAACAGACTAGACTGTGTAGCGTCGAAATGCTCGAGTTTCTCATATATGAGACTGGATATCTTGTTAGTTATTGGAAGTTTGCCGTAATTTAGCGGATTTTTGTGGTTAAAATAAAGCCAGTAAAAATTTCGCCAAAAACTCTTAATGTCTTAAAATTCGTGAAGCCATGAAGCCTCTTGACCAGTGGTGTACGCACGGGGAGGGGGAACCCCCCTCTCCGTGCGTACAGGGGGTTGGGATCAACCACCCCCCCCCCCCATTGACAAAATTAAAACCTTTTTTAAAACGATCCGTCTTTTTTCATGCAGAGTTTGCCGATACTGCTGTCATGTTTTTCTTGTGCTATCCAACTTTCTTATTAATCTCGAGAAACTTTCATTATGATGCAATAATTCTGGTAGTCAAACTTTTCTGGTGGGTTGCGCTTGAACCAACGACTAACGCAAAATGCAAGCGAGAGGTTTTGGGTTCATTTCTGGGGCGGTAGCCGCCGTGAGCTTAGTGGTTAAGCGCACAGACTATCGTTGCGGAAGGTCTTGGGCTTGATTCCCGGTCCGGTCAAATCGGCACAGTGTCGCCAACAGCTCACCACCGCTGCGACGTTTCTGTGATAACGTATTCGGAGATAACGTATGCAGAGGAGAGGGCCGGGAGTTAACCCCCTTGACGATTGTAGAAAAAATGAAATCTTTCTTAATTTTGAAACAAACCTACTTTTTTTCGTGCCGAGCTTGCTGAAATTGCTATCATGTTTGTTCTGTCCAACATTCTAATTTAACTTAGAGAGACTTTTATTACGATGCGACATGCAACAATACCGGTGGTCCAACTTTTCTGATATGTTTTGCTTGAACTGCATTTTTGTCATTGATGCTACTGCTGTGAAGCAGTTGTTAAGTAAAGGTACGGGACAGCGGGTGCAAGCACACATTGTTTAGGCCATTCTCAATTGGCGGCCCATTACAAATATCAATCACGAATGATTAAACGCTGTTAAGGACATACATGACCAACAACACACACACAAAACCCTTCGCACTTCCGCTTGTGCCGAGCGCCAGGCGCGAAAGCTGCGAATACTATTTTAAAAGTTTTTAGTGTGACCCGACCGGGAATAAAACCCCAGTCTAACGGCTACCAAGCGGACGCTCTTAACCGATACACCAAGCCCCGGTTAGGAGTTTCCTTAAATACGGTGTCTCTGCTGCAGCTATGGCTGCACACAAATTTTTTTTTTAATCAAATCAAATCTCTAGACTCGTTTCATTAAACTCGTTGCAGTACCGCAGCGTGGTAGCGAGTGGCGGGGTCGGACCTCGCGTCTTAGCGCTTGGGCAACACAGATCCGAAGAAACGTCGCAGCGGTTGCGAGCCGTTGGATACACTGTGTTCGATTTGACCGGCCAGGGAATTGAACCCCAAGTTTTCCGCATCGATAGCGATATCTTTAACACTACGCTATAACCGTCCGGTTTAATGAAAAATTATTATTAACTTTAAAAATCTGAGTTGACCTTGCCTGCGACGTCACATCGTGACGACGTAATATTTTTACGTCATCACGATGTGACGTCACAGGAAAGCCCCATTGAAAAATCCTGCGTACGCCACTGCACTATGCTACGCATTAGGGTGGAGTGAAAAAAATTTTTTTAGAAATCGAAAAAAGGGTAGTTCCCAAATCCTGGCAAATGGTCCAAAACTTGTTGAAAATTTATTTTTGGGGGGTTATCACCATTTTCCAGCGGGCTACCCCACAAAATGTTATGACGCCGGAGATAATGCTTAAATCTCGGTAACCACTGGTCGGAGAGTAATGGCATATGGCTCAAAATTTGCGGAAATACCATGTTCCTATCCGTGCTAAGAAGAAAATTTTCCCTATTTTTAACCCAAAAAAAGTTACAATCCATTGATAATTTTTTTGGAAAACTCACCTACAAGTAATTGTGTAGAATGTGTACGAAGCACAGTCGTTTAATTTTGATCAGTGAAACTAATTCCTCTTATGTAACTAACACTGTTTGCGTAGGTGGGCACAGCTAACGCAAAAATTAGCTCCGCTAACAGCTAATCCGAAAACCAAAAAGATTAGCTTAGCTAACGCTAATCCGATTACACAAATTTTTCGTTAGCGGAAGCTAACGCTAGTCCGCTAATAATAAGATTTTAATTTGAGACAAAAACAACGAAAAATCAACTTTGTAACTTGTAGCAATCATTTTAAATATCGCGTTTTTCAGTTGATTAGCCAAGTCCAAACAAAATCGTATCAACGCAATTTCCAAAAATTTATATAATGGCACGGTATATTGTCAAGGTTTTGGGCACACGTTGAAAGAACTTGCAGCATTGAAATAAACTCGGCAGTGAAATTAGCACAGTAGGCCTACTGAAATCAGAGATGGGCATTTATCGTTATCGCTTGAAATAGTTTGGATGTATCGTTATCGCTTTTGTTATATATTTTGCTATCGCCGATAAATCATCGCGATAAACGATTTTTTTATGCACGCAGTATTTAAACTTCAAAGTTAGTGAGTCGGTGCTATAAAAAAAAACATGGTGTCCATCAAGACATGTTGTAATTTTTAAAAATTATTTCTTCGTTTTGCTTAATTTCACGGCAGAGTCCGTGAACTGCTCTCATTTGAAAAATCTAGAAAAAACATTTTTGCAGTTTGACTTACAAAAAAAAACTTCGTCAAACACATTGAAAATTTACCGCAACATTAATCGGAAAAATTTATCGGCGATAATTTATCGATATCGCTCTAAAAAATTGAGATTTATCGGTATCGCCCAGAACTTTTTTGAAGTTATCGATTATCGTTATCGCTTTAGTACAGAAAGGTTTATCGTGCCCATCACCAGGGCGGATTTTAGGCCGATTTGACCGATTAGACCAAATTGAGCCCCGCACCTTAAAGGGCCCCGTGTTAGCGGGAGTCCCTTTCTGTACTGCGAGATACAAAATAGGTGAAAGTGCCAAAAGTTGAACCGGCGCATAATATCTATGAATCATTTCTATTTTCTTTTTAATTAGGGTTGGGTTAAATAGAAAAAATCGGCAACTCGGTAGCTGGTCAAACCAAACAGGGTCGAATTTATCAATAGGCAAAGCAGGCTGAATTAAGCCTAAGGCCTGGGAGAAACAAGGGACCTCGTCACAAGCAAAAGGGCTCGACGCAATTACAGAGCGACTTTTTTGTTTTTGAGATCAACCATGGCCACCTTAGAGATGAGTCTGATCAGCGACCTATGATCACTAGCGGCCTACCTGATATCAACATAACCTAAGCCTAAAGCCTCTCATTCTCTATATCCGGCTCCGAAACCAAGCTTTGGTAAGGAAAAAAGTTACGCAGTTGTTTGGTCACGTGGGTTTGCTGTTCACAAGTAAACGCCTGGAGGTAGTTTTAGGGGGGTTTCATGTTAAAATTCAGTTGCAGCTTTTTTGTGTCTGTTTAAGGACGCACGCTCTCCACCAAAGCAATTGACACTTGAGTTAAATTGTAAAGTATACTTTAAGAAAAGCAAAAGCTGTGAGAAACCTTCAAGATTTATAGTAACAAAGTCAGTAGCACAGTGGCAACATCAGGTTGAGTTCCTTTGAAGCAATTTATGGACAAAACCATCTTTAGGATGTCCGGGGCCATGCGTTCTCGGAAATTTATTAAAATTTTCGTGTAACAAGTACAATTTTAGTGCATTTTGAAAAAATTTTCCGGTAGTTTTTGTTTATTGGCATATTTAGGCATATTTGAAGGAGTTTCAAATTCAAAAAAATATAATCGCAAATTATTGCGTTGTTGCATAATTTTTAAGATATTACCATAAAATAATGCTTGTCTGAAATGTAAAATTATTTAACTAATAGGCCGGCTTTCTTGATGTTAAAAGTACAGTAATCAATAAAAGCAGAGTCGGCGCAAAGCGGTGGCCTGGCTCCTACATACAGCGAGCTTGCCCCACCCACCCCCACTCTCAACCTTCAATCAACAATCTTACTTTTTTGAAGACAGCGGCTTTTAAGCATAATTTTAAACATTTTATGTATTGCTGAAACAGCTTCGCCGGAACTGTTTTGCGTTTCGTTCGAATTATGAATATCAAATATGGAAATTGCGTTTGTTAACAACGCAACAAGCAGCTATGAGCGTGTTCCTCTGCTTTTCTTTTGTCTTCGAACTCGTAAAACAACATGAGATTACTGTGATATATAGGCCTTACACTTGCACAGAAATGGCATTTTAAAGTTCAAATCAATGCCAGCTCGCTGCAAAGTTCTCGTTGATAAAGAAGATTGTGGCGTGAAAGCTTTTTTTGCAGTTTACCTAGTTTACTAAATGTTTCACACCTCTTGATAAAGACTTGGCCCCCCTAAGACGACTGCTCTGGCGCCGGCTCTTAGATTTGTTTTATAGCAGGTATTAAATGTCTATTTTTTTGGTTCGTTTACATGTTTGTTTTTTCATGAGACACGAACGTCTATACATTTTATTATGAAAAGAGGGGCCCCGCCATTAGATTTCTAATTGGGCCCCGCAGTTCCTAGCACCGGCCCTGCCCATCACTGACTGAAATAAGCACATTGCCGAAATAAGTAGAGCAGGGAAATAAGCACAGTAGACCTATGCTGAAATGCGTCGGTCTGACCAATCTGACCATATCTGATTACCGCGCCTTTGCGAAATGCAAGGAACTTGATAGACCGGCAGCTGAGAGGGGTTAGCATACCTTTTTTATACTGCGACCTTGAGTTACTGCGTCAAAAACCATCGGCGAAAGGTGATTTCTGCCAGGTTAAATTAGATGCGTTTGGCCGTAATAATGGGGGCCCAAAAAATTGCTTGCATGCCTTTCCTAGGTACCACATGAAGCCTAGTGGAAACGAAAGCTTACATGGACCAGATCGCGAAATGGTTTGTGACGGAAGTTTTTTTGGCTGCTTTACCCCCAACAGAAACCCCCACAGTTCGAGTGATGACGTCACAATATAGCTAGCGTACTTTTTCTAGATGCCACATGAAACTTAATGCAAACGAAAGTTTACGTTTCACCGATTACGAAATGGTATGTGACAGACATTTTTTCGGCTGCTTTACCCTCGGCAGAAGTTTGAATTATGACGTCATTTTCGCTGTGACGTCATAACTCGAACTTTAGGGGCTTCCGCCGGGGTAAAGCAGCCGAAAAAATGTCTGTCACGTACCATTTCGTAATCAGTGCAACGTAAGCTTTCGTTTGCACTAAGTTTCATGTGGTACCTAGAAAAAGTACGCTAGCATACCTTTGTGACGTCATCACTCAAATTTTGGAGGCTTCTGTCGGAAGTGGAGCAGCCGAAAAATTTCTGTCACAAACCATTTCGTGATCTGGTCAATGTAAGCTTTCACTTTCACTAGGTTTCATGTGGTACCTAAAAAAGGTATGCTAGCGCTTTTTTGGGCCCCGGTTACGGCCAAACGCATTCAATCTGACCCGGCAGAAATCACTTTTCGCCGATGGTTTTTAACGTAGTACTCAAGGTCGTAATATAGAAAAGGTATGCTAATCCCTCTCAGCTGCCGGTCTATAACTTCTCAGCTCCAAAATGTCGAAACAGTGATTGCGCAAGCTCAGCATTATATCACTGACGGAGTTATTATTGCTTGATTTAAGCGCTTAGCTAGAAGAGTGCCGGTAGATATTTTTCTGGCACAAAAAACGGGAAAATATGGCAGCTTAAAGGCTTTTCTTTACTAAAACCGCTGTAGCAACCATTCTTATTCTAGCGGATTAGCGGATTGGCTGAAAAAAGTATCTTCGATAACCAGTCCGCTAACATTTATGAACGTTAGCTGAACAGCTAATCCGCTAGTAAAAAATTAGCGTCGCTAATTAGCGATTTGTGCTCACCTATGCCTATTTGTGATTTGATGCATCAACAAATGGACGGATGGTGACTTCTACTCTTGCTGAAATAGGATGAGCGGTACCAATTGCCTCAAATCAGCAAGGACATATGCACCAAGAGAAAATCACCAAAACAAGCATTAAGCAAATTTAATGATTTTAATATATTGATTTAAATTTGATGCGAGATTGTTTTCAAATTAAACACAAAAAAATTGAAACATACAAAGGCTGGGTGGTGTCAAGACTGACTTCATAACAAACCAATGCAATAAAAGATGAAAGAAATGGCTGTTTTTGGCAGCCAAGCTTGCAGCTTTAAACAATTGCTGGAGGTTGTTGCCAGGCTAGCAGTAGCTTGAGTTTGTTGCTGGAAGAATCAAAATTGGCTAATTTGTAGTAGCCTATGCATTTGCTTCCTAGTTCATTGTTGGTGCATCGAACAAGCGAATCAAACTGCAGCTCAGTGCATAGGGGCAGGCATCGTCATTTGCACTTTCTTCAGCTACTTGTTTCCGATGTGCTAGCACTTTTGCCATTCCTACATTTTTATTATCATCCCCTAACATCATCATATAATCAGATAACCCATGGATCCAGCACCTTTTTGACTTATTTCAGAGGATTAGGAATTTTTCAAACAAACGTGTTGAAGAAATTACGGTACTTTGAGTGTGGTGCTACCGAATGGCTACTTTGCACTCCAAGAATATGCTTTGATTGCGATGTCAGGGAATGATAATGAAAATGTAAGAAATGTGGTAGTGGCAAAAGTGCTAGCACATCGGAAACAAGTAGCTGAAGAAAGTGCAAATAACAATGACTGCCTTCATGCACTGAATAGCAGTTTGATTCGCATGTTTGATGTACCAACTCTGAACTCGGAAGCATTAACCAATTTCGATTCTCACCAGCAAAAGCCCCCAGCAATTGCAAGCTTTACAGATACAGAAATAGAAGAATGTCTGCAAAAACCTCTGGTATTACACTACCTATATGTCATAGCGCATCTGTGAAGCGGCTCATCAAATTTGTTGCGGAAGCGTCTGCCCAAGTTGCAAGATTTGATCGATGAGATGTGTCATTCGACAAAAAAATTAAATTTCGCGAACTTACAAAAACATTTGACACCAAAAAGCAGATCAAACAAAAATGTTTTTGTAAACCGTGTGACCTCTTCTATAAGCCGGATGGGTCAAAACTGATCTCAAAGCAGTTGTTTTGGCTCTGAGCTATGAACTTTACCACACAGGCGCACCACCGCACCGAACTTCTCGAATTTGTCACAACTTTGCCGTATGAGGTTGACAGCATTTTTTGGCTGCCAAAAACAGCCATTTATTTCATCTTGTAAAGCATTATTTTGTTATGAAGTCAGTCTTGACACTACCCAACTTTTGTTTGTAACAATTTTTTCATGTTTGATTTAGAAACAATCTCGCATCAAATTTAAATCAATTTACTAAAACCACTAAATTTGTTGGACGCCTATTTCAGTGACTTTCTCTTGTGGTAAATGTCCTTGCCGATTTGAGGCAATTAGTACCACTCATCTTATTTCAGCAAGAGTGAAAGTCACCATCCGTCCAGTTATTGATGCATTAAATCACAAACAGTGTAAGTTAAATGAGAGGAATTAGTTTCACACAGGGTGTCGAACCGAACCTGAACCAGCAAAATTTTACTTCAGTGAAGCGGAACCAAACCTGAACCTTCAAAATTGTGCTCAAGTGAACCCAAACCGAACCTGAACCCCTAGCAAAAATAAGAATATATTTTTCCATATCCAGATGCCTCTGGCGCTGCTGAACGCACAATAAGAGCAGTGGTGATTATCACAAGGATCAGCAGTTTCTCGTTTTTTTTGCTGGATTCAAAGCAGGAATGGAATAAAAAATAAGAGACTCCGATTACTAGTTACCTAGGCTTTTCTCTGGCACTGGCACAACCTCTGGTTACGTCCTAACCGAAACGTTGAAGTATGGTGGTGACCGTGGTTGAACTCAGCAATTGGCTAGTCTAGTTGAAGACTGATCAGCACAGCTGCCAGGATAACCGTTTTTCTGGAAGGGTAAGACCTGGATAGACAAAGGAACAGGCCAAACATAGTAAGCTACAGCAACCTATTAGACAGGTTACTGGTATTCTAGTAGTAGGTTGTTAACATTTTAGGCAGTGGCTACTGTTACGTGACTAAAGTTTAAGCGACAAGTTTTCTAAGCGGTTTCGAAGTCTCATTTCCTGCATACAAAAATTCTCATCGAGAAACACGATGTAACAGTACCTGCAGCTACTACGCATTACGTAATTTTTTTTGGTACCAGTAGCAGCAGAGTACGGTAGGTGCGGATCATGATGGGGCTAGGACTTGAAATGCTGGATGAAGGTTTTCAATTTTCAAACTGTTTCTTGCACAAATTTAGAGTTTTGGTTAGGGCTGTTAACTCTAGCTCCTAAGTATATGCCTTTTGATATATTACCGCTATGCATATAGGTACCATCTGGCTCAGCTGTCCTAACTCCAACCCTTATTTATCATGTTTTTTCTAAACAGCTGTATACGTGTTATAATTGGATTATGCCATATTAAGCTGATATGTTTCATTGATACATGAACTAATATTTGAAAACTCAATACACGCTGCATTCTTGGAATTATATACCGGTACTAACTACCCAAATTACTGACTGCTATTAATGTGAAACAGTGTCTTACTTTTGGGCGCTTTTCTAAATGGTTAATTTTTCTGTAATGTTTTAAAACAAGACAAGTCTATACCCGTATTGATAATTTCAAAGGGAATTTACTAGTTTTAACAATTGTATTAGGCACCCAGACATTACTGCTAGTGGGCAACTAGTCGTAAAAAATGATCCTTGTTACCCAAATCAAATACCTCATCTTGAAAGTTAGAAACAAAGTTACTTCCCAGAAATCAGATGCCATAAGCTGCTTCAGGATATGCCGGTAAAATTGTCCACATTTGGGATTAGAATACAGGTGCAAGTCACTGGTTGGTGTGGTCATGGTATTGAAGCTTTTCATTCCCGTATGTGACATGTTTGCTGACACACCCTATCCATGAGGCGAATACTACGAGTAAGTTATGACATAGGTTCTTCCTTAATCTTTTGAGAATATAATTTTGAATCTGTCAATTACCCCTTATGATGTTTGTTCGACTGTTTTGACTTGCAGCAACGTTTTGATTCGATGAGCGTAGAGCAGCAATAGCACTAGCAACATTTTGTAGCACCAGTTTGTGCAGTTAATGGTAATATTTACAGTATTTGCTTTAGGACGCTGTAGACATTATCAATTTGCGGTTGCCAGTAACTTCGCCACATGGTAACTTCGCCACAGTAACTTCGCCACATGGAAACTTCGCCACACTTTCATACATCGAAAATTTACATTGCCTACACCGAAACAAGACTTTAAATTCCCGGTTGCCGTTAAAAATTTTATCGGGCTTTTCGAGTTACTTGGTAACTTCGCCACATAATCGAAACTGTGGGGTAAGATGTGGGGAGAGAGGTGTGGGAGAGTGCATGGGGTGAATAAGGAAGTGTGTTGGGGTGTAGGGGGAGGTCAGGGGAGTTGTGGGAAGAGATATGGGGGGTGTGGGGGAGATGTAGGAAATGTGTTGGGGTGTGGGGGGAGGTAAGGAAAGATATGTGGGGAGTGGAGAAGTGTGGGGAGGGTGTGGGAAAGTGTATGGGGTGAGTGGGGAAGTGTGTTGGCGTGTGGGGAAGGTAATGGGGAAGATGTAGGGAAATGTGTTGAGGTGTGGGGCCCCAACACATTTTTAATTCCCCACATCTCCCTACCCTCACCTTTCCCTACATCTCCCCTTACCTCCCCCACACCCCATCACACTTTCCTACACCTTTCATACCTCTCCCCAATTCCCTCCTTCCTCCCCCCACACCCCAACACATTTTCCTACTATCCCCACGTCTCCCTTCACCTTCTCAAAGTGTGGCGAAGTTACCATGTGGCGAAGTTACTGTGGCGAAGTTACCATGTGGCGAAGTTACTGGCAACCCAATTTGCTGCGTCGATTCCTGCAACAACCTCGGCTTAAGAAAGACGCGAACATTTTAAAATATTGGGAGAAGGAAAAGACCAAGTTCCCAGAACTATATGAACTGGCTACAATCGTGCATGCTGTTCCCGCCACCCAAGTGAGCGTGGAGCGCTCTTTTTCAAGTTTAAAGTTTATCTTGTCACCGCAGCGATCCAACATTACTGACCAAGAGTTAGAAAATGTACTTATGATTCGCAATAATCATTTATTTGCAGGTGCTGCTGCTGTGAATAAATGATTGTGACCTGCAATTCCTAAGCACATTTTTTTACTCTTTGTCACTAATGCTGCCAAGAAATAATTGTTTAGAACTAGATGGTGTGTGTAGCTGCAGTACTTGCATGTTGTGTAGCGGTAATTTCAGATTTCAGAGTGTTTCACTTTTCAGAACATTTAGCTGCATAGTGCATACAGTTGCTGGACTTAAAATACATAGTGCATACAGTTGCTTCAAAATTGTTGCACTTTCAATATTGCACAAATCGCTTTTCTTGAGCAAAAGCAGTTTTGGCTGTATTGGTGATTGTAGGACAAATGGGTCCGGGACAATTATTTCCCTGACCTATTTGTCCGGGACCCATTTATCCTGGTGCCCATTTTTGCGGAACCCATTTGTGCTGGTGCTCATTTGTCTTGTCCGGGACCCAGTTGTTCGAAAACCATACCATTTACTTTTGAAAATCTGAATTTAATATATATAATATAAATTACTAAGGTTATTTTTCTAACTATTGTGAACCTAAATTCAACAGTAATTGAGGGAAACTGCAAAGTGAGCTTGTGCCCTCTTTGAATCAGCAGCTGCATAGTATAAATATGTCCAGTGTGATCAGCTCCTGCCGAAAGTTGAGCTTGTCATGTAGGATTGCCACCGCTAGGCCATGTCGCTGAAAAGAGGTCAAAACCCAGACCTCTCGCGTCGATAGCAATGTTTCTTAACAATATGCCAGCAGGCTGGTAACTGGTTTTTCAAGTTTTGTTTTTTTTTTTAGGTACTGGTAGAGCATGCACCTATAAGGTATAGCTGCAATGCCTAATGAATAAACTGCGTATACGATATTTGTACATTCAACTACCTGTCAAGCTATTTCTTGATTTCATGCATTTTGTGAATAGTAAAATTTTTAGCTGTCAAGAACAGGCTCTTTTAAACACATATCAAGATACTTCTTTTTTTAGAAGTAATGATGAAAAAATTAATGTTTATAACTTTTCCTTCCATCAAAGTTATGATTGGTTGCAAGCTGCATAAAATAAAATGCAAATAACCAAATTTATAATTATCTGTAAATATTTTGCAGAAGATATGAGCAAAACCGCATGAAAAGGCAAGCACAAAAAATACAAAAGAGAAGAAAGAAGATGTGTGGACGATTAGACGATGCTGGCTCCAAAAAAGTCCTTTGGGGCTTGTACAAATCAATGGGCTTCCTTAAAACGTACTCACAGCCTCGATCCAAAAGATTCGGTTCCACAAGCCAAAGAAGTGGAGCATTCTGTTGAAAACATTTCCCGACATACTAGACAGATTCTTTTATAAATAAAAATAGAGAAGGTGGGTGCATTAATGTTAGATTATAGCACTGAATGGTAAGCGTTTTGGAAAATGTTCCAACTGAACTTTTGCGATATGCTTTCAACGTTTCATGTTGAAACGACAGAATATGCATTGTATCATGACTTTAAGATCATACTTGTTTATAAAAATATTTAAACCTACTTCGTAGCGTTATGACTTCTATTTTTCAGTGCCAAGAGCAAGGAAGATATGGAGAGCTTTAGAAGGCGATAAGACAGATCTTATTGGAGCAATTAAATCAACCAAAGGTTCTTTTTGTGGTAAGATGCTGTGTTACTTTGCTTTTGTGTATTGTAGCCTACTTTTGTGCAAGGTTTTTGTTCCTTCCGCAATAATGTTTGGAGATTCCCAGTGCCAGCAGATTGTGCAAGAAATTTGGGCCAAATTATGCGGTGCGTGGATTGAGTTGGCCGAGTGGTTGGTGCTAAGGGCGCCGGAACTGGTTTCGCGAGTTCGACGCTTAGCTAGGTCATCTTCGATAATGCATGTAGTTCACTCATGCAAAAACCCAAGCTGCGTTTACGTACCTTAAAAAAAGTCCAACATTTTGGCACTACAGAACTGATGTAGCACTTATTGGACGAAATGAACATCAGGAAACTATCTTTACTAAGCATTTTGGATTTTGCGCGATTTTATGCGCTGTAGATTGGATGATCAGTTGATCACTGCCACCTCTAAATCCTTCTACTTTTGCATCGCCGCAACCAGACAAAGTATGCTGATTTATCAAAACGAAAATAATTTACAGTGGGCAAAGCTGAAAAGAATTGTGATTGGAGTTGGGGAGCAAAAAGAATATTTTGAACGTGCAGTGTATTTTTTTGTTGTTGCATATTTATCCTATCACGAGAAAGCGATCAATGGGCTATGGGAGCTCGCTTAGGAGTTGCCGGCCATTTGTATACCGCACCAAAATGGGGGTTCCCGCTTAGCGCCTTTTCCAACTGCGCAACTAGTAAACTTGCGGGCTTGTACTCCACATTGTCCCTTTAATGCTGAGCGTCCAGCAGACAAGCTGTGAATACCAATTTTAAAGTCATTGGTTTGACCCGATTCGGAATTAACCCCGAGTATACTGCTCCCAAGGCGGACGCTCTTACCCACTCCGCTATCTGAGCTGTTGGCGATAAGAATTATATTTGCTGCACTTGCTTGTTATAGGGACGGACAGACCACTGTACTCGCTGCAGCAACGTCTTGCTTGCTAATTCATTACGCTGTTTTTTTTAGAATGTGAACAACATCCTACCGAAGTTTTCTTCGAAAGTGTGGCATGGAAGCGAAAAAGTTGTTACCTCAAGCAAAAGAATTAAGTTTTAAAATACAGTCATGAACTTTGCTTTGTGCTGCTTAGAAGAGGACACTAAGGACAGTTAATATTTTTTCAGGCTTTTTTAATGAAAAATTTTTGTGCGTGTTTTTTTGGCGTTATGATTGCACTTTTCAATTTTGTTGTTTTCGTTAATTTTCACCTTGTTTTGCATGTCACTTACGTTTTTGCAAATGTTCTTTGTGTTTTTTCTATTAAAGCATTTTGCCGTAAACATTCTAGTAATTGATGGTGAAGCTGACAAAATATTTTTTGGACACTAGAAAATGCTCTAAAAATGTAATAATAGCTTCAATAACAGCCAGTATCTGCTAATTTTGGATTAAAAATGGATCTGCTCACCGGTTTTTGATGAGCTTGGATTTAGATTTTCAAACTCAAAGTGAATTTTAAAATTAAAAAAATAAACAGATGCAACCCGAGTACCTAGCTTCAGCACACTTAGCTTGTCCTTCTATTTCGCGCCTGATCCGTAACCAAAAAATATCGAATTTCGCCTAACTACGTTGCCATGGTTTTATCACTAGAGTAAAGCATTGAAGCGTATCACGTCGCTTGGAAAGCCGTCGCGACGATTGCAAAAATGATAGTGTAGACAGTTCGCGCTTTTCAAGCACGTAAGCCAAGCTAGAACTTCTCGCATAGTGTAGACGCGGCTGAAAGGAAAAATAAAACTACGGTAGGCTCAATCTTAAAACTTTCAGCTTTGTACTGTCTTGCTTACACTGCTGATGATGACAGCTGAAATGCTGAATCTATATAGTCAAAAACGTGCAGTTTTGAGATTCACTGTAGCTTTATTCTTCCTTTCGTACCATAATAACCATATTCGTTGTGTTCGAAGCTTTTTGGTTAGTTTGTCTGTAATTAGTTGTGGATTTTCTAAAGGGGTCAAGCACTTTTTGTTTTCGCTTGCACCAACAAACTTTACCTTCTTTTTGTTGTTTTTTATTCTACAGTATGTTATGTCATGTCGATTGAGCCTACCGTAGCTTTATTTTGCATATAGCTGAAAATATGATAAACGAAATCGTCATCTCAGCGGAAATCTGGAATATTATTTTAAACGAACTTCAATCCTTGTGCTACATCACGATAATCTTCTGTTTTTGGATGCCTCCTTCGTGTAAGTAAATAAAATTATTTCGTAAATCGTTAAGTTACTTACGAGGAGTGTTGATTGTAAAATTAATGTTTTCATCAAATAATTTTCAGTGCAGTAGGCTATGATGCCAATATTTTTTCATCAAATAATTAAATAAAATTACATAAATAACTGAAGTTATTTTCTTATGCTGAAAATTTAAGAGTTTATTGAGGGAGACTGCTGAGTGAGCTTGCGCTCTTCGAGGCAGCGGCCACCCGCTGTATATTGTCAAATGCGATCAACTCCAGCCCCGGTCCTACTAAACACCGCAAAGAACTGAAACACCGCAACAAAGGACTTACCAAACACCGCAAAAGCACGACAATGGACTTAAAATTGATCTACTAAACCATGCAAAAAACGACAAAGGACTTTTAACCATACCATAACAAAGAACGCAAAGGACTTTAGATTAGGATTAGGTTAGGGATAGGATTAGATTAGGGTTAGGATTAGGGTTATCAAGTCCTTTGTCGTTCTTTACGGTGTGTAGTACATAAATTTGAAGTCCTTTGTCGTCCTTTGCGGTGTTTCAGTCCTTTGCGGTGTTTAGTAGGACCCGCTCCAGCCCCGATTCGAACCCGTCACGTAGGATCTGTCACCTGCACGCGGTACCGCTAAGCCAATGTAGCTTACATAGAGTAAACGACATTGCAAGCACTCGTTGCATCATTGAATAAGAAAATTGTCAGAAAGGCATTTTGTTTAGTTTAGTTTCGTCGTGTTTAGTTTATTTGCGACCAACATGCACCTTCTAAAATTTACTTGAAATTGTAACTCTTTTGTGCTATGGTCACTCAATTGTTAAAAGCAAATCTACAAGTGGCCAAGCTGCACGTAGGGTGCAATAAAAATCCGTGACCTGTCTTTATACCCTCATCCCTTTCAGGGGCGTGCCCAAAAATTTGAAAAGGGGGGGAGGGCGCATTTTAAAGCCAAGCCGGCGGGGCCGTACATAGTTGTGAAAAAAAAGCTTATCACGCCCAGGGTCGGATTAAGCTAGTGAGGGGCCTGTAGCAAAATTTTTGCGGGGCCCTAGTTTTGGGAGACCCGACCGGAGGGCAATCAAGCCAGATTTCATTTTTAGTTTCATTGTTTCATACCAAGGGTTCTTACCGGAATTCACTGAAGACGCGTAGATGGCTTAAATTCGTACACAAGGCTTAAATTCGCTGATGTTCACTCTTTTTTTTTAACGAAAACAATTTTTTTAAGACCCGAGACTCAAATTTTGTGAAAATTTGGGAACAAAGAAGGAACAACGCAAGCAATGGCACAGCAAAACGAAATTAAGATCAAAATTTTTGTTGTAGGCACTAATAGTAAATGTCTATACCGTTCATATCAAAATCCCAGAGGCAACAGAACACTAATAGGGAATATAATAACTTCTTCATCTTCATGCGTGTCAGGACCGGATTAAGGGTTTCTGAGGCCTGGGGCTATTTGGTAGTCAGGGGCCTGTTTTGTCCCCGTCAGTCCTAGACCTGCTGAAATATGTAACCTACATATCAGTATTAAACACATTCAAAAAACAAATTTTCTGAACCTATTTTGCACGTACAAAGCTTTAGAAGATGTCATACCGCAGAGCCCCAATTTCCGCAAATACGCTTTCTATTTGTTGTTTTGTAAGTGATTCTACGATTAGTTTTCCCCAAGCCATGCAAAGTTTGCGTCAACCTCCTTCACAGCCTCTATTTCAGGGATGGCAAACCACTGACCCGCGGATCACCTAGTGACCCACTTGTAGTTTCAAAAATATTACGAAGAAAACGGTAACGAACATTAACGTAGTGAAGAAAAGCTTATCTTTCCATACTGCGGCATTGAAGACGGGAAGCTGGGTATTTTTGAGGTGAAGATCCTTTTTTTTGTTCTTTGCACAGATTTCGGAAGAACTTGGGTTCAAGCCCTTCGTTAATATCATTACATCCACAACCCACGTTTTTTCTTGTTTCGGTCTACGACCTTAAATTTGATCCACCAATTAAAAAGGTTTGCCATCCCTGCTCTATTTCGTATCCTAACGTCATTTTACGAAAATTCGTACGGCATTTTGTGTGAAACCATAAGTCTATGGTGAAACCATCTTTAGTTTACGCTGCTGTCTATGAATTATGCAACGAAATAATCATAAATTAATGACTCGCTAAAACGGCGACATTTCTTCGGAGCTGCGTTGCCCTGCAGGCTCTATGTCACGTAGATGGACCCCCGCTACATGTATCACCCTTTCGCGTAATCTTGAGTTAATGAAGATTTAGATCAGGGTTGGGGAACCTGCGGCCCGCTTAAGTTTTGAATGTGGCCCGCGTCAGAACTTTAATTGTTAAGTGTACAACAAAATGGTGGAATATAAAACATTAAGATTTCTTAAAAACTGCGTCACATTTAACTACATGCTATATATTTATAGCATAAAAAACGCGCAAAAGTCTCTGATTTTACGGAAAAAAAACAGCTCAGCATGAATGTTGTTAAATTTGCGACGAAATATTGTGCCTTTTTAAAGCGAAATTTAACAATTAAAAGTAAATGTGGCCCGCTGAAAATATTATGCTGTGCTTTACCGGTTCTCCACCCCTGATTTAGATTGATTTCCTTCTAGTTACAGGATAGAACGTTACATCACACACTGTAACCGATGCTGGGCTATTGATAGTATTTGATTGTGATTTGTTTCAAAATTTACACAGCAATGAACATTCATATCAATCATCATTTTATTTATTCAGTTTAAATTCTGTTTCGAAAACCGTTAAATTCGTTGTACAATATGCTGCAGAACAATCATATTGCGTCGGAATGTTTTTATATACATTGTTTGGCATTTTTTTGCTTCCTGCAATTTTGACCCAAAACATAGAGAGATTTGATTTGTTAGGAGGGGCTGGAATAATTTCAAAGCTGGCTTCTGGACCCTGTTTCCTGCTCCGATGAATGCCTCAGCCGTTGGGCTGGTAACGCAATACTGGTCCGAATCTCGCAACGTAAAGTATGTCCAAATCTCACAAACTCGTAATCAGTCTTCTTGGATTTCGTTTACTTGCCGCAGATCTTGTGATTTAAATTCAAGAGTAAAATCGATAAAACTTTTGGCGTTGATACAATCTTGAATCACTCACTTAGCCCTAACCTAAACTGGATAGATTAGGCCTATAAAGATTGGTAATTCGTATTCAACTTTAAAATAAAATAGTTGATTGATGAAAAAATCACTTAGTTGTTCATAATAAGTTGTAATCGAGAGGCCTATTTTGGTCGGTGGGCCTGGGGCTGCAGCCCCATCAGCCCCCGCCTTAATCCGGCCCTGATGCGTGTTCACTGTTCCTTTGGTTGCTTAGCCACTTGCATTTTTACCGTGCTGTACTTCTATCGTATCAACTCACTGTGACCTACTGTATACACTAAAATGCCATAAACATTCGTAATTATATGCGCGACTGGAAGTTGACTTTTTATTTTCTTGCAACGAACGCGATGTGCGGTCAGAAATCAGTTTGCGGCCAGACTCAGAAATACTGTAAGTTTTATTTTGAGGAAGCTTATGATTTCAAAAATCAAATCTTCATTATACTCGCCGTATTACGCCGAAGCGTGTAGCGAGTTGCGGGGCTCATTTCCGCGGCTTAGCGCCTGGGCAACACAGTTCCGAAGAAACGTCGCAACGGTGGCGAGTCGTTGGCGACACTGTGTCGATTTGACCGGCCCGGGAATCGAACCCCGGACCTCCCGCACCGATAGCGTGCGCTTTGCAACTGAGCTAACGGCCGGTAAGCTTATGATTTAACAACTTTAAAGAAAAAAGTGAGGCTAACAATCCGCAAAAATTTTATAAGCCAGTCCTAGCCGAAACTTTTTTACAAAAGTGTAGCCTAATTTTTTCTGTAAATCGAATCTTAATTTTGAAAATTGCGGAGCCCGTAGCAAATGCTACTTCTGCTACAAGGTTAATCCGGCACTGATCACGCCCACAGATGTCGAATTTTACGCACAAAGACATGTAAAGAGCAAAAAAAGGTCATCACGCCCGCAGGTTGTCCTTTATACGAATATCACCTTTACTTAGTGTATTTGCATGCGGGAGGAGGAGCGCGGACCCTGCGGCCCCTCCCTAGATACGCCCCTGCCTTTGTAAGTATTAGTAGCAAAAGTAGTACCCAGGTCAGTAACCTAATTAAATCTTCGCGGTTGGATAAAATGCCACGAATCAAATCCTTATATCGAAATAGATTACTCAACCTGACAGTCAGTTTAGCAAAAGCGCTTACAACTACGTCACGCAAATAAAAATGGACCTCTTTCTGGAAGCAGAAGGGAATATATCCTCCATGGAATATCCATATAACAGAAGTCGTAGTTCGTAATTCATATATATGAAAGCAGATGGCTGCTTACGCTCTTAGTGCTAATATAAAAACTCAAATGCATTTAGCCTCCCCCCTCCTAAGTGGGTTGACTATAATAGCCCAAAGGTTTACTTTGATTTTTTCGTAGACTTCCGCTGAAACACTCAAAAACACGAGACCATTAATAGTTCACAATCATTTGTAACTACCGTTATTTAGTTTATACAAGAAATTACACTTTGCCCTCCGCTTAAACGAAGATCCTCTTTGTATATTTTATTTGCAGCATTTTGTTGCTTTCAGGGTTTGCAAATCTTGCTCAACTAACAGACAAGGAGATTTTGGCCTTTGTATCTGGATGCTTTGGACTAATATTCAGTAAAAAAGGTCTCATTAATATGCTGCAACATGCTCCTGAAAAATCTTTCTACCATAATCTGTTGTTTGATGCTGATGTATGGACTCCTATTGCACAGTGGCAAGTTGTTTCTTTGTTTCTCTATTGTGCAACAAAAACCACCCGCGAAACCTTTCGTGAAGAAGCTCAAAACAAGCCCGTAAAAGTAATGTGGTCGGTTCAAGTGATTGGGTTTATCGCTCAAATTTTATTTTGGAAAATCTCTGCTTGGGTTAAAACCAATATGGCTATTCATTTCAGTACCGACAACAATTCTGGGACATTGCTTGTTATTGAAGTTTCATCGGCTGTTCTATATTGCGCACTGTTGTGTTTTGCATGGGGCATTGAATGTTTAGGTTTTATCGTAGCAGTAATTTTGAACTTATCGTTGACATTTTTGCCAGAATTTAAAGGAATTGTGATAATGATTCCTGCTATATGCTTTTATATTTTACTAACCGTATTGAAAGTTTCAAATCGAAGCAGAATATTGGCCACAGGAGTTTTAGAAATTGTGTTAATGCTTTTTTTTGCTCCATCTTCCTTTTATGCAGCAGCATTTGTTAATTCAATTAAAACCTATGGCAACTCGGTGTTTTTAAGTGGCCTGTTAAGTTTTTTAATGGGAATATGCTTTTTATTTATTCCAACAGCATTGAGCATCACCGATCACGCTCGCACCATGATGACGTTTGCTCTACTTTTGCATGGTTTTGTTGCTATGGTGGCCCGGCAACTTTCATAACGTTATCTGCAGTACAAAGTTGTTCTGATTACTTTCATGAATGATTAACGATTTTTCTCAGAAGACATTCACCTAATTTCTATAAAAATATATTATTAGTTGAATGGAACTGGCTTATGGCTGCGAATCTTCACGCAACCACTCATTATCCAGTCTTATTAACTATCGGCAGATTAATTCAGTTATTAGCACACGTTGTCGGTGCGGTAGGTCTGGTGTTCGATTCACAGGTCGGTAAAATCGGCACAGTGTCGCCGACGGCTCGCCACTGTTGCGACGTTTCTTCGGAACTGTACTATGTTGTCCCGGAGATGAGCTAAGCCGCGGAGATGGGCCCCGCCACTCGTTACACGCTTCCACGAAATATCGCGAGTATGATGAAGCTTTGATTTTTTTTTTATTAAGTTAACCTTATGTCCTCTTAACCTTCTACCTAAAAATATATGAAGGAAGATTTTGCTATACTGTAGCTGCCAGATTTCTAAACCTTAACCTAGATAAGAGCAGCAACTTTCAAACATTCTGTCTCTAAAATAAGTCGAAATTAGAGAAACCAAAGTTACAAAAAATTGTGGAAATGCGTATTAAATCACACATAGGTTCTACAGCATTTTTTAAAGTGGGTGTTGAGCAGAATCTCAGACTCACACTGGTAGAAACTCGGTTTTTTTCGTCGAACTCCAAAAAGTCGATCGAGTTAACTTAGCCAGAACTCGAGCAAAATTACTTGAACTTGACCGAGTTTGATAAAAATTACTATATATTACAAATGACGTTGATTTGTGTCTGTTAATTTATGTTTGCTGAACTGCCATAAAGTTTGGCATTATATCGTAATTTCGGTAAGATGAGTATTGTAAAGTGAAGTTTGCATTCAAGTATTATTGCTTTAAACAGCTATCATTTTGGATTCAGTAAAATTCGCTGGAGCTTGTCCAAGATTTTTAAGGGGGCTGGGGTATAAAAATCAAATAAACACATGTTTTGCAGTTTTGTTCACTTCGATCAACCGAAGAAGCGATTACGATTATGTCATACCGTAATCAAATATTATAAGTGTAAACATAAAAATTAAATAAATATATAAATATAAGGAGCCGACAATTTTAAGGTTCCAAACATAGACCCCTTACCGGCTATTTTGTGATAGGCCTACGCAATTGCTCTGCGATATTCGTGACAATTTTTTATTTGATTGTATTTTGCATTTGTTATTTTGTAGATAGTGATGTTTGTTTTTTTTTTTTTTTTTTTTTTTTTTTGACGTTTTGCTCGAATATACTCGAATGTTTCACCTAATATTCTACGGTATCTAGTTCTAGAAAAGCTCGCAACATTATTCAACATTTCATATTGCATTGATTTATTGCCAAGACAACCGGCGCTATTTGTATCAGATAAGAGCGTCCGCTTTGTATCTGGGAGACTGTAGTTTTATTCCCTTTCGGTTCGTACTAAGGATTTTACAAAAGTGTTTGCGGCTTCCCAGCAAGGCCCGCGGCACAACGTAAAAATTAAAGGCGGAAAACTCAAGTATGTTTTTCTCACAGTATTTAATTATTTATGGTTGATATTGGTAATAGGCCTACTGTATGCAATGTGTGCTTTCAGAACCGGCTGTGCCATACCTTTGCCTTCACTAGCAAAATCAAACCTTCATGATACTTGCGGTATCATGCCGAAGCGAGTGACAAGTAGCGGAATTCGTTCTGCGGCTTAGTTCATTTCCGGAGCAACACATCTCCGAAGAAACGTCGCAGTGGTGGCGAGCCTTTGGCGACACCGTGACCGATTTGACCCACTCCGGAATCGAACTCCAGACTTCCCATACCGATAGCAATGTCGAAGCTACTGAGCTAACCGGCCGGTTCTAGCGAGCAAAATAGCAAGGATTTTGTTTACGATCTTTTATAAGCAAGCAGCTCTTTCTTTTACAGTATAATTTGCGTAATTTGAATTATCTATAGAAAGATTACCAAGCTGCAACTCAGTTCTCTGAAACTGTGCTTTAAGTTTATTAAAAATAATACAGCAGGCCTACACAAGTAAAATAATTAAGTCACAACGCAGACACATGAAGAGTAAGAAAGTTAAACCATCAATGAATGATAGTATGCAATCATTATCTCAAAAGCCAATTTTTCATATTGTTGTTTGAAAATACCAATCACAAAAAACAATACAGTTGAGCTGAACGGAAGCACCTAACATCAATTGCAAATTCAATTTGAATGTAATGCTTTTGTTGTAAGGTTGATTTTTAGAACGAAATTAAAAAGCTATTTACAGTAAAAGTATAAAAGATTTAAAATCCACCTAAGCCGTCAAAACTCAAAACATGCAAACATTTCAAAGCACAACTGCAAACTGGTAAGCATTTTTAATGGAGTTCGAGTTCACTAAAAATATTGTAGCCGAATTCGAGTTCTTCATTTTTAATTTTGCGAGTTTATGTTCGAGTTCACTGATTTTTACCGAGTCCATGCTAAGTTCAAATAGTTTTTATCGGGTTTAGGCTAAGTTCAAGCAATTTTTGTCAAGTTTATAGGATACCAAACTCAATCAAATTTTTTCGAGATTTAGTTCGAGTTCAGGGAATTTTTGTTTTTTCGATTTCAAGTTCGCATTTGACCGAGTTCAGCATTTTCAAGTTCGAGTTCGTAGCCGTGTTTCAAAGCGCTGCATAAAATGATTTTTAAAAGAATCAGCTTCTACTGTAACCATATAAGTCCACAAAGCGTATGCGTCAGTGACTCAGTCTTGTGCTGGGTCGGCTCAAATAACACGTATTCTATAGTACAAAATAGGAATGATCAGCCTTTACCATTTTTAAAATCAGTCAACCTCGCTATGTTTACTCACTTAGGTTTTTCTTAAAAATGTCGTCATAAAGTATCTACGATGACGACATTTTTCATTAGCTTGTCACAGAAATTATGAAGTAGGCCTGTATTGCTAAGGTTAAAAAAGTGTTTTTATTAGTCTTTTCACAGCAGTTTCCATAGTAGCTTTTGATGAGGTATAATCGCAGCTCGATAAATTGCGCAGGATTGCAATATAATGGGTAGTTTAATAGCGCTTAGCGCTTTAATATTAAGAACTGACGCCACCAAAATAGTTTGAGCTGCTGTCTCAAGCGGGGTGCAGCGGAACCGTAGAGTGCGATTTGCGTTTCGTTGAGGTGCTGCCAGCCCTTGTCATGTCATGGTTGCATCAAGTCAGGGCCGGGTTCAGACAATGAAACGCCCTAACCTGTTTGATCAATGATCAATCAGACTCATCTGAGTCATCTCTACGTGAGTAAAGGTCTTGATGGACAATCTCCAAAAAAAAGGCCTTCGTTGTTTGTGACGACGAGGCCTTAGGTTTCAGTCTGCCTAGTGCCTAGCCTATTGGTAAATCCAGCTCTGTTTCAAGGCTGTAGTAATTTAATGTGTTAACTTTATAATGCGATTGGAAGCCTTTGTAGAGTTTGGAATCCTCTGTTTGTCCTGAATTTTGATTTCAACTTATTTGGATCAGTGGTTTTCAAACTTTTTCGGCTTGAGGCACAGTGAAAAGATTAAATACAATTTGCGGACCTGCACAGCCGCATTTTATCGTTCTTTTCGAGAAGTTACTCACGTTTTTTTTTAGATTTTTTATCAAAGCGGAAAATCCATACTCACAATTCTCAAACTTAAAAGGATGCTAGTGACAAGATTATTTCAATGGGTTTGTCGCAATCATCCTTATTCGTTAGTGCATTGGCAAGGATTTCAAGTACCGGGAGCATTTAAACTGCAATGAATATAATGTTCAAGCAGGACTCGCATGACCATTTGTGACACGATGAAGTTAATATCTGCAATTTTAAGAAGTTCCGCTGTGCAAACACCCTGATATTTATCGGCGACATGACCTAGCGGTACCGCGCGCAGGTTACAGATCCTGCGTGATGGGTTCGATTCACGGCTGGATCCGATCGCATTTGACATTTACCGGTTGGCTGGTGACTCGAAGAACGCAAGCTCACTTCGCAGTCTCCCTCGATCAATTACTGTTGAATGTTGTGTTCAGTATAATTTGAAAATAAACTTAGTCATTTACATTATCTGTCATATTGTTACAGGGCCGGCGCCAAGGGGGGGGCCTGGCTCCCCCAATTGACATACTTGGCCCCCCAATTAACTAGCCTAATTTTTTGAAGACAGCGGTTTTTGTTTTTAAATCAAATCGGCACAGTGTCGCCATCGGCTCGCCACCGCTACGACGTTTCTTCGAAACTGTATTGCCCTGGCGCTAAGCTGCGGAGATGGGCTTCGTCACTCGTTACACGCTTCGATGTAATACGGCAAATATTAAGAAGATTATTTTGAAAAACTAATTAGTGTACCGGTAACTAAAACTTTTGAGGAGGGTTTGAACCCCGTAGCTTCGATAACAATATTACACTTTGCTGGGATCTACCATACGTCTTAGTTGAGCTGGAACTGTCCGCGGAAATACGCCTGTCTCAGCGTCCCATTCTAGTTGCGAAAATGTCCCGGAATTTTACTCTCGAGGGTGAAGAACTTTTTGTTGAAGTTCTTACCGATGACTTTGGGGACCCCCGCTGCTTGAACGCTTTCTTTTTTGGTGTTTTTATGACATGCTCCGCTTTGTATTCTAGGAGTTAAGGTAGGTTTACATTTTACCCTGCTGTTCCAGCGGACGATCCTTCATTCGCGGAAAGCGTAAGGTCAGCAGTCAGTATAGACGGTTGCAATTGTGACGTCACAGGGAAAAATATCAACGACCAATAGGAAACATTACCTCTTCAATTCTTCTCTAATTTAATGGTATCTTTTTATTGCTTTCAGGGCTTGCAAATCTTGCTCAGCTAACAGTCAGGGAGATTTTGCGTTTTATATTTGGATGCTTTGGATTAATATTCATTAAAAAATGTCTCATCAATATGCTGCAACACGCTCCTGAAAAAATTTTCTACAATAATCTGTTATTGTTTGATGCTAATGTATGGACGCCTATTGTGTGCTGGCAAGTTATCTGTTTGTCGATATATAGTGACTCAAAACCTGATCACAAAAACTTTCGTCGAGCGATACAAAAACATCCTGCCAATACAATTCTGTGTTCAGTTCAAGTGATTGGGTTTATAACTCAAATTTTATTTTGGAAACTCTCTGCTTTGATTAAAATTAGTATGGCGCATCATTTTAGCACTGGTAACAATTCTGGGACATTGCTTGCTATTGAAGTTTCATCGGCTGTTCTATATTGCCTACTGTTGTGTTTTCTGATGGCCCCTGGGTCTTTTATTTTTATTGTTGCAATAATTTTGAACTCATCGTTGACATTTTTGCCAAAATGTGAAGGAATTGCAATAATGATTCCTGCAATATGCTTTTACATTTTATTAACCGCATTGAAAGTTTCAAATCGAAGCAGAATATTGCCCACAGGAGTTTTAGAAATTGTGTTAATGCCATTTTTCGCTCCACCTTCCTTTTATGCAGCAGCATTTGTAAGTCATTTAAGGCCTGTGGTTGGATGCTGCTGGTTCTGCCATTCGATATTTTATTGGTGGTTTGCGTATATTTCACACCAGCAAAAGTAAATTTCAGTTACAATATTCTTACCATGCTAACGTTTGCTCTATTTTTACAAGGTTACCATTCTAGTGAGAAGTAGGCTATTTTCTGCTCATGACAGTTCCCATGTCTCGCGTTGGGACGAAAGCCAGGGGATTTTTTGCGTCACATTTCAATTTTTAATGATATAATCACTTTTTTCAATTATGACGTTAAAAATCTGATGATGCTTTGGCGTTTTTTCACAATAAATTTAATTAAAAAACGGTAGTCTAGCTTTTGAAGCAGAAGTTTCATTTCGCCACCGATCAACTCACCACACCCATCAACTCACTGCTCAATGTGGGCACGAAATAACCATTTTCCATAAACTGCTTGGTAAGCGAATAACTAAGTCACGTTTATAGTCTGTTATCGCAGAAATATTTGAAAACTTAATTCGTTTTTGGCTTATTAAGGTTAAACTGGTTCGAAAATTTACACGAACACGATGATATTTTTCGTCATAGAATTGTTCCAGAAGAATGAAATTATCTGAAACAGAAAAAAAATAATGTCATTGAAGCCATAATAATACAATACAAAATACTAAAAGAAAATATATTTTAGAGACAAAAGTCAAGCAATTCGGCTGGTATGATAATTATTGAGTAAAGACCCATAAGCAGAGTTAATTCAGAAAACGAAACAGGATTATTTTACTCCGATTTTTCATAGAAAATTTGATCAATTAACGTAGGCTTTTTAACGAATGTTAAAAATGTGCTGAAAGTGCGATCACGTCTTTTGCACATCGGTAGTCCGGTACCTGCACTGCATTGTTTAAAAAATCCATAAAAATATGTCCCGGTAACTTCGCTTTTAAACGTTGCAAGATCGATACCTAACCAACGTAATCAGGCCAAATGTTCTTTTCCAGTAGCAGCGGCTGAATCACTCTTTGTCCACATTAGTTTTGACTCTGTAAATTGTATCAAAAATAGAGGACAACAGAACTTCGCCGCAACTATTAATAAAATCCTTTTTCTTACTTTTGGTTGTGTCACAAAGAGAGAGAAGTAAAAGAGCAGTCAATATGAAGGTACAGGCTCATCCTCTCGGCTTGCCGATCTTCACTTTCTGAATCTGATTGTTCAAATCGACAAGGTGTAAGATTATAAAATTATAAATTCATAAAGAATTACGGCTTACCGTAGCGGGAAGCCTTTTTTTTTTTAGCACTCTTTTGTGCAGCCTAAAGCTTTTAAATGGCTGCTACAAGAGACTTGGAGTTTTTACAGATGATAGATCTCAGCAAAACTTGTGTCTAACAACTTTTGGGGGATGGCGCTCATCAAAACGTTGAAGGTCACCGGTCAAAGAAAATTCCTTCGTAAATTTCTTGAGAACTGTAGGCAGTGATGCGGCTATATGTAGCCTAACATCCTGCTTTTTTTTAAATTTTGTTTCGATCCTTGAGCAATTTTAGCTAAGCTTGCACAATTTCTTACAGTCAAATCGATTTTTTTTTGTCATATTATAATTCAGGTTTAAAACCATATTTCCAACACTTCCTTGGACCATAAAATTTATAAAACCGGCTAGTCAGCTCAGTCGTAAAGACGTCGGTGCAGAAAGTCTAGGCTTCATTTCCTGGGCCGGTAAAGTTAGACACAGTGTTGCCAGCGTCTTGCCACCGCGGTGCGAGTTTTTTGGAGTTCGAAGCTCTGTTGCCCAGGCGCAGCAGGCGCTAAAACCGCGGAGATAGAACGCCACCCAGTCAAAAAAATTGCATGGAAATCACCGGGCATTTACATGAGCCAGCTTGGCTCATGTATATAAATGCCCGGTAAAAAGTGCCGATAAAAACCACAGCAAAATTGTTACGTTGCACAAGTAAAATGCAATCAGTTAAGAATTTATCGGGTAGCAGCGACAAAGCTAAAGAGATTCTAAACAAAAAGTGGATCCAGAACGCATTAAAATCATTATAGAAGAGGCAAGACGACGCAAGCCCACCACCACCCTAGTACAAAAGTTAAGGGTACGTTTGACACTAAGAAAAAAACGGGTATTCCTCGGCTCGCATCCCCCCTTAAAAATTTTCTGCGTACGCCACTGTGCGAAAAGTGCCTACATGTTTTGTTCGTCTGCTTGATTATTGGTATCAAATTAAACCATGCAAATAAAATGGGACATCTGTGTTTTGCAACTTTTTTTCGTATTAAATTAAACCATGCAAATAAAATGGGACATCTGTGTTTTGCAACTTTTTTTCGTTTCTAATGGTGTTAGACGAGGAGGTGTCGTCTGGCCTGCTGCCTATCTTGGTCGGAGTTCCTCAAGGTAGCGTGATTGGGCCTTTTCTCTTCCTGGTTTACATAAATGACCTGCCTAATGCGTGTGAATCTAAAACAGTATTATATGCAGATGACTCAGTATTGTTTTGTACTGATGTGAATACTGAAAAACTCAAAAGTAAATGTGAAAATTCGTTTCTTCAACTTGAAAATTGGATTAATTCGAACAGACTTACGCTAAATTATTCTAAAACAAAGTGTGTGTTGTTCTCCAATGTGAAAAATAAATCTAATAATGATTTTTGTATTGATACCTTAAACGGTACGTTACCAAAGAAAAATGCTATCAAGTTCTTGGGAGTCATGGTAGATCACAAGCTGACCTGGGAGGAGCACACAAGATATATTATTCAAAAACTAACCAAAGCAAGAGGAATCCTTGCCAAATTAAGACACCACGCCTCTCAATCTATATTAATAAATGTGTATTATAGTATTGTCTATCGGCATTTATACTATGGTGTCACATCACGGGGCAATACCGCAGCTAAGTATACTGACCGTATTCAAATTGAACAAAATTCCATTGTCAAAATTATCACTAAATTGCTTTTCATTAAAACAAAAATCTCTCCATTATACGACAAATTGAACTTACTGAGATTAGATGACATTTATAAATTAGAAGTCTTGAAATTTATGTTCAGTTTTAAAAAGAAAATTCTGCCAAATTGTTTTAAGGGTTATTTTACTATACCCTCGGAAATACATGAGTATCCTACCAGGTTTGCTTGTGATGATAACTGAGTAAATTTTCATTGTACCAAATCTACTACACAAAGATCAATAAAATTTACTCGTTGTAAACTATGGAATGATTTGCCTTCAGAGTTTAAATCAATTCGAGAATTAAGCGTAAAATCCTTTAGTAAAAATATTAAAACTTTGATGATGAAGTAAAGTTTCCCATGTATTATTAAATATAACCATTTTCTTATTTTTTTACTGCTGCAAGTTGTAAGCTTAATTATTTAACTATATGTTTACGTGTCTTCGCCTATATGTTTTATGTCTAGTAACGTATTAATTATGTCATCTGAATGTGAGAGGCTGCAGACTCGACGACCGCGCCAATTCTTTGGGGTTGGACTCATGGTCTTTTCGCAGCCTCTCACAGAAAAAATCTCATTTGTGTACTTATTTAATTTTTCTCGTCAGTGCAGTTTTTTCTTTTTTATATTTCAGTGTTTTTCCAAATAAAAATAAAAATAAAAGAAAATGAAATGGAATGAAATGTATTGAGCCCGTATTTATTCTCCGTGAGTATTCATGATATATCGGCCAAACTAAATAAAATCAAAAGTTCAAAACTGGTTGTTATATTGGGAATTCTCTTTTAAATCATATTTTATTTGCTGATGATTTGCGCTGTTTTTCTCCTAGTCGTGATGGATTACAACTACTTGTTGATGCATGCTCTAAATTTGCTGCAAAAAATGATATTATCTTCAATTGTGAAAAATCTTTTGGCATTTTATTCGCTCCACCTGGAAAAAAATTTATGGTACACCTCAATTAACTCTTAATTCAAACAAAATTGATTTTGTTAAATCTGTGAAATATCTTGCCCTTACATATCTGCATTCTGCAACTCATTGACTGACGACGATGATATCGCTAGGCAGGTTCGATCTCTTTATTGTTATGCCAATATGCTGAAGCATCGTTTTTGTAGATGTTCAACTACTGTTAAAGATCTCCTTTTTCGAGCTTACTGTTTTTCTTTTTATGCTTGTCAACTTTGGTGTAAGTTTTCTAGTATATCTATTGATCGACTTCGTGTAGCGTATAATGATAGTTAGGCCTACCGCATTCTCCACAATCAGCCACAATGCTGCAAAGCTCGGACCTTTATACAAATTAAACATGGTATTAACCAGGGCTGCGATCTCGATCGATTTTTGATCGAGTTCAAGTTCGAGTTCAAAAAAATTTATTTTTCCAGTTCAAGTTCGAGTTCGGCAAAAATGATCGAGTTCGAGTTCACAGCCCTGTTCAAAATATTCCTTAAACATACCCTATCCAGGAGCGGATCCAGAAAATTTTGGTGGGAGGATGCAGTTTTGATTTAGTTTGAATGTTAGCTAATTGCAAAGATGTTTGAATCCAAGAAAGGGCGTTTAAGCTATTTAAAATTTATGTTTTCATGCCAGGAACGCAACCAGAATTTTTTTAGGGGGAGGGCACCAAAGTTTGACATTTTTGAGGGTAGATTTTCCGGCTGAGTTAGTTTGAAGCAAAATGAGGACAGTAACGGTTTTAGGGGGGTCCGGGGGCATGCTCTTCCGGAAAATTTTTGAAAATTTGCATTTTATGATGGCCATTTTAGTGCTTCTTGAACAAGTTTTAAGGCAAATTGTATTTGAATTTGTTGCCCTTAATTTTGAGGTCTTCACCAAATACCGTTATGATGCAATTTTTTGGCACGTTTTCGATTTCTGTGTGGTATAAAGCGTAGCAATTAATGTAGTCGAAGAGGTTCGAAATCATGGAAAAATCGTATTCATCAAAAGCATTGTTGAAAAAAATCCCCCACCCCTGGATCCGCCCCTGATCCACTTGGTAACAGTTGCAACAGAGATTGCAGCACCGCACAAACAACAGGTAACTGTTGCTGCAGTGCAGCTGCGTTTTCATTAAAATCTCTCGGAACACCGTTTATGATACAATAAATAAGTTTCAATGACACAAAGCAAAATCAAATACCAGTGCAGTATCGGTACCAAAATTGCAAATTTGCAATCATTCAATCTACAATATAACAAAAAATCAAAAGTAGGCTAAACTTCGTTTTAAGAGATTTAAATCAATAAAATTATAGCACTCAATTAGTGAACTCGAACTCGATTGTTTTTTTCGAGTTCTAGTTCAAGTTCGAGTTCAAAAAAATTTATTTTTCGAGTTCGCAGCCCTGGTATTAACATTTGATGCTATTTTACGGAACTCCACTTTTTCATTCGTTCGCCGTTGCTCCAGAACAGTTAACAAATTTATTCAAGCCGTGATGTCATCAGGGTGCTATTATGATTTTGTTTTTTTTACCAATTTCGATAATCTTATGTATGCTGCTTAAACGCTGTCTATCTTTTTGAGTGTGATTCTTTGTAAATATGCTTGTTTTTTCTTCTTTTGTGATTTTGTTCATTTATTTTCCTCTGGACCATGCGGTTTAATAATGTTTGAGACCGTTTTTTTGTGTCTGATACAAATAAATATATAAATAAAAATAGGTGTGTTATAACGTGATCTTACTTAAGTTTGCTATTGGGCATTTCAAGTCACGTGACGTGGGTTTAAAGGAGTAAACATTGATGAAATTTATAAAAGCGCATACACAATAAAAAAAGATAGATGGAAAATCCAAACCTGCAGCATGTGTGTGTTACGATGTGAACTTACTGTGTTTTATGATTGACACGCCACGTTACGCGACTTGAGGTCACATAACAGTTGAAATTTACGAAAACCTCAAAAATATCACAAGTACTTTGATAGAAACTTCAAGCTGTCAGCATAATTTGTCAAGCCTATAATGTGATCTTATTTTGTTTTGTGATTGGGCACTTTAGATCTCGTGACTAAGGTCAATAGTCAAATAACTGCTAAAACTTACAAAATTTTATTTTCATTTTTTGTTTTATTTTTATTTCGTTTTAAGAACTTTTTTGGCTTTCCAATAAGCTCTCTCATTTTCAGCGAAGAGAGGTAGTTAGTAAAAAGTTTTAGTGATTTTGTAATTTTTTGGTGCTAATTTGTTTCTTTCAGACACTGATGATTCTGATGAGGATGCCCGTATTTGGAGCAAAATATGTTTGTCAGCTTTTAGCTTGCCATGATTCAGAACGAAGTTAACAACAGTTTTAACTTAGGCTACAAAACCTCATAAAATCCAGACTAGCCAATTATAGGTCGAAGTTCAGCATTTTCAGCATAATGATGCACCTGTGAAGAATTCTGTACATGACATGACTTAATGAGATCAAAGGCCAAATAGGCAAGTTTATGAACATCTTTAGAGGGTTATTCGGGAAACCATTAGCGGTTGCTTGCTGCTGCGGTTTAGTTGTTTTGGTATGTACTTTCAAAAAATAAATTCTCTCTCTCACTTTTTCCAACGCTTCATTCACTCGGCCAATTCCATTTGCCTTTTTCAAAATTGAGACTAATTAAGCTACACTGTCGCGTCACAAACCCGTAGCCTTAGTAGTCGCTCTAAATGTTTACCTACATAAACGGAATCAACACTCACAGATGACTTTACTATTGTTGAAAGCTTGTTTTAAAAATCTGTGAAAAAGGATTAAATTTAAATTCGTAAGTTCCATTATAACCACTAGAAGCGCTGTTTCTACAATAAGTTGCTATAGCTTCTACAGAAGCCGATATCCTTTCGGTTCTTCAGCTGTTCAGCCAGGCACGAAAGTCGAAAGGCAGGTTATTTTTAACGTGTTTCGACGAAGGCAGGTGGCAAGCAGTTGTTTCAAACATTTTTGAACTTATCGAGTAGGTTAAGTATCATATTTTATGAACCATAAGTCGCACTTAAAATCATTACATTCCTAAAAATTATGATTCAAATCAACAGGGGGGTTAGCCGTGTTAGTCATAATTAATGGTAAACTGTTAAAAATTAGGCAGAGGCTAAGGTTACGTGACCGTAACATTTGTCTCTTTGATTATTTTATTATCCCTTCACGCTTCCCTGATTGTACGAGAGCGTGACGAAGTAATAAAATAGGCAGAGGCTAAGGTTACATGACCGTAACATTTGTCTCTTTGATTATTTTATTATCCCTTCACGCTTCCCTGATTGTACGAGAGCGTGACGAAGTAATAAAATAAACTAAAGAGGCAAATGTTACGGGCCCGTAACTTTAGCCACTTCCAATAAAATAAACTAAAGAGGCAAATGTTACGGGCCCGTAACTTTAGCCACTTCCTAAAAATTATGAGATCCTAGAGTTAAAAATTATGAGATCCTAGATCCTAGAGTGACTCTTTGTTTATAAAATAAAAATTATGAGGTGCTTATGTAGAGTACCAGTGGTATAAACGGGGCTCGAATCAATTAGGTCGTTTTATATTACAATGGAGGATTTTCTTTAACAGTTTAAAGCTGACTGGAATTCCTAAAAACGTTATGCGCAATGCAGACATGCTTTTACCGTAACCCAATGTATGTTTGAGTTATGCGTTGATGTATTGAGGAATTCCTGCTCAATGCTTTAAAGTGAACCATCCAGTGAAATACCGGTACAGTACCATAAGGCGGCTTAAAAATGATTAGCCCCGTTTAAACTAGAATTTTGATTTTTGTTGCTAACAACAGCAATGCATATAGTTTGTCGCAGTGTGAAAAACATGAAACAAGAAAAAGCTGAAAGTGTTTCGTGTTTTGTAATTGAATAAGCAAAAATTAAGGCTTGCTTCATTTAGTAAAGCAGTGCTCTCTCCAAATTGATGGAGTACCACTAAAACAGTCAGAGAAACTCAAGTACCTCGGCGTCTCATTCACAAGTGACGGCAGACAAAATAGCGAATTGGATATCCGCATCGGAAAAGCAAGTGCAGTAATGCGCCAGCTCCACCGATCTGTGGAACTGAAACGGGAGCTTTGCACCAAGGCAAAGCTATCCATTTTCAGATCGGTCTATGTTCCTATTTTGACTTATGGCCATGAGTGTTGGATCATGAATGAGAAAGTGAGGTCTCGAGTTCAAGCAGCCGAAATGGGATTCTTGCGAAGAATTAGCGGTTTGACCTTGTTGGACAAGGTTAAAAGTGCAGATATTCGTGAATTTCTAAACATCGAATCGCTGCTTCTCCGACTAGAAAGATCGCAACTGCGTTGGTATGGACATGTGACACGAATGCCCCAGGAAAGAACAGCCAAAAAACTGCTCTGTTCCACACCGATTGGTCGAAGGCCTAGAGGCCGTCCCAGAACTCGATGGCGAGATTACGTAGAAGATCTTAGTTGGTCTCGCCTTGGCATCCCAGCAGAGCATCTATCCTTTGTTGCAGAGGATCGAGATGCTTGGAGGCTCCAACTTGAGCTGCTGCCCCCGCGACCCCCCAAGGATAAGCGGGTCCAGAAAATTGATTGATTGATTGATTGATTCATTTAGTACACCGTATGGTCCGTAAAATATGATAGTATGCAAATTTACAGTGAATAACTCAAAAAATATTAATGGCTAGCTGGAATATACAACCAGTACTTTTATTGATAGTTTTAAATAATAGAACAGACAGATAAAAACAGCTATGATTATTGAAAAACAAGTATTGATCGAAAAATATATGTATTATATTTTTTCCCAAGAAATTGCCAGGCCAGCTACCAGTATATTCTAAATGTTTCATAGCCTACTTCAGTAAACTTCAGTTTTATTTTTGGGTGTCGCACTTTTCTTTAGTGTGCTTTTATTCATTCCATGCTGTCACTTCTGTGTTCCTTTCTCTAAACCACTCTGAGATCCTAGAGTGACTCTTTGTTCTCAGATATAGAGCAGTATACTTTGTTATTGTTATTATTATATACTGCTGAAGAGTAGCCTAGCACTGTACTGGTAGCCTTAGCATGCCTCTTCTTTTAGCATGTGAAAGGCTAGTTGATTTCATCAGTGTATACACTGATACTTGCGGAGTCTACTAAGCAGTCCAGTAAGTAGAAGGGCCTACCTGGTTATTTTGTCTCTGTGGTTTAATCTATGAGTAGTTTGGTAGGAGCAAAAGACATGATAGGATAGGTTAGACTTTCATGAAGAAACTGCAACACTAGTGAATGAAGGTCTGGTTAGATCATTACCAACTAATCAATGGGCTTGCCTAATTAGTCTTGCAGAATTACTTTATTTCATAATTTTTAAAAAATATATGCATTGTTGACCGGCAGCGTGGCGCAGCGGTTTGGAGCATCATTTTTACGATGACCATGATCGCAAGGTTAATGGTTCAACTCCCAACCTAGTCTCGTTGTTGCAAATTTGGATAAGATGCTTTGCGATGATTATCTCTGCTTCGTGGAATCTGGCAAGCAGCAAATTAAAGAAGTCAGTAGAAAATTCAACCAGAAAACTTGGAAACAAAGGCAACTCCAAAGCGAGTCTGGATTCGTCCTAAGCATAACGCCTCCGCCTTCCACCACTTTCTCGTGATAGGAGGATAAAGATGAAGAAATCAATCAATGACCATCATTTATGTGGTTGAATTGGTTCTATTTTCAACTACTATGCCTAGGTATTTGGCTATAATTGTAATTTTACCTTTTAGGATTTAAATTTCCAATGTGTTTATTGTAACAGTTACATTCTTCTATGTCTGAAAGAACTTGCAAAAATGAGATGTTAATGCTGCAAAAAATTCAAATTGTTAAAAAATAATTCATCTCAGGGATATCTGGTTGATACAAGAATTGCCATCTCGCTATCATGGACAAAAAATCATTGGAAGCCCCAGTATTTTTTCCAAGTGCTTCACGAGTAAAAATTCCTTTTGTTGGAGATGATACAAGACACATCAAGCCTGCAGTATTAAACTTAAACCCAGTAAAAAACCCTCTTGCACGCCATCAAAAATCTGTGGGAAATGCAATACTTCAGCAAGCCTGCCAATGTTTGAATTTCGATTTAGCTGTGATCAAAGATCGATCTGCCCACATGTTGCCTTACGATGAAGTGGAAGTTTTTAAAGCTTATGATTATAGTGATGTTATTGAGATTTCCCCAAGGCCAACTGACTCAGGAGGAAGGTTTAACACAAGAGGCTTTGGGCAAAAGGTCCCAGGTCAGTTCAAAATTATGAGCACCCCAAATGCTGCTCTCATTAAAACGAAAGTGAAAACCGTTACTCAAAGACATGGAGATAAACCACCTGTTGAGACAGATCAAGGCAAAGTTTCTAGGGGAAGTACTAGCTTAGCTAGTGCACAATCACATACTTCAGAAAAAACTTCCAAACCTGTTACTCCTGTTGTGCATTACACTCCAAGAAGTTCTCGGCCAGCCAAGAGTAGGAAAATTACTATACAATGGGATGAGTGTATGCTGGATAAACTTAGTAAAGACACTGCTCGTTGGATAGTGACAGAAAATGTTGAAGTTAGTCCACAAAAAGAACGTCTCGGTGCTTTCCTTAAGGGCAAGTTTGGCACATTGGTTAGCAACACGACTCTTATACAAGAAACTGTAAGTATCTGATGGTTTTGCGTGTAGTTTGTTTTTGTTTTCAAATCATTTAATTGTATCTCGAATTTCACATCTTGGAAAATTGCATGGAACTTTGATAGTTACAGGTATGGTTCTGTATGTGGATTGCAATGTAGTCTATTTTTGTGACCTTTTCAAATTCGAATTCTAAATATATGATCTTGCCAACAGTGTGCAAGACTACGTCTATGCTTTGTGGACTCAATTGACAGTTCATTGATTTAATCAAATAAAAAGCACCTGCAAGCTCTAAATCTTTCATTTATTTTGGTTATAGGAAAAAGAAATTGATTATGAAAAGCTTGAACGCCAAAAAATTGAAAATATGAAGAAAAAAATTGCAGCTAAAAAGCGAGAAGAGAAGCAAGCAGCTATTGATAAAGTACAGAATGATCCAATTTTGTGTCAAACATTTGCTCAATATTACAAACTTCCTCGATATCTAAAGCAGAAAAGAAGACTAGAACCAAAACCAACAAGTAAGCATGGAAGGTTGTTACATAACGTTGGTGTCAAAGCTTTCTTGATGTTTTTTCATTTAAGGTCATGTAAATATCCAAAAATTTTTTGTTTTTGTCATTAATAAGAACCGGTTTTGAACTTCTACTCTCTTTTATAGTAGTTCACTCATGACATTTTGTGATGAATAATACAGTAGTATTTGAGCAGCGCTAGTGATAGTGAGGTTACAAATTGGGTAAATAAACATGTGAAGCCAGGGTTGGGGCAGCGTTGCCATGATGACAAAGTGCAGCTGCTGGGAACATTGGGGCGGAGGGTTTAGGGCTCGATTCCCAGCCTCGTCAAATCGGACACAGTGTCGCTAACGCTGTGACGTTTCTTCGAAACTGCATTGCCCAGGCGCTAAGCTGTTGAGATGGACCCCGCCACTCATTACACGCTTCGACGTAATACCGTGAGGATAATGAAGATTTTATTTGCAAATCATTTTGTGAGTTACTTTAGTTTAAAGTGTTTCGTAGATGTGGTGAATCAAACCGCTCACAATTTGAAAGTCAAGCATCTTGAGCCGTTACCTCCAACAAAAATGGAAGACTTTCTAAACCCTGCCGCTGGAAATTTTGTGTATGCCACCGATAATGCGTTTGAACAGCAACTATATACAAGTCAGTAATTGATGTTTAGGTTAATTGTATGTTCGTCCTCCTATCACGAGAAAGCGATCACAGCGCTATGACGAGCTTGCTTAGGAGTTGGCGGCCGTCTGTTTACCACACCAAGATGGGGGAGTCTTGTTAAGTGTCTTTCCCAACGGCGCAACAAGTAAATCTACCAGCCTGTATTGCTGAGTGTCAAGTAGGTAAGCTGTGAATATGAATTTTAAAGTCATTGGTTTGCCCGACTCGAAATCAAACCCGAATCTACAGCTTCAGAGGCAGACGCTCTTACCACTCGACCATCTGAGCTATTGTGATATCACATAGTTCTTTGATGCAGTTAAGGATCCAGAAATGGGTTGCCTTTACTTCGTAACGTTTAAATTTAATAAAAATCATGATATTATTCCGTCTGTTCCTCTGCCATGCATCATTTGCTTTTTTACTGTTAAAGATTTTCCTCCCATAAATTTTCTTGATACCAGCCGGTTAGCTCAGTTGTTAAAACATTGCTATGGGTGTAGGAGGTCTGGGGTTCGAATCCTTGGTCGGTTAAATTGGACATGGTGTCGCCAGCAGCTTGCCACCCCTGCGACGTTTCTTCGGAGCTGTGTTGTCCCGGAGATGAGCTAAGCCGCGGAGACGGGTCCCGTTACACGCTTCGGCGTAATACTGCGAATATAAAGAAGATTTGATTTTTGATTTGAAATTTTCTTGATTGGTTTTCAGATCAAGCAAAACCAGTTTACCAGACAAATGGGAACAAGAATCGCATTATCATGAATGATTTATCTGAATATCAGTGCAATTTGCAATCTCGATATCCGCCTTCACACAACGATTGGGCAAAAGAACAAAGGAAGACAGGATCAACTTCAGTTAAACTAAGTAAAATATTATTTATACATGTTTAACATGTTAATGTTTATTAAACGAAATGCTGTTGTAATAGAGATTTCGTTCTTACGTATACAGGTTTGGTAATTGAAATATTGAAAGATGACTTTTTTAACATTATTCATGTCACTTACATCAAGCAAGCTCGCCAAACCTTTTTAATGATTATTACTACCAATTAAAATCAAATCGTATATATACTTGCGGTGTATTACGCGGAAGCGTATAACGAGTAGCAAAGTCCATCTCGCGTGTTAGCGCCAGTCGCAAAACAGCTCCGAAGGAACATGGCAGCGGTGGCGAGCCATTGGCGACACTGTGCGATTTGACTGGCCCAGTAATTGAAACCCAGTTCTTCCGCACCGATAGTCATGTCATTAACGACTGCACTTACCGACCGATTATCCTGTATTTGATACAAAATTTTAGCTCGGCCGGTGCGTGGAATGCAAAGATGGAAGGAGCTTCCTGATCCGGCGGATTTTGCATCCGAACTTGGATTAAATCTTCCACAAAATGAATTCGAAGAAGAAACAACTTTCATACATAACCAAAATAGCCAGAGACTTGGAAATGTTCCGATGGTGAACATTATTGAAGATTGGAGATCAAAATGGAAATTAGGTAAATGTTTGTTGTTACCTGCTATGGATAGTTTTATTAAGGCTAGTTTCAAGTTTGCCTTAGTGCAACTTGTTTTTACTTGCTTGAACAATAACTCATGCATATAATTAAAATTGATTTAGCATTGTAGAATCTACGGAATCTATCATTGTGAGAACTTGATGTATATTGGTGTAAAGGTTTTGAGTCATACATACGTCTTGTTTTCAAGAGCTATTACAAAAAAATATAATGCAATTAATTACATGGTGTTTTCACTACTCAATGCCTGGCAATTCAATTTGTACAACATTGCTACCTGCGTGGGTAATCATAAAAAGTTGTATTGCAATGCCTAGGTCAGTTAAATAGGCCTCTAGTTACTTCTTACGACTTAATTGGGTGGTTGGGTTTATTAAAAACGTAGAACCCTTGTAAGTACCTCATTATCGATGAGGTTTTAGTGCTATCCGAAACCATTGAAAAATACCCCAGTATATTTTAATATTTTTCATATTAATTTTTTTGGATGATAAATTTTTGCAGCCGGAAGTTGGCAGGAAGTGACGTTAGCGGACGTCATGCTTGACATGGACAGCCTTCATACCCAGGTGCGGCTTGGGGCAGTGGCTGCTTGTGCAGTGGCAGCTCTACACAAAATTCCAGTAGAAGAAGTGACAGTGCTTGGTATGTTGTAATGAAATAGGTTTAACTACGGTTGATTTATTCATTTTTTTTGTAATCAAAATCAGTAAACGCATTAAAAACAACGAGGTAGTTGGTATTTGGCTGTTACTTACTCTAACTTACCGGTAATCTTTCAGCTCTTTAAAAGCACTGATACTTCAATTTATAAAAGTGGTTTCGTATAGTTAAACAACTTCAGTGTGGGGCTCGAGCGTTGATCATTTTGACACGCGTTAACTTACAGTACGTCATTACCGTATTTTACTGACCGTATGACGCACTTTAAATCTTTTTCTTTTTCTCAAAAATTTGTCGTGCCCTTTATAAACCGGTACGCCTAATGCATGAATCAGGTAGCGCTTTATGCATTATTGCCATTGCAATATACAGTTTGTTTGTTTGATGAGCTTTACACGATAACCTGATATTTCTCCAAAACCGCTGCGTCTTGTAGTCTGGTAACTCATCTATGAAAAAACAAAGCAATCAAAGCAGTTTGTTGACTGTGCGCCTGGACGGTTCACAATATAGTCTTTAAAATACGCTAATCTATGCTTGTTTAATTGTTTAGCTCTAGAAAATTCGGTGATAATGCCATTACTAGGCTTTGTGGTGAGTTGAGCTACTGCAGCTGTAGGTACTCAAAAAAACAAACCTTTTATTTTTGGTTTATCCCATGTATGTTAAAGGTACTCAGGGCATAAATGCTCAAGAAATTTTTCTTATTTCTAGCTGTTTTGCCAAAAATTGATGCATCTTTGCTGTCAAATAGAGAAGAGGTTGGGCATTTATTCAAAGGTTTGATTGAAAAAGTTCGTGAAAGACTCGACGATAGTCATAAACGTGTTCAGCTTGCAGCAGCCATGTGCTTGTATACTCTGAACGAATGTACTGAGAAAGTGATGAATATATTACAGTACCACCTTGAACATGGTGAGATGGTTTTATGTTTTTGTGCCAGTGTCAATAGCAAAGTTGTTGGCAAATTCGGAATATTTTGAAGTGTTTTAGAAGGTTATAAGCTAATTTCTATTTCTTAAATTAAGATCTAATGGAGAAGGCACGTTTTCTTTTTTTTTTTCTTTCAAAATGACCATATTCTGCCATAACACATCCCAAGTTTTAGTCCATTTTTGTAGCAGCTCTTGCCTTGCTATTATGCAGGTAAAACAGTCCGATGTTAGGTTATGATGCGAATTTTGTCGAAAGCATTTTACTGCTTTACTTTTTTATCCTTGTAACTTTTATTATCTACTCCAACCAATCAAATATATTTCAGAAAAAGAAATCCAATGTTTGTCGTACTCGCGGTATTACACCGAAGCGTGTAACGAGTGGCGGGGTCCATCTCCGCGGCTAAGCGCTTCGGCCACGCATTTCGTGAGAAATGTCGCTGCGGTGGTGAGCCGTTGACGACACTGCGCCCGATTTGACCGACCTGGAAATCGAACCCCAGACTTCCCGCATTGTTGCTGGTGTGTTTAGCCACCACACCATTCGCCGGTTTTCTCAAATACATTTTATTGATGTAAATGACCCGTACTTTAAACAAATTTGCATTTTATCATTTCAGCTATTCCTACTGACCGCATTGCGTGTGCTCAGTGTTTAGCGTTAAAGGGAAGCACAGATGCAAAAGTTGTTCATCTCATTATACAGATGCTGCTCGAGACAGATCAGCAAGATCAAGCCACCGCACTGCTTATTCATCTCAGCCATAACACTGTAAGTACTAATATACAATTATTTTATTCAAAGATTCAACGTTAAACAATAAAACTCAATAGAGAGGTCTCGGTGAAAACTAAGCTGGTTGAGTTTTTGGCTGTTTGTTTCAAATAAAAAAAAAAATCAAATCTTCATCATACTCGCACTATTACGCCAAAGCGTATAACGAGTGGCGGGGACCATCTCCGCGGCTTAGCGCCTGGGCAACACATCTCCGAAGAAACGTTGCAGCGGTGGTGAGACGTTGGCGACACTGCGTCCGATTTGACCAACCCGGGAATCGAGTCCCAGACCTCCCGCACCGATAACAATGTCTTATCAACTGAGCTAACTAGCAGGTTGACTCTTAGTTTTTATGTTCAAACTTGGGCTGAGTAAATATATGTCTGATATTGAATTTTATTGTTGAAGCTGGAATCTTTGTATATTCTTTTCTCCCAATCTTATTAATAACTTTATTTGTTGAAGTGCATGTATGCTAGTCCAAGATTTGTTTTCATTCTGTTTTTTAATCAAGAACTATTTATCTCGCAGTATGTTTAATCTTTTGACATAGGAACTAATACAATGAGATTAAGCAATGAAGGCTTGTGCTGAAGTCTATCCAATCTAGCTATTAGGCTAAGAGAGTAATTCAAGTTTATAAATCAATGTCAGTCATTTCAACTAATGAATTGAACTTGACTTTAAGTCATCGAGATTTTGGGCTAAATCAAATGTAATCAGAAAAATCTGATCACGAGTGGGATTCGAACCCACGCCTGCAACTTTTTTCTGATAACGTTCGATTTAGCCTAAGATCTTGGTGTCTTAGATTCAAGTTCAATTCATTGGTTAAAATTTTTTATCTGAAACTGCAGTAGTTGTAAAATTCTTTTAATGGGTTGAAATGTAACGTTTTGATAATTTTTTTCTTTTCTTTCATCTGTCCAGTGTCCACTCGTAGCATTCTTCTTTCATATTACAGCGATTAGCTCACTCTTTGCTGGCCGAACAACTTAACAGTTGCTGTTGGAAAGATAAAGTAATAGCTTGTAATGTTCTATCTGAACTAAGCGGCAATATCAACAGAGATTTGGTTCACAAACTATCCAATTTGATGTGGGAAGACTGGAGCTCAGAGGTATTATATGAATTCTATTTAATTTTTTTTTACATTCGTGTTACTAAGCATGGCTTGATTGTGACTATGCGTACGATTTTAACCATAGTCTGTTATATTTTGATAATGCAGCGTTTGGTAAGCGCTAGCTTGCAGAATGTACTGTTGTTCAGTCTTTCTTATCTTTTGCGCTTTTGGTAAAAATTTGATAAAGCTTTATGTTAACAATTTATTTAAAAAGTATCCTCCTTAGAAAGGCTGTAATAATCAACTCAAATCAAAAATAAATCAAATCTTTTTTATACTCGCGGCCCTGCGCCGAAGTGTGTGAAGAGTGGCGGGGCCCATTTCCGCGTCTTAGCGCCTGCGCAACACAGCTTCGAAGAAACGTCGCAGCGGTGGCGAGCTTTTGGCAGCACCGTATCCGATGTAAGTGGCCCGAGAATCGAACCCTATACCTCCCGTACCGACTAGTAGTGATAAAGTTTTATTTAAGATATACATCATTGTTTTTCATTCTTTCAGGTTAGGATTGCAGCCTCGCGGGCGCTGGGTCGCACTGGTCATGGGCGTGCCGTTCACTTTGAGTTGCGGGAAAAATTGATCCGTGGAAACGAGAGAGTTCGTGTTGATGTACTTCAAAAAATTGCTCACATCGGCATTATGACTGCCAGCTTGTTGCCAGAATTTTTAAAATGTTTCAGGTAATTATGTGTTAATTTACTCGCGAGCAGACATTTTTTGTTTTTCAAGATTCTTGTCTTTATTCTACCGACTTGTTAATGTTGATTTGGCTTTAAATAGAAGATATTAAAATTAGTGTAAACTCAATTGGATTATTGATTAGTTTGTAAAATTAAATAAAGCAATGAAGGCTTTTACCAAAGCCTATCCAGTCTAGGTATTAGGCTATGACAGAGATTAAAGCTTCAAAATCAATATAAAGAATATTGTAATAATTCTTGAGTTCATTGATTGAAATTTATAGTTCATTAATTGAAATTTTTTAGTTCATAAAGTAAGACTAAAAAACACTAACATTGACATAAGTGATACGAAAATTACCCAAAAAGTAGTGTGCTATGTCGTTACTAGGGCTTTTGAACAAACCACGTCTAAGGTCCTTTCACTTGTCCTCTATCGCAGAATAGAAAGATTTTAGAGCTTTTTTACGTAATTTTGACTAGAATCAGACCCCACAAGGGAGATGGCTCGGTCTAATGGTTTGGGTTTAATTTGCGATCGCACATTATCTAAATTGTCAGCGACATGGGCTAGCAGTATCGTGCGCAGGTTACAGATCCTACGTGACGGGTTCGATTCTCGGCTGGAGCCGATCGCATTTGACATATCTACCCGGGTGGCTGCTGACTCGAAGAAAGCAAGCTCACTTCGCAGTCTCCCTCAATTACTCTTGAATTTTCTGTGCAACATAATTTGAAAATAACCTCAGTTAAAAAAATGTAATACTAAAATCAATACAAGGTATTCAGTGTACGTGAAGCTGTAATTTTTTTGTTTAGTGCTGAATACGTGTCCGTGAGGTTGGAAGCTGTTCGGGCTGCTATGAAGTTGAAAATTCGAGACGAAAAGATCGTGAGTGAACTGATCCGGTTAACTGAATTCGATCCAGCTTGGAAAATCAAAGCATACGCTATTAAAGGTGAACTTTCGGTACTTTTTCAAACAACGTTATTATACTTTGCAGTAGCTTCTATTTACTGGCTTTCTTTGCTAGTTTTTTGAATTCAACTTCGCTTGTATAAGCGTAGTTTGATTAACATATCTGAGTTCGGAATTTTTGTTAAATATTTTGAGTTCTGGCATCTTGATTTTACTAACTAAAATTGCTTTGATGTATTTTGTAAATTGTTGGTTTATTTTCTCATTGCTTTAATTTCGTAGCTCTTGGTGAAATCGAAATTGTTTCCGAAAAGATTCGACGAGTCTTAGTATGGGCTCTGCGTTTCGAAAACGAACCTGGTGTTCGGCTAGAGGCTTGCGTCGCTCTGAAGAAGCTAAGAATAAACGAAGCCGAAGTTTTAAAGGTGCTACAAGACCGTGTATTAGTGGAACCTGACCCTATAGTGAAGCAGTAAGTAGTTAAGTACTACATAATAACGTTTGACCTTGCTTGAAAAAAGCTCGATTTCGTACAAGAAAGTAAACTTGGAATTAATGGCGAACTTGAAATCTTGTGCTTGATTAAAACGTTGTCATTTTAACTTGTGGGCTTGATTTGATTGGAATTCAGAAAAAAATAAGAATTTTGGTTTTCTGACAACCGCTGTTTCGACCTTCTTAGGTCTCATCAATGCTCAGTCAGTCAGACATGTCAGTCAACAAACATGACATGTCACTCAACAAACACTCAGTCAGTCAGACATGAAGATTCAAAAATTAAAGTTTAAGGCCTTCCAAAGGTTTTGTTTGCTAGTGGTACCCACCACGAAGCAAAAAATCTTCGTTTCTGCAAAACTACTCCAATCACAGAGCGGAGCTTCATGCAATACTAAGTTAGAGGGCTCCAAAAAAATCTACAGGTTGGTCTTTCAATGCCGCAAGTTCATTAAAGCCTTGATTCAAGTTGTAACACATCCGGTGAAAATGTGGCCTCGTGCACAGTGTAAGTCTACAAAAATCATTATAAATGAGGCTATTTTTTACACCTTGTATGTCCGCAAGTGAAAAAACTTCAAGCGCATCAAATAACCTATGTCAACTGTGGCATACTCTTTGTTCCAAAACTTTTTTGACGTAGTATCTTTTGTAGAGAGGTACAAGATACACTGGATGCGTTCAACATGAGTGGTCCAGAGGATAACATGGAAATGATCCGCCAAATCAAGAAAGAAGTTAGAAAGTTGAGCAAGAAGAGCGTGGTGGCAGCTAAAGTGATACTGTACGAACAGGAACTTGATAAGTTTGAACGAAAGGTAATTTTTTTATAGAATCGTAAACCATTTTGGTGGTGGGTGGAATCGCCAGAAAATTAAGGGTAGGCTATACACCTGACGATTTTGCATAAGTTTCAAAATATCGTGAAAATTCGTGAAATACAAAATTAGTCAATGCTATTGTGTGTACGCTAATTTATTATAAATTGATTTCGCTCAAAAAACTATCCTCAGTTTTTTATTTAAATAGAGTCAAATTGGTTGTGGTGGCTCTATTTAAACAAAGTTACTGGGGGAGTTTTTTTTTTTAGCAAAATCGATTTATAATGTGAGCGTAAACAAGAGCATTCACTGATTTTGTATTTCACAAAATTTCATGATAGAAGGTAATTTTATATTTTTTAAGGATACCATAGTTTTTTGATTTGTACAAAAACAATAACTATTCCACGAAGTTATGCGCCTAATGAAAACTTTTGGTATTTAAAGCATAATTGTTGCCGCATTAGTTCATATTGCACTGGAATGTATAAATGTTTTGTCATTTATGTTTAATTGATGAAAGAATTATTGGTAAGTGGGCTACTCTAAATGCTCTATCGTTTTCAGAATGTTGTACGGATTTTTTTTTTTGTAATTTTTCTTTGCTTCGTAACAAAATTTTTATCAAAGTTATCCTTCTCTTCTGTTGACCTTTATTTTTTTACCTATTTTGTACATTTAGTGAAAAACTTTTTTCATAACTGATCAGCGACGTGTTCTAGCTGCCGCGGCCTTGCAGATCCTTCGTGACGGGTTCGATTCACGGCTGGAGCCGATCGCATTTGACATATCTCCCGGATGGCTGCTGACCCAAAGAGTGCAAGCTCACTCCGCAGTCTCCCTCAATTACTGTTGACTTTTCTGTTCAATATAATTTGGAAATGACCTCAGTTGAAAATTTTTTGTCTCACGCCCAACGTCGTTTTATTTGACAAAACAATGCTTATTCCGAAATTGAGTTGGCTTTTCATAGCAAAACTAGCAATATTTTGAATGCGACCTTGCACCTTCTTTTTTTTTTACCAGGCGCAGTACATTGGTGACATATCGGATGACGTTTCACCGGAAAGCGAGAGCGATGATGACGTTGATCTTGAAATCACTCATGCATTAATGAGGCCGAAAAGTACCGGTAAGTGACATTTAATTTTATGCGAATTTTGAAAAACCGAAAAATGGTATTTTCAAATCTCAATGAAAATCAGGCCTACGCCCTATTTTCTCATTATATAGGCTTGTTTTTTTTTGCATTGGTAGAGCCAATCCGATTGCAAAGAAATTTATCTTCATTTCTCTCAGAGAATTGTTAAGGGTTTGCTTCGGTTTTTTGCTTCCATTTAATCCAATTTCAACGTTTATTTGTATGTTCACAGGTCGTCGCAGCGGGAGCATTTTGCGCACCCCTAGTGATGTTGTTACCCCTCAAATTACAATTTCGCCTGGTACTCCTCGTCCTGACAGGCCTTTCACTTCAGGTAAACCGTTGCAGCACAAAATTATCATAAGGCTGATTTAATTGACTGAAAAAAAAAATGCAGTTATTTTCCCACGATAATAATTTCCAATTGTAATTTTTTACGCACTGGCTACTTGATATTGCTCCGCTCTGTTTCAACCTTGCAATTTTTATAGTGAAAACTAGTGCTGAATAAAATGCTTTTCATTAGCTTAAAAAAACAATTTGGTGCGGTTTTGAACCTGACGACTAAGTTTTCGTGCTTCCCACTAGCAATATTTTTCTAAGTTTTAAAGCGAAAAATGATTTTGCAGAAGAAGCATCTCGAACACCTGTCATATTTGAAGAACCTGAAACAACGCCATCTGCCGGCGGAGCAAAACAAACTTTATTGCCCGACGCGTCGTGCACTTGAGTCCTTTTATGACGTTTTTCCTACTTGTGTTGTATCAGTGCTACCTGCACCCTAACTGTTACCTATCACTGTGTTCATTCAAACGTTTTGTGCCTTTTGTGCTTTATGATGTTTTTCTGACGCCGATTAATAAACTTATGGTGCAGTCTTTTTGTCTACGCAGTTAATCATTGTTTGCCGTAAGTTTGCATCATTTATTGGAATATTAACATAAATAACATAGGCTAAGGGTTCAAAAGAGTTAAAAAAGTAAGGACCGCAATTTTTGTAACAATCATGTTTCTATATAGCGGTATGCCTAATTACCTTCTATATTTCTGAAGAAAAACCAATGATAACAAGTTAATTTTTAAAAAATCTGCGAATGTAAAAGTCAAGTAGACGTGCCCTAGTACGCTTAGACGACAAATCAGACCTTGTTTAGTTAAGCCAGAGTTTTCTGCAAAAATTATTGTACAGCAACAGCCTTTGATGAAATTTAAATAAACTCCACTTATCAACTGCCAGACTTGAAATTTAGCAAATTAATTGCGATTCAATTCAAGTGCGCTGACGCAAGGCGCTGTCACCTGACCAGTTATTTTTTAGGCACATAATTTACACCTGTCGCTGCATGAAATTAATACACTTGATTTTTTTTGCAAATTTTAAGCAACTATTTTCAAAGAAATGTAATTAGTCACAAGCCTATCATACTGGAATTTCAAATTGAGCTCCAAAAATTAAAATAGCCGAAAATACTTTCGAATCGTAAGGCAAAGTGGTTACTGAGCTCCGAAAAAATGAGAGTACATTACACCCTCGGACAAAAGTTTAAGACCACTTAGCAAAAAGGACAAACTTTATATTCTAATCTCTTTAGTCATAAAATAGTGCCTTCTGAGCCATCATATAGCTAAAGGACCTGTGCCACGCTTCTGTATATTCTCTGCAATAGCTTTCGTGCCCTAAGTTACTTATATCTACTGTAATGCCAACCGGCATTGTTGAATTAATTGAAAAAGAGGAGGAAAAATTGAAAGGGAAATGTGGGTAAAAAAGCATCTCTCAGTGTAACATAAAGAGCTCAAGTTGTTGCACTCAGCAAGATGAAGCTATCTGAGCGTCATATTGTTTATACGTGCAAAGAAAATAAAACTGCTGTGCATAATGCCATAAAAAAATTCTAAAAAAAGAAACTTTTGCGGATAAGAAAAGAACAGAACATCCCAGGATTTTCAGCAGCAGAGAGAAGCGCCTAATGAGGGAGGTAGTTACTCGCTCTCCCATGAATTCTGCATGTGTATTTTCTTTTTAACATGTTGTAAATAAACTTGATTACAAAAAAAAAACTGAGCAACTTCTCACGAGAGTAAATGAAATTAAGTGGTTCACATGACAAAATCAATGAAAATTAGGAAGTGGTCTTAAACTTTTGTCTGAGGGTGTAAAAAATAAAAAAACACTAGTCTTAAGTGGAACAGGCAGTGTGTTAAATGCTCTTGGCGAGTTTTGTGAAACGGCAGGATGATTTATTAATTTTAGTTCACTGCTAAGCAGCATTAACAACCGGAATAGCCCAAATGAATCTAAAATCCAAGCGAATGGCTATCGTTTGCATTCTAAACATTGCGGGTATTTACGTCATACGTGATGACGTTAACATTGCATGAAATTAGATTAACATTAGAAACCTCTTTTTGATCAACTTAATAAACCCATGCTTTAAAGACCCCATCATCCTCAAATAGGTCTTGATATTCAACCAGACCAGCCCCTCAACACACCTTCGATTACCTTCGTATTCACAGTTTATGCTACTGTTGTAGTACAATGTTTTTCTGCGCTATTTACAGTCATGTGGGTTTACCAGGCTTCTGCAACAATATGCTGCTAATATTACCATGAAATTTTATCCAGGCTGAAGACTTACAATGGTTGAAATATGTCAACAGGGTGGGGTCCCTAGCAAGTTTTTTTACTATGAAAAGATCCTTGGTTCTATAAATATAATGTTGAAACTCTCTGTGGGGTAAAGATTCATCAGTAAAGTGACACCAACTATTGTTTTTACTGTAATATGAATGAGATGAATTTGTAAACACAATAGAACGAACGGAGCTTAGCCTACTAATAAACTTACAAGGAATTACAACAATTTTAAGATTGAATTCAGACTTGTAACGTATTTTTTGTTTGAATTTCGCTGAACTTACCGAGAAAATTGCTGCTAATTCGGCCAAATTTTGTTTCATTAATTCTTATTAGCCAATATCATTCTGAAGCATTGCTCAAATTTACGCCTTGGATTTATACAGCGAGAAAAATGTATTAACATGTTTCTGGTCCGTCGCAACTCGCCAAGACCTTCAATCTGTCTCAGAAAGGTTTCGTCGGTTTGACAAATTCGTTTCTTCTGGCATAATGCGCCCAGCATTTCATAATACAAACTAGAATACAAATCAAGGCTAGTTGGCAAGTTGCTGTTTCTGTTTTTTGAGAGATGAATAGTTAGATCTAGTAAATTTGGTTAATGCTTCTATTGCGCAATTTTCGATAAGATATCTACAACATTGACGCACTTCGACCTTCGTGTGACAGTGGGCCACACCCCCATCACGTGACCTACATGTGTGGCGCTTGGAATGCTGCGTACTATATTTACCTTATCAAATATTGGCACAAATGCTACGTGCAGTCTGAAACGTATTGTAGTAAACTTGTGTATCGAAAACTATCTCGAACATTCTCTTGCCATACACCATGTTCAAAAATATCGCATAATAAGTGCTTTTTGTAAGTAAATAAATGAAACATTATTGCTGACCACAGGTTTTTATGATTATTTAGGCTACATGATTTTATACTTTTTATCAAGCTAATACGCTAAAAGTAGGAGAGTGCACAAAAGCCAAAACATCGGGAGAACCTGATCTTCAAATACTAACTAGCCATGAAGTGCCAGCATCAATGCATGATAATGCATTTTTTTAAAGTCTGTACCAGCTTTTAATTGGTAAGAACGCCATTACCTAAAATTTTATGTCGCTTAGGTGCAGCGAAAACGAGAGCTGTTTGGCCTATACTCAAAACAAGATAATTTGTTAGCCGATTATCTAGCTAGTGCATGCCGCTGCCATTCTTCTATATTTATGCATCAAAATGAACTTTCTGTTTTGTACAAATCAAATGCAAGGGCCCTTTGAAGTTCATACCTCGCAGACGTTAGCTTCTAGGAGCCTAAGATTCTTCGTAGGTTAACGGCGTTTTAGTTTGGCAGGCTATTGCTGCGTCTTTGTTTAAACGTTTCTGCATTATCCCACAGTTATGTCTTGCGTTTGATTAGGGACAAATGCAAAAATTTTCTTGGAAGGAGGGAGGGCAAGGCCTATGAGAGGGGGAAGGGAGGGCAAATGACCCCGGAGCCCATGCTGATTTAGGGGCCCATCGACAGGCATTAACATTTTTGTTAGGTGACATACCATCCCCCACGGGATGTATGCTCTTCAATAAAACTCTTGCCCTCTGCGAGGGGGGCCCATTGCCCCGTGCCTACAACCGGCTCTCGCACTCGTAGATCCTTGGAGGGGGGGGCAAGCGGCAAAGGAGATGCACCATCAAAAGGCACAATTTTATAAAGGAACCTGAGCCACAACAGTTTTAGCGTGTATCGAAGGAGTCTGAGTATAGGGGCAGAGGAGCTACGAGGAGCTACCCCCATGCTAATGCTTTTAATTGATACATCAAGTGGAAGGTTTTACAAATATTTTGGTAAAACTGTAATTTATGTTTATAGAAGAATTATAATCACTTCATATCAAGTGCTTATCAAAATATTTGAGATACCGTATCTTGTGGAAAATAATGTGTTGACGTAATTGCAACCAGTTATTTCACGTCGGATGCATAGTAATTAAAAGTTATTTGTTTCTTGAGCTTGTGCTGTCAGCCAATTGCTCGTTGCCCTCCAATAGGAGGAGAAACAATAACTTGACCCATAGTTTATTTTGATGATTAGAATTTTCTCTGAGTAACCCTCGATTAGCGTAACAACACTGCAAGACGCTTGGGTGACATGCGAAATATTTCAAGGAGGTAGCGATATCTTTAAGATGTTTCAGTTTTCAGACCTATTTTTCTCCAACTTTTCTGAAAAAAAAAACACAAAGAAATAAGAATTAAACTTTTTTTCTGTTTTCGGGAAAAAACTAGTAGGCTACGGTTTATTGAACTACTGCAAATTTGGGTTGTCAAAAGCTTTTTAAAGCTTCTGAAAGTCTAAGGTAAAATTGGATTTTTGTAGGGTGTTTTGTCAAAGCAGGTTGAAGTTCCGTGTTTCTCATGGGCTTTTCTATTATGCTTTGTGACTTGTCTTTATTTTGTTACTGCTGGTAATTAAAATGTTTAAGCTCATGAATCACAGTTCATTAAGCAATAGGTCAAAATATTGTGCGATAAAACAGCAGCTCAAAAAACTTTTTAGTCGAAACGTTTATATCTCTGCAGTACAGACGTGTCCTGGTGCAAACTAGCTATACATAACTCATCTACAAATAGACCGTACTTTATGGTCAACACTGGTAGTGAGAAATAGTGCAACCATAAATAAACAATGCATGACAATGACAGTATATTTTTTAGTTTAATGGACCAAATAAGTTTGCAACCAGTACGCGTGCTAAGTATGGCTCAAGTCTAGTTTTCAACTTTTGAGCTCATTTTACATTGACTATACTGACGTCATTTCTGTTTACGAGTTAACTGTCAGAGGTCGAAATATTACTGTATGACACATTTAATTAGGCATTCTGTGAAAGGCAGTCAAATCAAAATTTTGGAAAAGAAGCAGCCTAGATATCTTTGCACTTCATGTTCTCAAAATGGCTTGGGTCACCAGGCTGATTGGAAATTCTTTTTGCTGAAAAGTTTTCGAGTCAAAATGATCCCGCTTTAAAAGCAGGTCTTCTTCTTCACTGTGGGGATCATTTCTGTTCAGGTCCAAGATGCAGGACACTTTTGAAAACTAAAATTTGGTTGATATTGTTGGAATTCTTTGCAAGGCAATGATCACTGGCCTGTCTATTACAATAGAATTTTTTTCCTATTATTTTCATTTTTCAAACCACACTATTTTTTATGTTCAATGCTTTTACGATTTGTTGTTGAATGTCAACAAACAGAGGGAATTGTTTACAGCTATAGCCAACAACTTTTAGTCAGCATTTTTACCAACCGAAATGTTTTGTTCTGTTAAAAAGTTGTTTTTGTTTTTGGAGCATATTTTCTAAAAAATCAACAAACAAAATAATCACTTCTGACACACATTAATCAACCTGGCTGGTACGCATTCAGAAAACTCACAACAGAGAAATTAAAAATATAAAATGCAGTAATTTTCAGCCCTTTGTTGTTTTACTATATGCAGGAGCTTACGCAGAAAGTTTCCTATAGGGAGTGGGTGAGTAAAAGAGATTTATCACATTTGTTTGTTAGCTTTTCAGTTTTCTACTACCTTGCTTACACTGCTGACGATGACAGCTGAATCTGTGTTGTCGAAACGTTCAGTTTTGAGATTTACTGTTGCTGTACTGTCCTCCTTAAGATTTATCACAAAAAGGCTCAAATTTTTTAGAAAAATTTTAAGAATAACGGCTTTTATCGTGCATGGAAGAAGGCCCAAGAGAGGCTGGGAATAGAAGCGTACCGCCGCTAACGGTACCTCATTGTTATTATTCAGAAAAAGACATGCACTTCGTGATAGCTTAATTTTTCACATCCGGAAGCCGAGTACAACTTTTATTTTGATTTTTCTATTTTAAGTTTGTGAGTAACTTCAAAACTTCCGGTTGAGCTAAAAATGAACACCCGCGTAAAAAAAACGGAAATGAAAGTGGCGAATGTTGCTTTTTTGCAATCACGAGAACGCAGCTTTCGGTACACTGATGCTTCCTTCCAGTGTCGTTCAATTTTTCCATCAACTTCCTCACTCATAAATCAGATTCAAAAATGAATGATGTGACTCAACTGCCAACTCCTGCTTGGTTATCATGCAATCTTTCATCATAAAAAAGCAAGATTTCATCATTTTCAAAAAGCTCATTTTGAGGAAAAAGTTTCTGATACAATAAAAAGTTGAACATTCCCAGTGTCACCAGTTTTACAGTGCTAATTTTCAGGCCGGACTGCGATTACTATCTAGGACATTTGTACAGCAAGTACGGTACCGGTACATGAGACATGAGCCATGTCATAATTTTTTTTTATTTTGGTGTTACTTCTGAAATTTCTGTGTTAAAAAACATCGACTTTATGAGGTTGATTTTCGACAAAAGTTTTACAGAACAAAAATTGCATGTTTTGTTACTACAACGCGTATGTCTTCAAAAATAGTCAAGCGACGAAGTTATAAATTACCTGATGCTATCTAAGGGAGAAAGAGATAGCCTATTCCATTCAGGTCATGACCAAGAACGGGAGAAATTTTTTCAGAAAAAAAAGCGAATATTATTTTCAGAAAATCATTATTTTCAGAAAATCTTTCAGAAAAAATAGATACAGTACAATAATAATAACACATTGGCATAGCGTTCTCCTGGAGGAAAATTCAAATCAAAAGGGCAAAATTATGAAATGTTTTTTGTAAAAACTATTGTTTGCAATACTATAGTATTTCGTTCTTTACAGGTTTTTGAACCTGCTTAACTCATTAAAAAATTCTTAATGTAAAGATTAGCGCACTTGAAATACTAGTAAGCGCATTCTTGGGTTGAATGGAAAATTACTACTGAAATAACCAATATTGCTCACTGTTTGCACAGTAAGTTGTTCATAATGGTCCTTACACATTAGCACAAGTTAAAGCCTACTACATTGCGTATACACACGAGAATTTTAGGAATTGGTGCGTAATTCAAACAATGACCTTTTTCCATGTGACTTCCTTTACCTTTTGTCAACTTTAATGACTTTCAAAAACATGAATGAAAGAAATCAAAGTAGATTAAAGGGCTGTCATAAGAAGCGTTCCGGATACAATGCTAGGCGTATTAAAACATCTTGATTCTCGTGACAAGAATTTCTGTTTAACGAGCAATATCAAAAATGAGTTTAAACTGGTCTAGCAAGGTAAGCTTTGAAGCAACGAGTTAATTTAAATACTGGCTAAACCAGTCTTGCTTGAGCTGCACTCCACAAATTTTTGTCGATCAAATTTTAAAAAAGTAACAATGACAACAGACTACACTGCTGGATTAATATCTCTCGTATACGCTTACACGTGACGTTATTATGAAGACGAAATGCACCGCCGTTTGCCTTGGTGAAGAAAATCAAAACTTCTTGAGATGTTATAACCAGTGGTGTAGTGGAGGGGGAACGCCGTTCCCCTACTTTTTATGGAGCTTTTGACAAAATACCTTCTCTACAATATTGTCTTGTAATGAGAAGTGGACTGTTTGTTTCTATTGCCTCTAACATCAGGCCTCCAACGAGCCTTTAAACATATTCTGACTTTCTTTCAGTACCGGTACCGGTATAGTGAACTGATCGTGTAACAGCTAGTCATCCACGCGACTGCGCAGAACAATGCTTTTTATTTGATGCTAGATTGTGCGTCAGATTGAATTGTTATTGACAATTGCATTTAGCCCATTGTTGCACAATGGGGTAGGTTGCTTGCTAGAGGCTTAAAAGGTGCGTTTACCGATCTGCGAATTACATACTGGTGAAAAATTCTAGCATTGATTTGCATTATTACGAAGTAATCGTACTGAAATTATCGTTCTATGATTTGTCTGATCTTGTAATAGTAGTATCGGTACCGATAGGTATACGTATGATCGTGGATTCGTATTGGACTTATTTGTCCAGCTTATGTATAAAAATTTTGTTCTGTGTACGGTATGGTTTCCGATAAGCAACATGAAAATTACTGTCTTTAAAATTTTGAATTTCTCCACGAAAAAGGAGACGGGGATCGGAAACTGGAGCCCAATCGGACTATTATTTAGTGATGTAGGCCTATATTATTACCTAAAAATGTATCACAGACCTTTCGGAGGTCCTGGGATCTGCTGACGAATGCCTCACCTCTAAGGACATTTTGCAGTTATTTGGAAAAATTCAAGTTCGGTCTGATGTGAAATTGCCGAGTACAGCAGTGATTAAATATTGGTAGCCAGCTAAATCTTGCACTTTATTCTAAAAACAACTCCAAATATGCTGATGCCAGGTGCTATTTAGGGGGAGCTTTGGGCCATGCCCCTCCCCCTTAAACTCTGCCTTTTAGTCAAAAGAACAAAAGTAATGGTGCCAAGTGACTGAAGTACGCCAGCTCTTTTAATGGTTTCTGTAGCTTATGGCCTCGGGCGGATACAGGGGAAGAGGGTGAGGAGTATGCAATATGCGTCCTCCCACCAGCCATTTTCAAAAATGTTTTTGATGAATGCAATTTTTTCCATAGTTTCGAACCTCTTTGAAGCAATAAGCCTTGCGCCTTAACGCGCATAATCGAAAATGTGTGAACAAAATGCATCATATTAGACGAAGCACTCACAATTAAGGTCAAAAAATTTAGACAAAATTTGCCAGAAAATTATTCAAAAAGCACCATAATAGCCATTACTGCATGTAAATTTTTGAAATTTTTCCGGGAGAGCATGTCCCCAGACCCCCTAAAGCTGTTTTAGTTCCTCAATCAGTTTTAAACTTGTTTTGCCGAAAAAAAATACCCCGACAAAAATGTGAAAATTATGCCTCCCCCCCTTTTCAAAATTTCTCCCTACGCCACTGGCTGATGCAGTAGATAATACCATTCGTTGGAAAATCTACATTGCAAACCACTGTGGTTTAAAGCTGCCAGGACTGAATTTGTAGACATGCGTTCCCCCACTTCTAATTTTACGACTGCACCACTGGTTATAATAACGGTAGCCTTCAGTCCTTATCAAACTATGGAATTCACTTCTTGAAACTCTTAGGCATTAATCACATAGGAGGTTAAAGAGTACTTACAAAAGCTTACTCTTGGAGAAATACGTTCAATCCTAGTGTTTATAAATTTTAAAGCTTCTAGTCCGCTTCTTTTCCCTGTTACATTAAACATTTAAATACTCTTAGTTTTTGTTTTTCTTGTAAACTTATTTATGTAAGGCTGCTGTTCGACTCGAAGACCACTGGTCCCTTCACAGCTGCCTGTTGCAAATTTACTTTTCTGTGATAAACTAAGAATATTTGTTGTGTCGTTCGTTATGAGCAACGAAATAAACTTCTGTTCTTATCTGAAAAGCATGTTTAAAACAAAATTGTCTTTCCTGCGTATTTTCTGTGGAACTCTTTTTACCGCTTTGGCAAATTCAAGGCGGGTCCTACTAAACACCGCAAAGGAGTGATTACACCGCAAAGGATTTCAAGTTGATGGATTAAACACCGCAAAGTACGACAAAGGACCCTAAAACTCTAACCCTAATGTAAACCTAACCATAGTTCTAACGTAACCCAAATCTTAACCTAACCTAGCTCGAACCCTAACCTAACCTAACCCTAACCTAACCTAATCCTAACCTGACCTAATCCTAACCTAATCCTAACCTAACCCTAACCTAACCCTAACCTTACTTATCCCTAACCTTCCCTATCCCTAACCTAATCCAAACCCAACAGGCTAACCCTAACCTAACCCTAAAATTGATTTAAAGTCCTTTGTCGTTCTTTGCGGTGTTTCAGTCCTTTGCGGTGTTTAGTAGGACCGGTTCAAGGATGCAAGGTTCAAGCCCAATGCTGGCTCTGTTGACATAATGTTTCCGTAACAGCGCGATTTTAAATTTTTACTCTGTGAGGTTTCAGAAAATCAAATCAGCGGTAGAAAAAAGTCCAAATGAAATGTAGTCTGGGACTCGGTATATCGAAGAGCATTGTCCTAAAACGAAATTCTCCTCTTGACATTTGAATGGTAATTGGTTTAGTTCAGAGATGGCGAACATGTGTCCCGCGAAAAATTTTCTGCAACCCGCGAACGCTTTGGCGAGACCGGTACTCTTAATCTTTCTTTTCCCCGTCTAGACTTTGCGAATTGCGATGCGATGTCAAAAGCTGAGCTCCCGATTGAACCACGCGCGTATCACACAGGAATCGTGCAGTTCAAGCCTTGCATCTGTTTCAGGATTCAGCAGTTCATCCATTGTTATGTAACGATATAACATATCTCGGGGCTTGTTTGAATTAAGCCGCGATTCGACTTCGAGGTTAGGGTTGGGGTTAGGCCCTAACCTCTACTAATAACTCACTAGCGCCCCTAGCGGTCCTTGTGCTCGTGATATATCCGTCTGTTATAAGATGCGGCTTAATTCAAACAAGCTTCCATAACTCGAGGTCCGTTGCAGCTTCACTGCTTCAATATAGTGCAGCATACGAGTAGGCTAATAGAGATGGCACAGGCTGGCTTTTTTGCAAGCCGCCCCGGACCGCCCATGACTCCGAACTTCTTGCCCAGTAGGCCTAGCGGTAACCGACCCGTCAGCTCATCCCGAAAACAAAGCCCGGCCCGCACAAAGCCCATTCTTTTATGAATGTTCAACCACATTTAACAGAAAAATGAAAGTTGGAAGGGATTTCAAAAATTGGTAGCGGCTCGATAGCGGCCCAGTTAGAAACAAAAGATAGAACGGCTGTTAGCGGAACACTCAAAAGACCGGTTAACGGCTCGTTAGCCGGTCTCTTAGCGGGTAGCACGAGTAACTATTTGAGTGAGAGCTGAGCTTACCTTATTATGTTTTTCAATCAATATTTAACTAGCCCTTTGTTTCGATGTCTTCAGCAAAGAAACGAAATAATTGTAGATGGATTTTTATGGTAGGCCTATTACTTTTGGTTGTTCGTTACTGCTGATGAACAATTTTTCCATTTTTAACAGGTTTCATAATAGGTCTATGGCTAAAAAGTTATGCCACCCGCTTGCTCATTGGTTAGTGACAAAGTGGCCCGCGATAGCAAATAGGTTCGTCACCCCTGGTTTAGTTGATACACATGCCTCATAGGTAGAAATCCGCCTCGTTTATCCAGTTTTCATAGGCGCTTTTATCGCAACCTGGCTATTGACGATTTGTTTTGGCACTTCAAGAAGCATCAGGAAAACTGGGAGAAAATTTGAATAGGTATTTATTAAGTTTTAAATTCCGTCACGTAGTAGTAAACAGGATTAGCGCGCCGATCAATGTTTGTATTTGAACGCATTTTAAACATCATGCAGACGGACGACGTTGTGTAAACAGGATTTTACATGGCGATGTCCGGTACGTGAGCTTGCAATCGCACTCGTCTGTCATTCATAAATTCCGTAATTGCTGAATAAAGAAACTGCATTAGCCGGATAGAGCAAAGGCGAAATATTTTTACAGGGGGGTTGTAAAAGAAATCGAAAATTTTCATGTTTTTGGTGTAAGATGAAGGAATTTTTTGTCTCTACAAAATGCAACTATTTTGACAAAAAAATTGCAACTACGTTTTGAGATATTGAGCTGTGAAAAAAGCCGATTTTCGTAGAAAAAACTATTTTTTGACATCAGGTAAGGCTACTATACGTAACAATGCCAATTGAGACGTTGCATTCATTGATAAATCGCCAATCCACCATTGATAAATTTCTGTCGAATAACGCATACAATTTTGTTGAGCTAATGTTTAATTTTTACGTCACAGTAGCCTTATCTGACATCAGGCGATTTTTTCTTGAAGTAAAACATTATGGGCTAAAAATCGGGTATAAAATGGCCCATAAAATGAAAACGGGTGGTTAGTTTGTTGAAATTTTTGCGTAAAGCACATTTTAGCCCAGTTTGCTTGCATAAGCTGTCGAAAAAAGGCAATGTCAATTTCCTTTACACCTCCCTTTAGCAAGAAATTTAAAACGTCTTTTTCACCAGTTAGCATATTACCTGCAGCTACTAATAGACCGATTTTTGGTATCATAATTACTAAAAATGGCACCCACTGCATCAGCAACAGGCTTTACGATAACGCACATGGCTTTCAATTTGTGAATGTGACCATATGGGGTTCCGCAGTAAGTTCTCCTCCTCTTGCTGCAATTTTATGCCCCATTAATTTCGGGATTACCAACTTTCAGCAACACTTTGAATTGAGTTTCTCTTTTAGCTGCTGACAACTTTCACACAGGAAGACACGTTAGCAAAGTTTTATTGCAAATAAGCAAGCAATACCATTTAAAACTACATTAAAAGCACATGTTTTTTTTTTTGCCAACTTGAAACGCAGGGGCGTATCCAGAGGGGAGCGCGACCCCCCAGACAAGTGCACAAAACTTTTGTGGTGTAAAAGTGATATACGTATAAAGGACAATCCGAGGGCGTGATGACCTTTTTTTTGCTCTTCACTTGACTTGGTGCGGAAAACAGACGGCTTCAAATTGCGCCCCTCTTGCAAATTCCTGGGCACGCCCCTGAACGTGTTATATACTGTAGGTAAAATAAATTCCAACTGAGCTTCAAAACCAAAGCAAAATAAATGCGAATAAAAGCAAACGAGGAGTGATTAAATTTATAGCTTAGAAGTGCAGGAAATTCGCTGCTTGATTTGTGTATTCCGAGAATTATACGCAACTAGAGGGGCGTCCATTAACTTACGTCTAAGCAGTATTCCCCCAGACCCTCAGGCCTATGCCAAGGGAGTGAAGGTGTAAACCAACGCCACAAGTGGTGACTAAAGGTCAAAAACAGGCATACGCATCAATGGATGGGCTTGAGACCTAGGACAAATTAATGTCTGCAGGCGCTGTTTGAAACTATTTCAAATTTGTCAATCCTTGAAAAAGTAAAGTAGGCTACATTACATTAATAAAACATTTTTAAGCCTTTTTGTGGCATCGTTCTTAATCGCAAAGCTCTTGCAAGGACTCCTGCCTAATGAAGAGGCATTTGTCACTTCAACGGACTTCGTAATAACAACTGAAGCAGACTGTACTCCTAGAATATGATAGGCGACACATGTAATTTCTATTGCTTCGACCATTGCTCTCAAGGTCAGAAGTTTACGGAGATATTCGAAAATATTTAATTACTGTTATTTATTCAAAGATGTTAAGAATATTTTCAACTGCCCACTGAAAGTACTGATGTGACCGGAAGTAAGCAGCTAAGAAATTCACACAAAAAAAAACACGCGCAAGTATACAATTGAAATATAACCCTACGAAAATAAAACAAAAGGAAAATCAATTTTTAAAACTTGCGTTTGGTAAGGATAAGAAAGTTTTATAACTGGGCAAAAGATATTGAGAAAAGGTTCAAAATACATTTTGCTTTACATTTAAGATTCTAAATTAAACAGTATTTTTAAAAACAGAAAAATAGTCAAGAATAAAGACAAAAACTATGCCATTACTATTTTTCAAAGAATACATACAATTAACTATTGGAGTTTTAAAAACTAAAACTACAGCAAAAATAACAAAACAATTGTACTAAAATATAAAAGAACGCATAAAACGCAAATCGAAAACAAAAAAACTCTTTTCATTCTAGCTTATGACTGTGATTGGCAGTTCCTTCACGCGTTTCCATTCGGCTGAAAAAAATAAAAATAAATTACACTAAATCTAGTGACGAATGGTGTAAGACTAAAAACAAGCACGTTACGATACCGACGCAACTGTAATCATAATTACACTGCTGGTAAAAATTTTTTTTGAATTAAAATAGCACTAGAAACATCCCAACCCCACACCATTGATTTTAAAATCCAACAGTAAAATAAAAGGATAACCAGTGAGTTTCGGCTCTATAACAGGCTTTAATCCAAGTAAAATTTAAAAATTGGCATCTTCTATTGGGAAATCCTATTTGAATCAAGACATAGGTCAAGGCTCCAATTTTCATGGTATTGCATAGTAAGCATAAAGTTCTTGCTTCCTTTATAAAGACTTAACTCACCAGTTTAGAAAACATTCTATGCGCAACAGCTGTGACTAGTGCCGCGCCTTTTCCGCTGCCATCGTAAGATAGCGCAAAGTCAACCATTACATCAAAGTCTTTACACAGTGCAGCCACTTTTTCCGCCATCAACTTGCTGAATGTGGGGTGCTTTTTGTACACAGTCCCATCCACACCAACTGTTATTTTATAGTTTTCCTCATTTGGGTGATTGTTCTTGATTTTTCGAGCAACAGCGGCAATGCCTACCAATACAAAATCACAGTAAAAGACAGTGTCAGCGAAATCAACCAAAAGTGACTCATAAACTGCGCGAACTCTGAACTAGAACAATTCGATAACAAGTACAATGATGGGAAATTTTACGCACACGGTACCAGCGCTTCCTAAAACTGAAGGCATTTTCTCCTACGCTTTCCCGCACCACATGACGATCGACTAACATTAGCTATAAAAAATTCAGAAGCCATGACGTTATTTAGACGTAACTTTGACGTCATACCTTCGTCACAACAACTTGAGCACCAAAAAAGCACTTCTTTTCAAGGCATGATTCAAGGCAGGAAGAGAATTCAAGGCATGCTACCTCGTAGTTTTTGGTATGAAAAAACTATCATGAGGTGTCAAAAAATAAACAAAAGAAACAAAATGAATGATAAAGCGAAAAGACGAGACGAAGGCGGGTTCCTCGAAAACGCCCGAACATCGACCAATCGACTAGCGCTAAACAAGAGGTGTAGCGACCACGCTACGCATCACCGGCTTTAATAGAAGCAGAGGTGAACAATACTGCAAAATGACTCAATGGAAAATTACCAGGACCTCACGTAAGAAAAGAGACAGGCTAGACAAGAAAAACGAGTTTGAAATGAAAACATGTACACCTGCTCAGAAATCAACTAATAATCATAATTTAAGTCGCCCAACTGACTAACCATTACAAACAAATGGTGCCATACATGCAGCCCCAGACATCAACACCGACATATGCATGAAGGTCTAAGCCTACTGGGCGTGTCTTCGCTCAACCAATCAAAAAGCGTCTGGTGAAATATGCAATTATGCATGTGTTTCATAATCCAAATTCAAGCAATACCTTGTCTCCTAAAACCGATTCAAACTTGTCTCAACCAGTTTATCAGGTCAACAATCGATTCCACTAACAATGAACTTATCAATATTGATATGATTAATGTGCTAGGACGAAAGTAATCTCAAAAATCGGCTTAAAAAATCCACTTACCGGCAGCACATAAGTGAGCAGCTCGTTTTGAAACGGCTTGACACACACTAACTACAATTTCGCAATCACTTTTCACAGCTCCAATCTCCAATTGGGCAAGGATATTTTGCACTGCAGGCAACCCATCCGCAATCACACTGAAAATTAAAACAAAAACTTTCAGAAACATGATCATTTAGTTTTAGCATGACGTTAGAATTAATCGATCTCAATAAAATGGATAGTTGTAAGTAAAATGCACGACGTAAGTCATTCTTAGACACTACGTGGTCATACCTGGCCTGCTGAATGGAAAGTCAGAACGATAAGTGAGGGCGGCTGATGAGGGCTAATAGCCCGAAACAGCGCTCGTCCTACCAGGCCTGCTGAATGGGAAGTCGGAACGACAAGCGTATCTTAAGCCTGAGGGCGGCTGATGAGGGCTAATAGCCCGAAACAGCGCTGTCCCGCTCTACGGTAAGTTATTCTCTTATTTCCTCTTAATAGGCCTAATTGTTTTGTATCTACACATTAACGAATCGTGAATTTAAAAAAATATGGGTTTTCTATGATCATTCCATTTCAAATAAATATGAAGCTATCAAAAATAATAGTGAAGTACTAATTACAATTTTAGCCAGTGATAAAAAATAAATTTTCTATCATGGTATTAAATCATGATAAAGTATATCATGCAAATTAAACACCTATATTAGCCACCACCAACAGGGTTTATTACGTAAAAATTACTTAACTATTATATGATGTATGCAATTTGCAGCATCAAAATTAATAAAAAAGGAACAGCCAAGTTTTTGCGAACATAAAAACTTCAAGCTACACAAAGTGACATATTTTTGCTGTGGACGCACCGGTACACTACAAAAAAGTGATCACACTAGCTGGACATGCATAGAAAACAAAAGGGTGCACCGAGCTTATCATGCAGTCACACACAGGCAATTGAAGCTAGTGTGAGCTCAGGTAAGCTTAAAGGCTACAGTCACCAATACCAGTTAGATGAAATGGCAATGCATGCAGGATGAAGCTTAACTTACACATCTGAGTTTGTGTCAATTTGAGGAATTTTCTTCGACGCACTTTGAAAAAATGCCACATTTATAACCAAGTAAGTAGGCAAAATATTGCCTTGTTGAAACAAGCAAACATACACAATTAGAACAACACAAACTCAATTAAACTCGGTTAAGTAAATGAAACCGAACTAATGGACGCAACAATCCCAGAAAATTCTACAAACGCATGCTTAAAATGCAGTACAGCAGTTACGTGAGGTCTACCAGACGATGATTGCAAACAGGTAAACTAACGTAATGCTTACTTTTCGATCTGAGATACATACGAGGACTCAAAACTTCCTTCTTTAAACAGTGTTTCAGTGTTAATCCCTTTGAACAGCACTCCTTCTTTCGTAAGTTTACAAAGAACAAGGCGAACAATTTCTCCCATGTACATACCACTAATCATCTTCTCATACCTAAACAGCGATGGGTGGGTTTATGGCTTTTGATCAGCTTCAACAAAATAAAATTAATCAATCACTGGATCGACCATTGCGAAACCCGGGGCTTGTATTTTCGGGACAATTTAGGTTAAAGTTTAGCTACCGGTAATTTTTTAAAAATTGTACTGCGCTTTCATAGTGGACACCTGTACCATTACAACTTCCCATACAATACAAGATGTTAATTGCTCAAATACAAAACCGTCGCAAAAACTCGTGTTTTGATCGTGATGAAGATTCCTTACTTTTGTTTTCCACGATTTAAAGAATGTTCATCCACGTGATCATCATATTCATTTCGAAATTGATCCAGTGCTCCGTCATCTCCAAAAGCTCCCCATTCCATGTTAATAACCATGTTGCCATCATTGCTCTCAATCAATTCAATGTTTGATTTTTTCTCCATGTAACAAGCATTTGATCCAGTTCCTACAAGATACAATCTCTACATTAAGAGTAAATAAAAGTTTACTTAGTCGTAAGAGTTAGTCATTGAAATCTCAGTGCAGAGATTATCCGTCAAACTTAAGGGAGACTCTAAACAGTGTCTCTTTATTAAGGTTATGTCAAAACTCCAGGCTACTGCTGAGTTCGATTATGGGTTATTTTTCAAAATTTGACTGAACGGTGAATTGACCTAACTATCTAAAAAATTTCGATCATTTCAATTCTTTTCGCTCATGTTTGAAGTAACAAGACGTTGAACGAAAAGTAGTTCGTTGGCAATTGTTGCTTGCATATTGGCAAGATATTTACTTCGGTCAATTGACCGAAGAAATGACTTTAATTTTTTCGGTTTTTACAAGTTTAATTTGAATTATGACAGTATGACCGAAATTTTACCGAAAAAAAAAAAAAAAAGCAGGTTCGATCGAGCACGCCTCATACATCATCCTTTGTTCGCCGAAAAGATTGGGCAATTTTACAACGTCTAAAACCATCTACGCAGTTTAACAAGTTCGATGTCTTTTAGTCATGATCAATGTCCATATTATACAATGCATTACTAATTACTGAATGTTATGATATACTGATGATACATGACAAAAAGCAAACAAGTTATTAGTGCTATTGCACACACCATGCATGGCAAACTAATGGCAAAATTAAAGCAGTCAAGCATGAATTACAAGTGACACGTCAAAGGTTTAACAATCACAAGCCGACTAAATTAATATTTTTTTCAAATTATTACCAACTATGAGTCCAACAAAGCAGTTAGGATTATCAAACGAACAAGACATCATCGTCCCAACTGTATCATTCACTACAGCTATAATGTCCACGCGGATTTCCTGCGTTACAAGTAGCACTAGCAAAGTTTCATTATTGTAGATTAGATTGGACAGTGAGTAAAAAAATATTGTGGCATACAACATTAAAAAAATTGCTATTTTTTCCCACTTTTGCAGCCACACTACGCTGATGAGCTTCGCTACTATTCTACTTCATTTAGCTTTTTGATATTAATTAGCATATAAATTATTTTAATTAAAGTGAAACCAAGCTTTGAAGAATAAAATTTAACATAGAAAATATTGCAACAACTTAAAAGCGATTGGCAAACATAACTCCTCAAAATCATGCACTAATGAGAAATCTCATGATTAATTGAAACATTGGCACAAACTTAATGCAGAGTGAAAGCTAAAGTTCCAAATCATGCTTGGTTAATCCGATTAGTAATTTCATGCATTGCGACTTGCCGTGCATTAAAGCAAGTTGTTGACAAGCCAAGCAAGGCAAAGCACTATGAAATTTAATCTCAGCCTACCAACAATAAGGCCGATCTGACAATTCGTTTGTTCATGTGCACAGGACATCAGTGTTCCCACTGTATCATTTACAACCGCAACAATGTCACAGTCAAAATCCTAAAAATGTAAACAGCCATAAAGAATAAATTTTCAATCAAAACTGGTGCATTCATCATGAAAAATATCTACCACACTAAGAGAAAACACTTCAGGTCTTTTGCTTATTATATGCATAAACATCTAAATCCATACTGTATAAGACAAAAAAAAAAATCATTAGAAGTCAGGGTCAAAATTTTCAATTTTATGCTTCCTGATTTTAAATGCATGACCAACCACACTACTTTTCAATTTTAAAAACTTAACATATAATCCAAAATTTATGATTTAATAACAGATTAAAAGCATAAAATTATAAAAACTCTGTACGTAGTGAGTTTTTCTAATTTATGCTTTTAATCTGTTATTAAATCATATGCTCCGCTCTGACTACGTCGTTGAGCACTTTTATCAACTGAAGACCCCCAAGCCTTGACTAATCCAAAATTTATATTTCCAAAACCAAACTTACTCCACGACGTTTAATTGCTTCATCAAGCAATTTTACAACATCTTCACCAACAACACCTTCTGCACTAAATCCTTTTGTCCATGTAATTAAACTTGCCTGCAGAAAAAAATTATGGTAAATTTAAAAAAAACAATCAACTGGTGATACAAATGCTGATAAACTTACGTGATTTAAGTTTTCTTGTTTGCATGGGAAAGAGAAAGTAAAACCAACTGGAAGTTTTTGATCAAGCAAATTGAAGCGCTTCATAAAATCCGACATGCATTGGGCAATATGATCAAACAGCTAAAAAAATTTAGGTGTTAATAATATGCATCTTATTTTTAAGCAAGGATAATTAACCATGCAATTGCAGTTACCTTTGTTCCTTTGCCAGTTATGACATCTTCTGGCATCTTATAAATCTGACTGTCCATTTCGATTTCAGGTTGGCTTTGTCCAGGTTCCTTGATTATTTTAACAAGCAAAACGCGGAAATTTGTTCCTCCAAGATCCAACGCAAGGAAAGCACCATTTTCTGCACACATCAATATTTTCATTGATATCGTAACAAACTCATTAACAGATTAAGCTTCAATGTCATGTCTTGGAATGGAATAATAATTTTTTTTTTTGATTTTTTTAACTCCATGCCAAATGAGAACGAAGAAAATCAAACAAAATGTTTTTGAAATAAAAGAGCTGTAATAAATTTTAAAAATGCACAAGTTTGAACTTTATTTAGGCTACACACAAAAGGCCCATTTTTTTTGGTTTCATCATGTCTGAGAAAAATTCTCCCACTGCCCAATCTCTTGAATGATCGCCAAGCTCCTAGGCATTTAACCAAGAGAAATTAAAACTGCATGCAATTAATGAAATGATGATGGAAATCTTGTACAATCGTAAATTACTGCTTTTTGACAAACTTAAACAAGTTTTTTGAAGGATGTGGCTATTTTTACAGGCCTGTAACATTTGTCTTTTTGGTTTATTTTATTACTTTGTCATGCTCTTGTAGAACCGAGAGAGCGCGAAGGGATAATAAAAGAAACCAAGCGCTTATTTGCACAGGCCCATACAAATAGCTACTGCCATTTTGATAGTCTACATAAACCACATTTCAAAAAGCAATCATAACTATTGTGGTGATAAACAGTGCAAAATGAGCAGATTATGAAAATTTTTACATGTAATTGTAAGTATATGCAACTGACTCAACATACCTGTACCATCGGGCAACGATTCAACATACGAAGGAATCATTTTTACTTTTGCACTGGGGTTGGTTTCTTTGGCGAGACCTTTTCGCATTTCTACCAACATTTGGTTCATTATGGCAACAAGATTATCATCGCTCAAGTGAAGTTGATGCAAAGTTTCCTTCACCTTCAAAAATAAAACTTGTTTAAAACGAAAACTAGACTTGATTTTGAGGATTGAACAGTTGAAGGGTAAACATCAAGGTAGAAGGCATCAAGGGTTGAGCATTTCCATTGCAACTTAAATGTAGTAGCCTATCTGCAACAAAGCACCCTAATTTGCTTCTAGAACAGTAGAACTATCTCAATCATAGCATGTACTTCATGAAGGATAGCAGAATGGTACCGATATTGAAACAATCTTGGGGTGAAGTACTACAGAAGAGGCAAGACTAAGCTAGGCTGTTTTTCAGCTAATTACCGCACCAACCCAACAAGCTACCGGTATATACCTATTCTAAAATGCCAGACAGATTGAACAGATCACTGAGCCCAAACTACAACCTGGTGTTGAGCTTTGAACAGAGCATAAATCAGTAGACTGAGAGTAAACAAAATTATCAGTAGTTTATTATGTTTACTTGCCTACCCTAATTCAAGATTAATGTACAGGCAGACTAGTCCACTTTATAAACTTACTTTAGCATCAAAATGTCCTTCACTAACATCGCTTAATCTGGAACTAATTTTTGATGAAGACATGGCTTTTAGCAATAAAATTCTTATTCTGTTTCTCTGCAATAATATTGTTGTAATAACTTTTCAATTTACGCCACTCCGCTATCGATTTTTACCAATGAATGCAGTCGAAGATCAGCTACTATTTAAATACCTGGACGACGTAATAAAGGTGTGCCGTGGGTTAACCAATCAAAATTCTTGGTTACCTCAAACCGCTGTAGTAGAACCTACGTTATGTCTGCGAACCTCGTCGTCGTCGTCCAGTATTACGTCACGCGGTTGAAGTGATTAAGCAAGCAGTGTTACGTCACAGACGAACTAAAGCCTGTGTCCCGCAATTTGTTCTACAACGCTACCTAACGGCTAATATTTTTTCAAATGTTGACTGAAAGGCAACAGCAGGGAGCTCTTGCGATAGTTTAATGTGGTTTAATTACGAGCATGTTCGTAAATCGTTTTAAAGTCTGCGACTCCACTTTTACCGCATGCCAACGTAAGAATAATCAGCGGTGGTGTAAAAAGTAGTCCAGAAATTTACTCAAGTAATAAAATAAAATAACTGAGGTTATTTTCAAATTATATTGAACTGAAAATTCAACAGTAATTGAGGGAGACTGCGAAGTGAGCTTGCGCTCTTCGAGTCAGCAGCCACCCGTTATATATGTCAAATGCGATCGGCTCCAGCCGCGAATCGAACCCGTCACGTAGGATCTGTCACCTGCGCGCGGTACCGCTAGGCCATGTCACTGACAAAATAGTATTGTTACCGATGGCGGAAACTACTTGAAGTAGAGTAGAAAGTAGGGGATGTAAAAAGTAATCAAGTAGAAGTAAAAAGTACCAACAATTTGACGCTACTTAAGGAAAAAGTAGCGTTTGCAAAACCAAGGCCATAAAGCTGAGCTTTGACAAAAGATAATTTGCTCACTTCCAAACTTGACTCATACTTCGCCGATGCTTAAGTATATTTAGGATAATTAGCACATTTATTTGACGAAAATAAAAAAGTGAAGTGTGTTATAATCTGCAAAATGCAACCTCATTGTCCACGCCAAACACAAACAACAAAGGACCACTTAATATCACGAAATTGTAAAACTTATATAATAAAATATAAACAATTGGTTTGTGGTACAGAATTTTAGTAGCCTATAGCAAAGTATAATGATTTCATCTCGAAGCTTTTCGTCTGACACTCATCGGGAGAAGATCGTCAGAAATCAGGAAACTAAAATGCAAACTAAAATACGAATATTCATGCCACTGTGATAGTCGGTATGTGGGTCGTACATCCCAAAGGTTGCTGGACAGAATAAACCAACATATTCCAAAGTCAATCAGAAACGCCAATTCCATTTTGAAACGTAGCCCTCCATCACGTGCTTGTAAACGTAGCCCTCCATCACGTGCTTGTAAAAACATCAAATCCCGACCTTTGCACTTTGATGCTTATATACGTAATTGTCTTTATGGGTTGTTATTTTATACGCTTTCTGTCACAGTTGTTATTTTATACGCTTTCTGTCACAATATAAATTACAGATTTTCTATTTATTCTGCTTTTAAGGTGGCTGCTTGACTCGAAGACCACTTTGGTCCCTTTGCAGCCTTTCCTTTGTCGCAGGCCAATTGTTGTTCTATCAGCATTGTGTTTTTGCGTCAAAAATAAAACTGATTCTGATTCTGTATGTCCTCCACCCCTAACCCCACCCAGACTTGTGATTCGGCAATTGGGCTCCATCTCCTTTTAAACGCTTCGTGTGCTAAAAATTATCACCAAGACAGATTCCGCATTCTCGTCAGAGGTCGCTCTTCCTTCCATCTCTCTGTTTTGTAATCTATTTTTATTAAAACATCAAATCCCGACCTTTGCACTTGGATGCTTATATACGTAATTGTCTTTATGGGTTCTATCGACGAATTGAATTGTCTGAAAACTTAATAATTGTCGCCATAGCCAATTCTGATGTCTTATTTTGCTCTAAATTTTTCCGTCATTTTAAAACAATGTTGTATGGTGATGTTAGTTAAATCTAATGTGCTTTCGTTATTGTATATATCTTTTTTTTTTGCGTTGTTTGAATATGGGCCGCATGCTTGTGCCTGAGTTAAAGAATAAATAAAATAAATTATGATCTACCGCTGATTGACGCGTCGAAACAGCTGATCAGACTGGCCAATCAGTGCTTTTCCGCCACTTTTTTTCCTTTTCTCTCTTCTTTCTCTCTTTTTTTCTCTCTCTTGATGCATAAGACTTGCATTTTAGTTTCCTGATTTCTGACGATCTTCTCCCGATGAGTGTCAGACGAAAAGCTTCGAGACGAAATCATTATACTTTGCTATGATAAAATATAACAATACCTAATACTAATGTTGCCAATTTTATAATCAAGCATGATTATTTAAAGTTCAGTTTTGAAATTAAAGCTTTGAAGTTAAAGCTTTTCGGTTTTGAAGTTATAGCTTTTCGGGTGCTGCAACCATGCTTCTCATGTTACTTTTCTTGATCTTCTATTCTCCCCTTGCATGTTACAACGTTTATCGTTTTGTTGCTTCTTCCCTTTTCTCGTGCTGTCCGATTATACTGTGTGTTATTTATGCATATTATTCTTGTGTTGACGGTAAGGAAATAAAAGACACTAACTAACTGTAACTATTATCATTTGCGTGATACGTTGCTTGATATTAACTACTTATCATTTTTATAGCCACTTAAATAGCGTTACTTTCTGATGGAACTACGTAAGTAGAAGTAAAAGTAGTTGAAATTTAAATCACTTAAGTAAGTAGGCCTACTAGTTACCAAGCAATAATACTTAAGTAGTCTACTTAAGTAACACTACTTCGTTACTTTACACCACTGATAATAAGTATGGTATGCTCTGAATACGCCAAGTCGTGACTCGGGACTCTCTCCCCCCCAAGGGTAAGGTGCTAGCAAGGCACGTTTGCTTGTAAAACAGTTTCTCATGCAGCGGCATGCTGTACGTTGCGCTGGCTAGCAAAGCCAAGTCAGAGTTGTTCGTAGTCTGTTGTTTTGAGACTCCGATTCCAATCCTGCTTCAAAAGACCAAACTTCGACTCCAGTTCCCGCTCCTGTGAAGGTCAGAAATCAAAACTTCTACTACAGTTTTGACTTCTGTTTCTCACGTTCACCAGCATAACTTCAGTTCAGTTTCACGACAATCACTTGAGTGACCAAAGAAAGAAACCAATTAATTCGCCTCCAACTCCGACTCCAGTTTTAAAGTTAAAGTAAACTCTGACTCTAGTTCGGCTCTGGTAAAATTCGTTCGACTCCGCATCCGCCCCCTGGACACCTCTGAGCCAAGTATGAGTAACGCATCACTAGATTCATTACCAATAACGTCATGGTAAGTTACTACGTGTGTGTAGCCTAACAAATGAATTGCTCATTGAATGCATGAATAACTTCCACACTTAGTGTGCTAATAAAAGGTGAATAAGGTTTTGAGATGGCGTCGATAGTTTTTGCAAATTGACGCAGACACAGCAAAACGTTCAGAACATCTTCTAACTTAGGCTATGCATCGATGAAGTTGAAGACATTGGTTTAATAGGCGATTGGACGCTGCCCAGATTGTTGTATGAATTCCTCTTGTGCTTCATGCTTTCCTGTTGCGCTTTGCGTATTGGTTACACTTTCATTCACGTTTTGCATACGCAAACTATCATCTTCTTTTTTTGTCTGTTCTGAGGTTGTTTTTTTTTGTATGCGCATTTTTTGCGTGTTTCCTTTTTTTGAAAAAGTTTTTTTTTAGAAGAGGTTCAGGTCCGTCGAAAGGGGGGCCAGAGGGGGCATTTGTCCGCGGGCTCCGTACTTTTTAGGGGCCCCATTTTGCGTCTGCAAGTACATATATTATTATTACCTTATTTTTTTATTTGATCGTGAGCTTATAGCGGAAAACAGTACCGCGTAAGTAACATGAGGTATAAAACATTTTGATGTCAAAAACCTTTTAATCTATCTAACTAGTCGCTACTCACATTGAGCTGTAATAACCAAGTGTTTCCTAATGGACAACACACTGAAAAAACCAAGAACGCTGAGGTCTTGCATGAAAAACAGCTAGAATGTATTTGAGTTGTAAATGTACGACTGCTGGCGAAATTATGAATTTAATGTGGACGATGCGTGATTCTATTTTAAATGAACCAATTTTTGGATTTTCAGTTGAGCCAAGTGGCCCAAATAGTATCGGTTTAGTCGAGAACAAAGCATTAGTGTTTCCGTACGGCATCTAAACTTTGGTAAAAAAAAATTCGTTTTGCAACTAAGCAACTGCATTGGAAACAGCACTATAGTCTAATGCGCATATCTTCGCGTTTTAGTGAATAGGAATAATAATAATAGCGGCTCAACTAACGATCTAGATCAGCGGTTCCCAACCTTTTTTTCATCATTACCCGCTTTTGATGTGACTGATTCTCAATTGCCCTCGATGAGGAGCAAAAAAAGGTTTTCACGTTTTCAGATGTCTTGTATTCCAGTAAAAACATCGGTAAGAACAAAAAAAGGTCTTCACGTTTTTAGATGTTCTGTATTCCAGTGAAAACATCGTTGAAGAGCAAAAAAATGCTGGGAGTGAAATTCCGGGACAGGACGATGTTATTTTCCAGGGGTGTTTAATTCCCCACCGGAAAACGCTAAATTCCCTACTGGTTGGAAACCAGGGACCTAGATGAATCAATCAAAGAAGCAAGATTCCGCAGTGGAGTCAAATGAGTGACCACTTTGATCTCTTGCTACAACCGTAACTTGATTGTTTGTACTGCAGTAGATAATGCATTAGCAAAACTAGAGACGCCTAAACTCGTGGTTTTCGGCAATTTTACTTGTGCAAATCTACAAGATTAGGTCAGAAGAGTAAACAGAAAGTTTGCTTAATTAAAGGCAATACCGGTACCAGTTATATTCCGTCTTATTCTTATGCTGCATAGGTAAAAGACATCACTGATAACAAAGCATGCTTTTTTTTGACAAGCAGAGTAAGAGTACCGGTATAGATTGTATTTTAATCAAGATGTCAACGACGAAGTGTGAGAGCAGAGCATCTAAGGCTATGCGTAAGTGAAGAAAGTTGCGAAAAAGAGCTGTAAAAAATTCACTTTCTGTTGTACAATTTTTGAACCCAGACACTGCACTATCGCATGTCCGCATCAACCCACCATGCGGTAAAAAATTAACTTCAAAAGGTAAGAATGGGGTCAGGTTTTACGGAAGAGTATACAGTAAGCTGATTCTATCGTTTTCGCGGCTTAAGTTAACAGTGACGTCATCGAGAGGCCTCCTTTCGCTTTGTGGCCCCGGGCCTCTTTTGGCTCTCAACGGTCCTCAATAGGATTACCGTATTCTCACCGCGAAAAAAGAGGACAGGTTCTTTAAGGGTTATCTCGCCCGCAGATGTCCAATTTTCCGTCCCAAATGAAGTGAGGACCAAGAATAAAAAAAGGTCATCACGTCCGCTGGCCGTCGTTTGTGCTAAAACTTCCCAAAAATTTTCGTGGAAGAATGATATGACATGTTTCCACTGTTCACAATGCCGAAAAAGAGGACATTTGCAGAGGCGAATCCAGGGGGAATGTGGGGGATGCATCCCCCCACCACCCATTTTCAACAACGCCTTAGATGCATAATTTTTTTTCATTATTTCGAATCTCTTCATAACAATATGCCTTAGTCGCCTTAAGCACGCATAATCGAAACTGGAAAAACAAAATGCATCATTATTTCGTGAAGCACTCAAAATTAAGGGCCAAAAATATCAACAAACTTTGCCTGAAAATTGTTCAAAAAGCACTAAAATGGCCATCAAGTATGCAAATTTTCAAATTTTTCCGGAGGAGCATGCCTCCGAACCCCTCTAAAGTCATTTTTGTTATTTAAGTTGCTTAAAATTTACAACTACGCTGGAAAAAGTGACGAAATTTGGTGCCACCCTCCCTGAAAAAATTTCTGAATACACCCCAGACATGAAACATTTTCAAAGAGCTTATTTACGCCCGTTTTGGGGTTTAAACGTCTTAACGTCTTTGTATGTAGGTTAGTTAACATTCAACCTAATTCAAAATTACATTTCCCCCCACCAAAACTTTCTGGATCCGCTACTGGACATTTGGGCATTTTTTGGCGGCCTTGGAGGACAATTTTTTTTTGTTAAAGTAGCGGACATATCCTCCAAAAAGAAGAAGTATGGTAAGCCTATATCTTACAGGTAATCTAAAGGTGCAGAGATCCTGTATTTGCTAATTTTTATTATGTAGTGTTTTTTGTTGATGCATGTTTCACCGTATTCGTTTTGTTGGTGTTCCCTAATGTTCAATCATTACTTGTATTTCTTGTTTTTTGAGTTAATTTGCTCGTTGGATGAAATTAACCACTAGGCCTACTCTTCTACTATTTTCGAATCGAGCATGCGTGAGTTCCAATTAGCGACAGGTAAGCCAACAAGCAACCAAAAAAGTTCCTTACAAGCCTTTTTTCGTTTTTTTTTTCATTTGTTTTTTCGTCTTTTTTGTTTTGTTTGTATTTCATTTTGCGTAAGATTTTAGTTCGTTTTTTAATTTTCGTACGCTTGTTTGGCTTCTATTAATGAGAAGATGCAGACTAGACGACCCTTCAGCTTCTATAGCTGTCATGGTCATTCGCATCTCCTCTCCTCACGGGACACTATTGATCTTTATGTTTTATATTGTAACTTTTTTGAAATTGCTATATTGTCCGAAAAATAAATTATAAATGAATGAATATGAAGAAGTTTGTGTGATGCACCAAAAGCTTAAACTCAAATGACGTCTACGATACACATGTTACGTTTCTTTTGCATCTACTGTATAGCGTGTGAAAGAATAAGGTTGTTGCAAACATGCAGGCCTGCATGTTGGCGGGTTCCAGGGGGATCTAAAATCAAGCACTGGTCAACCAGTTGAACTAGCCGGTCCGTCTGAGATGATACATTTTTTGAATACTGGACACTTTTTACGCACTTACGCAAAATAGAAAATAATTTGAGTCAAATGGTAAAAAAACAACTCAAAGAAAAAGCCATATTTTAGCTGCCTCTTTTCACCATTTTTTGTATGCTCAACTATGAATGTCTTTTCACCCTACAAAGGCTCAACTATTAATGTAAGCCCATTTTATTTTTAACATAAAAAGCAGGTTAAGCCGCTAAGCAGAACCCGAGACAACTCAACGCGCTGAACGATCGACGCACTTCCTTTATGTTTATCAAGTGTTGTTTAGCAGCTGTTGGCGTTTTATTTTGTTGGTCACTGCTTATAGAAATTTTTTTGCAAGCAAGCTGTCAGTTGGCAGAGGATAAACCTAAACCCAGCGAATAAATCGTAGAGTTCTAAAGAAAGTAGAAGTTTTTGATAAAAACTCGCTAGAATGGTAGAATGAACTGCTATATGAATATTTAAGGGGATGAATTGGAACAGATAAGAGAACACGCCAAAACCTCTGTTGCTGTGATACTAATAGGTAGACGAGCAGTTGTTTGCTGTAACTACAGTAGCGTTACATGCAGAACACGTGAAAAAGCAGTGTCCCTTTTAAGGCTTTTGGAAATGCGTGATCTAACCCTGCGCTGAAAAGTAAACCGACTTCGTAATGAAAGTAAATTGGACCAGGCTTTTGATCGTTGGTCAAGGAGTGATTGATAAAATCTGCTAAAAATTGATACGACAACGAGTGCCGCAAGATCTTTGCGATTTACGACTTGCGACTTGCAAAATCTTTGCGATTTACGATACGACGAGTGCCGCAAGACCCAAGCAACACAGCTGCAACTGCAGAACCCTATTACCGATATAACTAAGTTAGTCGTTGGCAGCGCCTCAAGCTATGTATAGTTTACTCAACTAAGTCTCGAACCCGCACTACAGGCTTAGTGGCTAGCGCTAGTTGCTGAAACAGCTCTGCATCGAAACAGAAAATTTTCTTCAAACAAGGCCAGAAAGTTAACCTGTTTATACAATTTACAAAGTCTAAATTTTTAAGAATTTTGAAGGACAGTGTGTGTTATTGGACTGCTAATTATGATAAAGAATAATATTATTGTACAAAATCATGAAACAACAACTATATTAGTGGAAAATTCAAATGCGACCACTAACTGGACGGTAAGTTCGTAAGTACTATCATCATTACACCTTAAGGAATGGAGCTTTAAAGTTTGAAGAAATCAATTCCGTGGAGTGGTCGTAAAATCCTGATGAGGATCACCACTAAATCTACAGTAGCCTATGTTGTCAAAACGAGTTAATAGTTACGAGGGATTGATTTGTCACTTCATTGTTTTTTTATATGGAAAATTGTTGTGTGAATGTTGCTATTTAAAATTATAGTGTAGCTGAATAATTTGAACAGATTTTGCAGATTGACAACGTGAATAATCGAACGCAGGAGATTACATCTTCAGAAATCGCTTTGTCTACCCTCTGCGCTTTATCTATCGTCGTCAATCTGTGTGTCATAACTGTTTTGTTGATTGGACCTAGAGCGTTCAGGTATTGGCAAATATTGCTCTGTTTTTGTCAAAATTTTTTCAATTTGTCTCCTGAAACAGAGCGAAAGAAGTTTTGTAGGCATGCAGTATATGCTAGACCTTTGTACCTTTTCAAATTAAAAATAAACTGCTAGAGTTCTTCCTTGTTCAAATATCAAACATACGATAGAGTAAATATCAAACTAACTCCGTTGGTATAGGAGACTCCTATTAACGGACCAAGAAATCCAGAAATTTGGATAGGAGACTCCGATTTTAGGGCGAAGGAATCCAAAAATTTGGATAGGAGACTCTGATTAACGGCCCAAGCAGCTTAAACTCGGCAACGTATAAAGCGTGTTGACTTCATTATAGCTCTGAGTTGCTTGCGTAGAGAAAGTATAATATAACTTAATTGTCGTAGAATAACGGCATTTACTGTAATTTACATACCGACACGACACCTATGCATAATAAAAAGAAAAGGACAGGAAGCGGAATTACCGTAAATAATTGCTCTTCATTGGATTTTGTTGTAACTTATCTGATTTCGGTGTTGTAATTTGATTGGTTAATGTTTTTGTCTTGTTCGTGCGCCTATAGAAGCACAAAGCTACTTCTATGCGAGTCACCAGCTGCTATTGTATTTTTTTCAGGCTTCCTACTTTTTATTTTATTGCGAATACAGCGTGTTCAAATTTGCTTTGCGACGTTGCAGTGTTGACTAATATTCATATTCCGGTTCAAAACGAATGGAAAGAGCAAGCCATTGTCATAAAAGGTTTCATGATTGTGGGATTCAGTGTGTCCGTAACTAGCTTCGTGTATTCTGCTTGTGATCGGTAAGTTTGTTTCATCTACTACAACTCCGTATATGAGTAAGAGTGTTATTCTTCTAAAAGGCTTCCTTTCATTTGCAAGCGCTCTTCCTGTTTTTCACATTACGTCATCAAATATTACGTCATTTTAAAACTTTTTTCTTATTGTTTTCTAAATGTAAGCTTTGACTGGGAGTCACTGAACTAAAGGTTCCTTACGTGCTATTGTAATTACTTCTGTCGAGTAGTTGTTAACTTGTTAGTTTCGATTTCTGTAGTGTTTTAACACAGTCGTTAATTGTCTTGTGAAACCTGCGCTTGCAGTGATGTAATCTAATTGTCTAGCCCAGGGCTGGGCAAAATACGGCGCGTGGGCCGCATGCGGCCCACGAGACCATTTCATGCGGCCCGCAGGCACTTACAGAAATGTAAGTCACTTACAGTAATGTAAGTCTCTTACACTTACAGAAATGTAAGTCACTTACAGAAATGTAAATGTAAGTGACTTGCAGAAATGTTTTGATTAATGGCAGGAATTAACAGAAATGTAAATTCCTGCCATTAATCAAAACCTTTTTTATGCTCTTCACTGATTTTCAGTGGGAAAACAGGACATTTTTTTGCTCTTCCAATCAGTGCGGCCCTTGGCTTCAAAATTTTTTCAAATGTGGCCCTTTGTGTGAAAAATTTGCCCACCCCTGGTCTAGCCCAGTGGCTTTCAACCTTTCTGATAGAGCGGAACCCCAATGAAACATTTCAGAGACTCGAGGAATCTCTGAGCATTTATCTAACTTGCTAATTTACTTGAAACCTGCTGTGGACTAAACTGTATATTTGCGGAACCCCTTGACTGTGCTGGCAGAACCCTGGCGTTCCGAGGAACCCCGAGTGAAAACCAATGCTCTATTGTAGCCTAAACCAGGGGTCGGAAACCTTTTGCACTTAAAGAGCCAAATTAGTCCGCTTGTTACAATACGAAACCCAGCGGGAGCCGCAAAACTACCGTCAGGTCCAAAAACTTCAATTATTCCGAAAATGATTCCTAAAAAAAAGTCTTTGCTTACCTGCAAAAGGAGCCACAATTGGGGTTTCAAAGAGCCGCAGGTTGCCGACACCTGGCCTAAACCGGGGGCTTGGACTATGGACATATCTGATTATTGCTTCAAAATTAAGCTATGGAGTAACCTTTCTCGGAAGAAAAGGGTAGGCCTATGTTATACAATCTGATTCTATTTTTCAAACACTCTCTGTCGCAAATCAAGCCCGCCGAAAAACAAATTCATTGTTTACGTGGATGTAGCATCTTGAATCTTCGTTAATAGGACAACTACTATCAAGTTTTGAATAATTTATGCCATTTTATTTGAATATATAACCGGTTTAAAGTACACAGTGTCAAAACTGGCAAAAAAGTTTTACAACGTATTTTAAAATAGCAACAGGCCTATGTTATTCGATATGTTACTCAATGTATTGAGATTGTGCTTCTCATCGTGACGAAGGGTTGATATCGCAAAAAAAAACTTTGCCAGGCAAAACTATACTAAGGAGCAGGTTTTCAAAGCTTTTTTCAAATCTTTTTTGAAAGTCCAAAAGATGCCATGACCTTAGCTCATGTCGTTTCTGTTTATCAAATGATGATTGTTCCAGGTAGGGTGTGTGCGTAGCTTTATTTTTCTTACTGTATATTTTAGGTTGTCAAAAATATGCTGCAAAGGGAAATATCACAAAGTTTTTACTGACAGAAGCTCCATTGCTGTGATTATTATTTCCTGGTTGGTTGTTCTTGGAGCTTTCTTGCTTGCCCCACTCTTGGGGTGGACTTGCATTGACTTCTGCTCTTGTCCACCGAATGACTTTTGTGAGTGTGACCTTGAAACCTGTTCTCAAAGTTTAATACCATTTTCAAAATCGTACGTTATCGTTACATTGATATATTTCAATTTCAGTTTTTTGGTTATATTTGTCATGTTTTTTCGGATATATCTTGACGTGCGAAAAGTTTTTGGAACTAATTCAAAGCTTTGTGGAAAAACGTTGGGCCAGGTTCCCATATACGGTCCATTCATAATGGTCCATCTGAAACGAGATGTACATTTGGCCAAAACTCTATTTTTGGTTGTGATTACGTTTATGATCTGCGCCATACCGATTATGGTTTTATTTGCCGCTGATGCAATTGGCAAAGAAAGTGAATTGGATTATTGGTTCACATATTCTTTGATACCGGTCATAGCTCACTCTTTAGTCAGTTCCCTTATCTACTCCCTCAGGCTGCCTCGAATGTGGAGCACTTTCAAGTAAGTGTTACTGCTTGTTTTCATGTTTAAGGTTGGTAGTAGTGTCTTTCATTTCCGCACCGTCGATACGTTGAAAAATAAAGCAAGATAAAAAACACAATAATTATAACTGCAGAGAGAAAATGAAGAGTTAAGAAAAATCAGAAGCGATAACTTTTATGGAGGAAAAATAGAGCCACAATGAATCCCAAAACAGTGTAATGCATGGTTTACATTAGGGCCACGATCGCCGCGTTTTTACGAACTTTAGTCGAAACTTGGCAATCTAAATAAATCGTATTGTTCAATATATCGTGGTGAACTTGTTGATCGTGACGAACGTAGACAAAATTCAAACCGTTTGATTGATTGATATTTATTACTTTGCGAGTAGCCTAATCAAGCAAAACAACATAATAGACAAAAAAAAACATAAAATGAATGCATAAATAAATAAAACCATCAGCAGTTTTGATTTGAATTTTGTCCACGTTCATCACGTTTGAAAAACCTAACGTGGCGATTGCAGCTGGTCGTAATAAAAGTTACGGGAGCTTATGAATACTTACCGCGGAATCTTAACGAAACTGAGCTTGCTCTTTTTAGTATTTTTTATTGTTGATGCTCTCAATTAGGCCTACAAGATATAGTACGAATTACAAAACTACTGCCTTGCTTGCGTTGCTGATGATGACAGCTGAATCTATGTTGTCGAAACATCCAGTTTTGTGATTTACTGTGGATTATTTTTCCTCCTTAACCTATTTTTATCCCATATTTATTGCATTCGGAAGCAATAATGTTTCTCCTGCTGGTGACAGCTGCTTACTACTTTTAAAACCAGCGACTGTTGTGTAAAACATCCTAGCACTTTTAGCTCTTAAGGAATATTTCAATCATCTCAGCCACAGAAAAGTAAGCGTTTTTGTGCTCCAATATGTTCTGCCACAAATGACCTCACATCTCTCGATAATATATTTTATCTTTGAACGTTTACCTACGCTGACGTATGTTTATTTTTTTTAGGCACTTGGCTTTTGCCACATGGCGTCGCATGCATAAATGGAAGTGCAAAAACAGCTCGGAAACGAAGTTTGTTTCGAAAAGAACTCAACAACGTGAAAATGCTGCTCAGGACGAATCCAATACTTCAGCTATAAGCAATGAATGTTGCTTGGCTAGCGTTCCTCGAAACAAGAGCTTTTACCTAGCTCCAACTCCGTCAGAAATGTCGGTAGCGGAAACTGACTGTGTAGTTTTATCCGAAGACTCATGTAACACAAGTTTTCGTTGTGATTCCAGCGATGGTTTGCAAGTAGAAACAGTAGCACATGCTACTCATATGAAAGAAGGAAGAAATAAATCAAAGCATTTTAAAAGTTTTAATCGAAAACCTCAGTCGACAAGTCAAAAAATATTATTATCAAATGGTACATTAATATCACGTGACTTAGTGCAAATCTCTTCTCCACTGAATACTGAAATAAAGCTGACCTGGTAAAAAGACTTCAACAATTGATTTTGCTGAGGCCTACGTAAGATGAGCGTGGCGACTGTGGCCGTTAACAAATGACCTTTTAAACTTTTTGTATAATAAAGATTGCGTAAAACTTTAGTGTTGGTTAAGCTTTACCTGTTTTGCTTGTTGATAGTGCTTTGTACAGAAGAGTAAGTTTAAAAATAAAGTTAGTGGAACCGTTATTGTAATTAAATGTTCTTTCGTCGACTTATGTTTAACAATTTAACGGTTCCATCACAATATGTGTTACAAGGCCATGGACTTCTAATGTACAAGGCTTCTAGATAGAGTTGCATCCACAGTAAAAAAAGTGTTGTCTGAAAGTTGATACTCGAGTCATTTTTGTGCAAGAAGTCAAGTCAGCTTACCAACATTCTCGAAACAGTGGCTAATTCAAGTCGGTGATGAATCGTGACGAATGATATAACATCTTGAGTTCACTGTTGTTGAAGAAATATCTAGGACCACCTAAAATCGAGTCATCATTGGTTTACTTAGACGACCAAAGTATAATTAGCATGACCGAGCACTTTCGTAATTTTTGATAACACAAAATCAAATCTGCAGTAAAATTGAAGTGAGCAACGAGTGGAGGGAGGGGCCCATCTCCGCGGCTTAGCGCATGGGCAACACACCTCCGAGAAACGTTGCAGTGGTGGCGAGCTGTTGATGACGCTGTGCCCAATTTGTCCGGCCCGGGAAGCATTTTTATGTAATGTACCCAGCACCAACAGAACCTTGCTTTTTTCTGACAAAGCGTGGGTTTACAAACGCCATTTTGTGCTAGAGTGCAGCGATTGTTTTATGGCGCGGTGGCTTGGATCGCAGCGTCGAGAAGGAAGCGCTGCACTAGTTTTGGGTTCGATTCTCGTCGCGCCTTCGCTTGTGACATGTTTACAACAATCGGGTTCGTCAAGACAATAGAATAAAATAAGAATGTTGGTCCTGCTGGTGTTAGGTACATTACATAAATATGCACCCGGGAATTGATCCAAAAATTCCCGGGCCGATAGCTAAGTCTTCTGCCACTATGCCAGCCGGAAGGTGTAATTCATCAGTAATAATTAGGCCGATTCACGGTCAATAAAGTCAATTTTTTTTTGGAGGTAGAAAATAACTCTAACAATGTGGAAACAAAATTTCACGGTCGTAGGATCAGTATTGATGAAGTTATAAAGTCAATAAATGTCAATTTTTTGTATTTTAGATCAATTTTTGTTTTATTAGGTCAATTTTTGCTTTCTTGCTTTTTTTGCACGATTTTACAGTACTTTATACTCAAAAAGAGATAACTCAGATAATTGAGAGATGGAAGTTCGTAACTGTTGGTAGTACCAGGGAGGTGTATGCTGTCGCCAGACTGTTATCGGTGATACAGTTTTACACATGCTTAATTTATTAATATACAGTAATGTTTGATGTAATTTCATTCATTGATTCGATTGTGAAGATCCGTTCAGACAGCTTTGCAAGATTGCAATTTTGGCAAAATTCGTTTATGATAAAATAAGCTTTTCGTCGTGTTTTCATTTGTTGCATATTTTTGTCGCTACGTATCGGTAGTCAAAAACATTAGAATTGAAAAGACAATGCATTAGTTATTTGAACATACTTTGATGTTACAAAGATTGCAATACAGCGAATAGCGAAACACTTGAATACGACTCTGGATTCTGCGCAATTACGCAGAGCAGTTAAACTTTCTGCCAGAAAACGCGCGGCATTATATGTGCGTACATTATCATCTAAGCAAGTGGTTCTCAAAACTTGTTGGAAGTATCGAACCCAACAGGTGTCATGCATACATCGAACCCTTAATTATAACCAGGAGCGGATCCAGAAAATTTTAGAGGGGGGATGCAGTTTTGAATTAGGTTAAATGTTAAATGAGTGCAAAAACGTTAGACGTCTAAACCGGAAAAGGGCATAAGCTCTTTGAAAATGTTTCACGTCAGGGGCGTATTCAGAATATTCTTAAGGCGGTGGAGGGTGGCATAAAATTTTTACATTTTTTAAGCGTATTTTTTTTCCGGAAAGTTAATTCGAAGCAAATTGAGGAACAAAAATATGGCTCTAGGGGGGTCCGGGGGTATGCTTCCCCGGAAAGTTTTCAAAAATTTAGACACTGTAATGGCCATTTTAGCGCTTTTTGAACAATTTTTATGGCAAATTCTGTTTAATTTTTTTGCCTCTAACTCTAAGTCCTTCACCAAATATGATACATTTTGTTCGCACATTTTTGATTTATGCGTGCTTAAGGCGTAAAGTTGATTGTTATCAAATAGGTTTGAAATTATGGAAAAATTGTATTCATCAAAAACAGCGTTGAAAGAGTATGGTGGGGGGATGCATCATTCCACGCAGAGATAGTCATTTACTACAACTGTATGCCTTTTTGCAAAAACTTATTCTGATCTTAGCCGAACCCCTGCTACAGCCTCACCGAACCCCTGGGGTTCGGTCGAACCCAGTTTAAGAACCACTGATCTAAGCACTAACTGAAGTGACTTTGGTGTTTTTTTTTCTTATGGACTGGTTCTTTCATGTAATTGTTTCGTTAGGTCAATAAAGTCAGTTTTTTGATAAAATAAAGTCAATTTTTTGAGATTTTTACGTCAATAAAAAATTGCCCTAGTACTAATATAAAATAATTAAACACTACTATAGTATTTATTTTGTATAATACAGCAAGCAAAAACTAAAATATGATAAAAATAAAAACTAAGACAACCAGTGCAATGCTTTCATAAAAAACACACAATAAAAATTAAAGCATTTTGCAAGTAGTTGTTGGGTCGATATTTCGCAACGCTGTGACCTAATTTTAATAAGAGCGCACACTTTTGTGCTTACTCAAGTTACATGTAATGGGCCTATTCCTCGTAACTACTACGTCACATCAAATGAGAATGTCAGCACCAAAATATTACACGCACACAAAGTACAGTGTCTACACAAAATGACAAAGCAAAGTCGTTTGAGGCCGAACAGATCGATTTTTTTTTTTTTTGGTCCAAAAGTAGGATTTTAGTCAGGCCTAGTGACTCACTTAACTGGATGTTTTAACAGCTTTCAGCTCGATCCGAATCATAATCGAACCAGGAGTCTACCACATTAAAGGCAGATGTTCTATCTACTGTTCGATCAATATTTGACCTGGTGCGCACGTAGAGCAGCCCTAGCCATTTAACATTTCTCACAACGGACAGACAAGTTCAGTGATGGGATTTCAATCTTTTGTCTTCCGGTTCTATTGCATAAGTTATTTGTTCAGCCAGTTTTGCTTCAACTAATGGCACATGTATAAACAGCGTTGCTGGCCGGTTCGCTGTTGTTATAGGATTCAGTTAAACGATTCAGTAGAACCGAGGCAAACCGGCTGGATTCCACAACTGGATAAAACCATTTTATGAATAAATAAACCAATCAACTTGCCACACTCAAGCTATAGGTGGTTAAACCAATCCCCACCATTTCCATGTACCTCGGTATTTTGCCACGTGATGATCATATATCTTTTTTCCAAAATTGTTTTCTCCTTCTATTAACTCTTGACATTGTTTTAAGTTTTTGGAATCTACTTTTAAATTATAGCTTTGCACGGACACATCTTCAGGTTGATAAACGACTTTTTTGAACTCCGGGTCTCTTACTAAGCTTAATTCTACTGAATGGTTTTCCTCCACACAGTCAACAAGAAGGCTGTTGGTAAGATTTTGCAACCGTTTTATGTCCTTAGCCATGCGACTTCTACCATACAAGTTAACTCTACGCCACAAAGAGGCATTAAAGTGATCGAATAATGCAGCGTCCGCTTTGTTCCATTTACGAGCTTTGTTGCGTATCCGTTCTTGCTGGTCCTTAAATATCCTTGTGTTGTTGGTACGAGCGTTTACAGTAAAACATACAACATCATTTAAATCCCAGCACAACAAATCTGCTAGTAGCACTACTGATTCATAGAAGTAATCAGCAACAATTACCAGGTCAAAAATTTCATCCAGCTTTTTAATAGCGTCCTGGATATATGACTCCTCATCCACTTCATTATCAAATCCAAGATCAAACATAGTTGGATTTTTAGTAAATTGTCTTGTGCTACGACGTTGAATTAGGTCACTAGTATACAGAGCAGCATTGTCCAGCCATTGCTCCAAAGCATCTTTTCCATAATGGGGTACTTTCCGGAACGCAGTGACTGAACTCCAGAAATAATAAAACGTGGACTGAAAAAGGGCTCCTGGTTCACGAACTGATGTGATAAAAAGTGTATCGCCAGGCATCGAAGCACGGACTTCCTCGAAATTAAACCTCATGTGATGACACAATATATTGAAATGTTGAGAATCTAAACAGAAACTGAATGTTTAAGCGGTCAAATATTACATTAATATAGAGTATAATTGCAAGCTACAGTACGATGTCAAGGTTGACATTTACTCAATGTGGTCTTTTAGAAACAGAAATCTAAATTTAGCTGAGCGCTCTCTGCAGAGCCTGGCATCACTCAAAGTGATGAATTACAATAACCGATGATACAGTCAGCACGCAAGAATCGCGATAGTGAAAAGATCGTTCGAGAGACTCGATTTCGATTATTATCACTTAAAGTTACAAATAGGCCTACGTAATTACATTTTATTACCGAGTTTTACGATCATCTTCTTCGTGAAACATTGGGGATAGCGGAAATCGTGGGTGTTTTCGGGAAGTGCAAACCGAAGATTGTGTTTCGTTCCGTAACGGAAAAGAATATTCTGTAAGTGCGCAATACAATTAGTCACTAGCATGACATTAAGGAGAAAAAGTAAAACGAGAGGGGTAATTCTTGTAACTGGACGTTTCGACAACGTAGATTCAACTGTCCAGCAGTAGATGCAAGGTAGTATAGTAAAATTGCCCCGAGCAGAGAGCATGCTTAAGCTGAAGTAGATTTGCGTTTTTGCTTCAATAAAGCGTTCACACTTTGAGAAAGCTATAAGCTTACAATGAAAAATATGGAAACTCAGCGACATCTACTATTTGTTGTTATCTTAAAAACAACAATATCGCTAGCCAATTTACGAGCTAGTTAATCGAATGGTTCAAGCGTTCGTTTTGCAGTTCGACGAATATTAGGTTCGAAACCAAATCTTTTTAATAGGGCCTTGCCTATAGCACCATGCAGCAGAGCGCTGCACGTCCGCCCTACACATGTGGTTGAATAAATAACCTGATTAAACCTACTGTATAAGTCTCATCATGCTAGAACAGGGATGGGCAACCCCTGGCACGCGTGCCGAACTTGGCACGCGAGCCAGGCCACGGAAACGAGTCAAGGGAAAAGCAGCAGCAGAAATCTCACTGACCAACATATATGTGGCCTTTTATTATTTTTTTTTTGTAGGACATCTGCGGACGTGAAGACCTATTTTTTGCTCTTCACCGATATTTTCAGGGGAAAACACGAACTGTTGGTTGGCACGCGGAAAAATTTGGCCTTTGATTTTAGCTGATTTTGGCACCCAGACCGAAAAAAGTTGCCCATCCCTGTGCTAGGACAAAAAAATCGTGGATATGTTTTTGGTGTACCTGTACAGCAGAGCTCGCAGTTTTGTGAGTTTTTATATAAGCGATATTTTTTCTTGGTTGGCAAGACGAAAACTTGTTTGAAGATAACCTTTTTTTGGGGATAGGTAGGATAAGATCAGCATTACAGCAACGAGTTCTGAAAAACAAGCATGCTTTTCCAGTTCAGTCTGTTTCAATCTTATCAAAAGCTCAAAGCTGCAGCCTTTGGTGGAGTTTGGAAGAGCCACGATTTTTGGCTTCAACCTGCAATTCAAACCATTAAAACCGAGCATTCAGGTAGATCAAAAAAGTTTGAACGCCTTTGCCCCTCTCGAAGACTGGTCGCTTGGGTGCAGGTACTGGGAGGGCAAAGCATTTTTGTACTGGTTAAAAAGTCTATGCAAAAAAATTGAACTTCATAAAGTGGTAGGTGATTGGACGTTAGTGGATAATACTCAATGGATCAATCAAGACTCGCACACATATTTGCAAGGGTGCCTTGGTGGGAAGGCTCGGTGGGAAGGGGCTGGGCTCCCCTAGTTCTAAAAAAATGCATTGAGGGGTCCCAGGAAGGCCCCAAATATTCAAGTCATAGCAAACTTATAGTGCTAATTAATATTCAGTATTTTCACCTTCGAGTCTGCCGAACAAAAATTCCGCAACCGAGATTACCTTGAGCACTGTTCAGGCAATATTTTACAGTTCAGTGGCGCAATAATACCACACCGTAAAAGCTGACTGTGACGCCATAGTAATCCCTTTTTTCCTTTCAAGATTCAACTTTCCTTGTCTTCAGTCGGTCACATAATTATTTAATATTTAGATGATTTGCTTTTTAGTAATTGGCGTCGTGCGCCTTTCACTTATTGCCGCACATTTTGACTTTTGCAGGTGGGTCTGTGTTTTTTTGGCAGATTACAGAACCGGTAGATTGTCATTTGCAATTTCAATTTTCGTTTTCTCTTACGTAACTTAGTAGTAGAGTGCCGGTAAACTTAAGTATTTGTTACTACTGCCATATTTTGGTAGGGATAGTTACAACTTGAAGACCTAGCCAGTGACGTCGTGCCATAGGAGCCCGGGCCCCCAAATTTTTTAAGATGTGTTACTTTTTATAATTCAAAACGTTGAAAATTAAAAAAAAAATTTAGCCAGTGTCATTTCGTTTTCATCTATCAAACTAACCCCATACCAGTATTTCCACCCCCCTTTCTTATACCATAAATTCCATTGTTTTGTTTTTAAATTTTTGCTTCAATCAATCGCTTCAACTCAGGATTCAGGAGTAAAGTTGGTTTCTTGATCTGTAGTTGGAAGTTAGAAAACATTTTGCATGCGCTGTTAAAGATTATAGCCTAGGTTCTAGGCCCTACAGAACACACCTATACACGTGATCCCATCAAATGCGTCAAAACTAATAATGATTGCAGTCTCTTTTTATTTACTTCAGCCCAGCTTCTGCTTTTAGACATGGACTACTAAAATGTTTTTGTATTGTCTGATACTATAATAGTGACTGCACTCACTGCAGACACCGGTATGTCTTTTTTCGATAAAGCGTGCTGAAACGAGTGTTTTTTCTGTGAAAACCGTAAAAATCTGTAGGCGGCTGGGGCTGCCGACCCGACTCCCTTGCTTCCGACGACTGGGGTTTCGCCCCCAACAATGTTCCCCCTTTGTTAAATTGTGGGGTCACACTGATTGCGCATAATGTCTATAATGGAACGGTTTGAGATATCAAAATAAATTTCAATTTATTATCCAAAAATTGAGGTATCACATATTTTGGTATCTTTTTCTAATTTCCTTTTTTCGCCATACTACTCAACGTAAAATATGGCTTTTGCAACGGTTGTGACTAGTGATCAGAATCCGTTTAACTTGTTACTCGGAACCCTCCAAATTTTTTGTCTGCACGACGCCTCTGGACCTAGCTGTCGCTTTTTCACTATCTGTGACGCCATATGTCTAGTTATCTACACTCTTTTGAATGTTGAATGATTAGTGGTTGTATGCTTGTAACCAGTGATGGGCACGATAAACCTTTCTGCGCTAAAGCGATAACGATAACCGATAATTTCAAAAATGCTCTGGGCGATACCGATAATCGATAAATCTCAATTTTTTAAAGCGATGTCGGTAATCGATAAATTATTGTCGATAAATTTTTCCGATAAATGTTGCGGTAAATTTTCAATGTGTTTAACGAAGTGTTTTTTGCTTGTGCGTCAAATCACACAAGCGTTTTTCTAGATTCTTCAAGAAAAGAGACTGGACTCTGCCGTGAGATTAAACAAAACAAAGAGAAATTTTTTAAATTGCCACTAGACTTTATCGACACCGTGAATTTTACCATAGCGCCAACTCCCTAACTTTGAACACTGTGTGCGTAAAGAATTGTTTATCGTGATAATTTATCGGAGATAACAAAATATACCACAAAAGCGATATTGGTAATCGATAAACCCAAACAATTTTGAGCGATAACGATAATCGGTAAAAAATTATCGCCGATAACTATCGCCGATAAATTATCGCGATAAATGCCCATCTCTGCTTGTAACAACATAAACGAGTGTCTTCAAATTGGAAATATAGTGAGTTTGTAACAAACGTTGTAAAACATATTGTAGGTAACTGAAACCGGAGCAATTATGCTTTACACGATCCAAATGCTATGGATTGTTAGCGTTTAAATTTTTAACATTGAACTAGGCCCCCGGTTCAAATTTTAGCGAGGCACCCCTGCCTATTTGTAATACGAATAAGGTATTCCCTGATTTTAGTGTAGGGCGGCACTCTTGAAATCTCTCTTGGCACACTGCTGTGATGCGGCACGCAGTTTGATCGCCCAGTGGTCTGAAGCAACATACCACCAAGAGAACACTGGCTTATCCTACGTAAAAATGCTAATAGGTGGGTAGAATTTCTCAATGCCGATTCAAGATGTGAGTCTTTGAACCTCTAGCACGGCAGCACCAAAGACTTTTTTATTCAGGCAGTAAGTCAAAAAATAGCAATTTTAACTTGCAATGTTTACCAGGGCTGCGAACTCGAACTTGAACTCGAACTCGAAAAAACTCGATCATTTTGGCGAACTCGAACTCGAACTTGAACTTGAACTCGAAAAAATATTTTTCTGAACTCGAACTTGAACTCGCATAAAACTGTTTGAGTTCGAGTTCATTAGAAAGATATTTAAATTGTTGAAAAGAAATAAAAGATCACTACGAAATATAGTTTGTTGTTTGAGTAATCACAATCCGTGTAAATTGAAGTTATGATTTTACCAAAAGAAATGCTGCATGTCGTTTATTTGTTCATGCCATTGCGACCTATAAAGTCCAGAGCTGCGGACTCGAACTTGAACTCGAACTTGCTGAACTTGGTCATTTTTGCCGAACTGGAACTTGAACTCGAAAAATAAAATTCTTGGAACTCGAATTTGAGCTCGGACTTGCAAATATCTCTTGAACTCGATACTCGGTTAAAAATCTATCGAGTTCGCAGCCCTGATGTTTGCGGAACGTTCAAAGAGTGCGAAATATTTTTGCCCCGGCGTAGGATATCTCATTACGCCTTTGGATACGAAAAGAGCAACGTTAATAATAAGTCACTTCCTACTCGTCCGGTTGACGATGAGCTCGTAGCAGCCATACTACCTGACTCGTAACAAGAAAATAATAAAGTTTTATCCGTAAATAGGCTTATTGTTGCTTTTGGAGCATTTGGCTGTCAGTAAAAATATATTATAGCTTAATCTCAAATCAAAATCGAATCTTCATTATACTCGCCGTATTACGCCGAAGCGTGTAACAAGTTGCGGGGCCCATCTCCGCGGCTTGGCGCCTGGGCTACACAACTCCGAAGAAGCGCCGCTTCGGTGGCGAGTCGTTGGCGCCACTGTGCCGATTTGACTGACCTGGGAATCGAACCCCTGACCTCCTGCACCGATAGCGTGCGCTTAGCAACTGAGCTAACGGCCGGTCTATAGCTTAATCTAATAATGTAAAACGTTTTGATAGAATGGAAGCGTGATCATAACCAAGGCTTACCAACTATACTTGTGCTTTCGCGTCTTGCGTCATATCCACAAATAACGCAGTTGAAAGGCCAACGATTTTTTACGTACTTAATTTGTAAAAAAAGTTGTCTGGCTTAAATTAGGGACGAACTAGAATTTTTTAGAAATAAGCGGACTAGGAATTGAAAAATGCTTTATCTTGCAGTTTTGAATTATCAAAGCACTAAAGCACTGAAAATTTACGAGGGTGCTGGAGTACCGCTCCCTTCTTGATCTGGCAATATAAAACGCAATCAACCCTGATTAGTCAAAAAAAAACTAGCCTAAGATCTGGTAAACCTGAATTCCCCTCGTGTTGCGAATTCATCCAACTTTTCCTAAATTAATGTTCGCTGAACTTTTAAGACGTTTTTTGCATTTTTTTTTTCGTTGATTTATCAAATGCAAAAATCAAATCAAACTCTTATTATACTTAAGATTATACTCGCGGTATTGCGCCAAAGCGTGTAAGGAGTGGCGGAGCCCATCTCCGCGGTTTAGCGCCTGGACAACGCCGCTTCGAAAAAACGTGGCAGCGGAGGCGAGGCATTGGCAAAACTATGTCCGATTTAACTGACCTGGAGTTCGAAACGAGATCTTCCGCACCGATAGCAATTTCTTCGCAACTGAGCTAATTGGCCAGTTCGCCCATTAAAGTAAAAATTGAAAAATCGATTCACACCCAATACCAAGTATCAGAAATCAGAATGACACATTTTTTTGACAACACATCGAACTAAATCAAAATATCCGCTCTGCATGCATTGTTGTTGTTGTATTTTTATACTCTTATCATGAGAAAGCAATCAATGCGCTCCCCTACGAGCTCGCCTAGGAGTTGCCGGCCATCTGTCTACCACACCAAGATAAGAGAATCCCGTTCAGTGCTTTTCCCAACGGCATAACAAGTGAACTTATTACCGGCTTTTTTCTCCACACTGTCCCTTTAATGCTGAGCGTCAAGCAAGGAAGCTGTAAATACCAATTTTAAAGTCATTGGTTTGACCCGACTCCAGAGCCGGCGCCAAAGCAGTCGACTTAGGGGGCCAAGCGTTTATCAGGGGGGACCAAATATTGAAATTAAGCACAAAAGCCGCTGTCTTCAAAAGAGTAAGCTTGTTAAGTGGGGGGACCAAGCCTGTCAAATGGGGAGCCAGGCCCCCCCTCCCTTGGCGCCGGCCCTGTCCGACTCGTAATCAAACCCGAGTCTATACAGGTTCAGAAGCGGGCGCTCTTACCACTCGGCCAAGTGCGTTGTTACTCGGCCAACTGCCTTACAACGACAGCATTTCCAAAAAAAATTAATGGTCTGCCTAAGCACTCATAACTCACTTCAGCTGGAACAAATCTTGGTTCAAGAAGATGTAACTTGTAATAAGCATAGAGGATAAACATAGTGTAAAAACTGCACACAATTTTTTCTTAAAAATACGTAGCATAATTTTTTTTCTAGCGGAATATCAAATTTGTATTAGAAGCATCATTTTAGCCAAAGTTACAGTTGGTAGTTTGCAAGCAATTTCATTACAAATAATATAGCCAAGAAACAACGTATAGTTTACCGTCTTAATTGTTGCAGGGGATCTTTTTATATTGGCCAGACATTAAAACGTTTCGTGTGTTAAACGCTTAGCCTCATTAAACCTCATAAAATAACAGAAACCTCATTTAACGCTTAGAAGAGCATGAAACCAGTGACACCTCGGAAGTTGTAACCTCATACAATCCAACACCTACCATAAAGTAGACTTTAACAACTGACAAATCCTTACCCACTCCCTAGATAAATACAAACTTCTCATCCTTGAGTCCTTATTCATTCAACAACCCAAATCGGATCTTAAGTTGGACTCCACATCCTTTCCACTCCGCCTATTTAACACGTGACTCCACTCCGCATATTTAACAAGTGACTTACTAGAACTTTGCCCGATTCTGTCTCAGTTTCCTTCTTTTTTGCATCATGTCTTAAGACCCAGCAGAGCGTAAGCTTTTAGCTAGTTAGCAAAATATGACAATGGCATCAGAAGTAAGCCGAAACATCCGCACAAGTATTTTTAGCTGTTTCTTTGGCCGTACGGTTTGTAATAAGCATCATTTTAGTTTTACTATTTTTGTGCTTGTTAGAGCGAGTCAATAGCGAAATACTAGAGTAACGAAGCGGAGGGAAAGCGTCCAGGTGTCGGTAGCACATTTCGAAAAAAATATAATCACTCGAGGCAGAGTCGTAGCGGAGGGCACCGTAGCGAACAGATGGCAACGGCAACGCATCTTAGTTATACGACACCTTATCAAGGACAAAAGGGGTGCGGAAGACTTAAATTTTAACTTGCGCTCAAAGATGATCCCAGGGTCCACTGCTGGTGCCAGGGATGTGGAAGCGGTATATTGGCAAACAGCTTCCGCTTCCGTTTCCTCACCTATCGCTTTCGCTTCCAAACAAATTCATTAAAAGTTTGTTAGTAAAATACGACCAGTGCGTTGGTAGCTGATAGCGTAAGTAAACCGTAACTTTTTTTCCCGACACGCTGAGAGCTCTTGGTTAAACTTCAGTAAGCGTTCTTTCAAAGATATTTTGCAAAAAGCAAACAAAAGTGTAAAGGAATGATTAAATCACAATATTGAGTCACAATCCTGGGAGTTTTTTTCTGTAAGTTTGCTACGAAACTTACTCCCTTTATTAGAAAAATGTTGATGCACAGCACTCAGTGGCGAAGCGAGAAATTTAAAAAAAGGGGGAGGGGGACATAATTTCCACATCATTTTTTTTCTGGCGTATTTTTTTCGGCAGAACTAATTTTAAAGCTGATTGAAAAACAGAAAAAGCTCTATGGGGTTTCGGGGTAGGGTGAAGCAGGCGCCACTACCAACTTCAAATAAGCTGTACTTTTTTTTGGTGGTGAGGTTCTTGCTAAAATGACCCCTGTAAAATTAAAAAAAATTTGATGCAAGTTTGGGGGTAGCACAAAGCCCCCGAAAGTTCACCGGGGATCAATCTTTGGAGAAATGTCATTACTCAAGAACCGCTTGCCCTAGAAAGCCCATTTTACATTCAAATGATGCGGAATAGCCATATTTTTATTTGGTGTAAAAAAACATTTTGTTGCAAATCTTATAATTTTTGAGTTATTTTGGAAGAACTGCATTTCGACTCTACCAAAAGCTTCAAGTTTTTTCCCTCGGATTTTGTGAAACGTTTTTTTTTTTGTATTTGTTGATACTTTTGATCAAAGGCAGTAAGGATAATGTCAAAAGTCTCTAAATCATGTTTTTTGGTACATTTTAAGAATGATCACCAAGTTTATACCAAGTTGTTAGTCACCAATATATAAACATCAAGTAAAAATCAGTCACTCTTACTGAATTATTCTTACATCATGTTGTAGTAAAAATTGTGTCTCTTTTCACTGTAGCCAATTTTTTTATAATTGCTCTGTTATTCGTTTAGTTGCATGGGTACATTGTGATGTAATCATGATGGGCCGGCCGTTGTGCCAAGGGGGGGGGGGGGGGGGAGGCAGGAGGTCTGGCTTTGCAATCAACAAGCTTGGTCCCCCGATCAACAAGCTTACTCTTTTTGAAAAAAGCAGCTTTGGTGCTTAGTGTGGCCAATTATTCCAAACTTTGGCCCCATCAAGTCAACTGCTCTGGCACCAGCTATGCACTCATGCATGACCATTTGATCTTGAGTAGGAATGAAAATACTGTGTTTTGAAGGTTTTGAGGGTTTGAACCCCCCTATTGGTTCGGAGCTTTTGTGCTTTATAGCCGGTATTCACTGATCTGCTGAAAAAAACGACAGCTTGGGTGGTTCCTTGATCTGCGGGTGTAGTAACATCACAGTGCATGCCCACTGACACTAGTGTTGTTAAATTACGAAGTGTGATTATTGTATCATAATTTTGTTTACTGTTCTTGCACAATCGTTATCGTAAAAAATGTTGTTGGTTTTCACTAGCTGTAATTCAAACTTCCGAGGTGATTAAGTGTGCATACTTTGAGAAAAACAGCTACTAATCTAGATATCGAAAAGCTTTAGGTTTTGGACTTAATGAACAAACTAAAGAAAGTTCTAGTCAGTATGTTTATACTGTTAAACAATGGCAAAATACTTCCTCCTTACAACGGCTATACTGTGCCAGAAGGAGAAGATTAGCATAAACAGCGTTGCAGTGCAGTGAGCGCGTTGGCTGATGCATATTCACAATAATCAATAACTGTTGGCACTTTTTAAGAGCATAGTGAACAAGAGCGCTCTCAATATGCAAAAAAACGTTACTATTTTTGGGCTCCTAAAATTTGGTTAACGTCAACCTCCTGGTATTAATAGCAAATGTTTAATCTAAAGTCCACAACATGAGGTTTTGATTTGATGTAGAACAAAAATATGGACTAGTCCAGAAGTTATTACGGTATAGAGTTATCGACATACAGATCCCGCTCTTCACTGACGAAAGTATAATCTCTTTGCGCACTGCGCGATTGTGATTATAATCTCTTTGCGCACTGCGCGTAAGTGACAACATTAAAGTTAAAATCTGGCTTAGTGTTTCAACATCCCTTCCCTACTTGAAAATTCCTGCCACTAACTCTTGCTCTCTTCATTGATCATGAAGAAAAGGACACGGAAAACATCGTTGAGGTATTAAAGAACGATGAGCTTGATGCTGGAGCAAGCCCTAAAAGAACAGGTGCAGGATACGGCAGGGGCGTAGCCAGCGGAATATTTAGGGGGGGGGGTAAATTACAATAGGCCAAGAACTTCAAAAACATGGCCCGTTCAGGCCAAGGCGTTAGGTTCACACTGTCTTCCGGTATTTCGATTTTTGCCTCAAGCTATTCGTATTTAGTTTGTTTAGGGACAGAGGCGTCGTGCAGCCAAAAAATTTGTTGGGGCCCGTGTAACAACTCAAACAGATACTGATCACAAGTTCACAAACTTTGTAAAAGCCGCATTGAGTACCGATAACATCACGAAAAAAGAAAGTTAGGAAAAGATATACCAAAATATGTCGTGATGCCCCAATTTTTGGACAACAAATCAAAATTTATTTTCATACCTCAAATGGCTCCTTCATTACGGACATTATGCGCAATCAGTGAGGCCCCACGATTTAACAAAGGGGGAGGACATTGCTGGGTGGGTTAGGCCGCCAACGGATTTTTACGGTTTTCACATAAAAAACACTCGTTTTAGCACACTTTCTTATCGAAAGAAGACATACCGGTGTCTTGCAGTGAGTGCAGTCACTGTTACAGTGTCAGACATGTTTCAGTAGTCCATGTTTAAACGCAGAAGCTGGACTAAGCACGCTGCAATCATTATTAGTTTAGACGCATTTAATGGGATCACGTGTATAGGTGTGTTCTATAGGCTATAATCTTTAACAACGCAATCAAAATGTTTCCTAAATTCTAACTACAGATCAAGAAACTAACTTTACTCTTGAGTCGAAGTGATTGATTGAAGCAAAAGTTAAAAAACAAAAAATGGAATTTATAGTACAGTTAGAAAGGGGGGAGGGGGTTAGTTTGAAGAATGAAAGCGAAATGGCACTGGCTTAATTTTTTATATTTTAATTTTCAACTTTTTAAATTATGAAAAGTGACACATCTCAGAAAATTTCCGGTAGCGACGCCACTGTTTACGGATGAATATGGAGTTAATTATTTACTGCAGACCTAGGCAGGCAATCCTTGTTCGCTAATCGTTACCCTAATACCAATCAAACTGCCTTCAACACGGCATTACATAAGAAAATCGAACGATTTTGTCGCCGTATGGTATGCACGAACAAGACAAACATAGAACAACAAACACAACGAAAAAGTCCCTCCTTATTCTTCTAAAAGTACTTTTTTCTTGAATATTCTTTCCTTTTGCTGCCATATTCGATTGCCTTTTTGCGATGCAGCCTTGCTTTTTCTCTGTACTTACACTTAAATGTTTGATCCCATTGCGCTGTTATGATGCAATAATGCTTAACAAGCGCTTTTTGTTGAGAAGTTACGTCGAAGTTCAAATGGCGCAAAAATTAGTAAATAAAAAAATGGTAAAGATGAGGTAGCTTTGGAAACAAAATTTACGGTATTTTATAAGGATGTTTTAATTACACTTCAGATTAGGCTTCGTCAAAAAGGGGGGGGCCAGAACCCCGGTGCCCCCCTACGACTGGCTACGTCACTGGGATACGGTAGGGCGAGCTCACATTTCTCGCACTCTCAAAAGAGGTAACTATTGATCTAGCAAGATTTGCAGACAAAGATAGTATTAGTTTTTCAACATTTTTTGAAATTGGACACTGCTTTCTTGCATAACTCCAGTGTCAGAGTGGCCTTGCGAACAATCTCACCTTTCCTCAATGGAAATTTTTAGACACCTTTGTGGTCAATGGTTAATGGTGTGGTCAATGACTCCGCGCGTGATTTACAAAATGGTGATGCTATTCTACAGCGTTGGTATATTGAAGTCTACCTCTCAGTGAAATTTAAAGTTTGTTGGTAATTTTTGCGTGTTGTAACTTGTATAACTGCTCATGCAAAATAAACTACGCTAGGTACAACTTGGTGCAAGGAACAATTTAACAGCTTTCTGAACCAAGTTTTAAAAATCATTTTCCGACTCCAAACTTAATTATTAATGAATCTAGCCTTCAAGCAAGAGAAAATGTAGTTTTTTCAAAATAAATATAAAATTATGAGATTTACGACAAAGTGTTCTCTTACAGCAGATAGAAGCAAAGCTATTCCAGATCATTTGAATGTAAAATGGGCTTTCTAGGGCAAGCGGTTCTTAAGTTATGACATTCCTTCAAAAATTGATCCCCGATGAACTTTCGGGGGCTTTGTGCCACTACCAAACCTTGCATCAAATTTTCTCAAATTTTGCAGGGGTCATTTTTGGCATGAACCTCACCACCAAAAAAAAGAAAAGCATTCTCCGTCAATTTTTTCAAAATCATGGGGCGCCTGCATCACCCTAGTCTGGGGGCATGCTCCCCCGAAAAATTTGATATGCTGTAATTTTTGAATAATTTTCAGACAAATTTTGTTTCAATTTTTTGACCCTAATTCTGAATGCGTCGTCAGATATGATGCATTTTGTTCGCACATTCTCGATTATGCGTGCTTAAGGCTTATTGCTATCGAAGAGGCTCGAAATTATAGAAATTCAATTCAATTCGTTTATTTGTCTGCTCAAACAACGTTTATAACACGGGACAGTCCATGAATAAACAGTTTACACAATGTAGTATCATGCAGCAATCAGCACCCTTAAATGGATTACAGTACAATCATTAAATTACAAATTATTTCCAGTTATTTCAAGGACTTGCAAATTAGCGCTTACAAAGTTAGTAGTTCAAACAAATAGAAAAATTGTATACATTAAAAACAGTTGTGAAAATCGCTGGTGGGATGGTGCGTACCCTTCATGCTACTCCCCTGGATCGGCCCCTGGCCATAAGCTACAAAAACCATCAAAAGAGTCTAGCATATTTTAGTCACTTCGCACAATTAATATTTTGTTCTTTTTTACTAAGAGGCAGAGTCAAAAGGGGGCCCCCTAAATTCGCTCCTGACAGCACTCTATCTATTTCGTGACATGATTATGGTTGGAAAAGAGTCAACTATTGCTCTTAGAGCTACTGATGAATTAGTTGCTTTATTTTAAAATTTAGAGAAAGCTGAAAGAAAAAGCGATTCTTTATTAGTGCTATCTGAAAGTCAAGCGAAGAGTAATGACCTATGATGAGATCTGGCGTTTGTGCGAATCTAGCATTGTAAAATAATATCTAAAAAATTGAATAAAATTATATCTAATAAGTTATTCACAGTATGCTTTTTTGAATGATGTGGAAGCTAAAAGCACTAAAATAGTCTTTATAGCATATGTTCTACAAGCACTAAAATAGTTACTATAGCTTGTAATATTTCAAAATTTTCTTGAGGAAGCATGCCCCCGGCCCACCTAGAGCATTTTTTGTTTCTCAATCTGCATCAAATTAGCTCTGCCGAAAAAACTACGCTTGACAAAATGTAAAATTAATTACGCCACTGCTAGCTCGCAACGGTAAGTTGAAGGCATGCGAGCGAGAATGGAAATCGCTTTTAGAGCAAGGGCTTGGTAATCGAGATTGCTGAGAATTCAAGCGATAATCAAAACTGAATGTAGTTTGTAAATTGTATAAGATTTAGATTTTTCTTTTTGCACCAAATCAGATCGTAGTTCAAAAAGTTTATTGGTCAGGGAGCCCAAGGCAAAGTGCTCTGCCCAACAATGTTTCTGATGCGCCCCTGTACGCCCCATCACGGTAATACGCCTTTAAAAAATTCTGGTACGCCCTAAAGCGTACTATACACCCGGTTGAAAAGCACTGCTCTAGAAGACTTCTCTGTTAAAGAGCCTTAAAACCACCAAATAATAACAATAAAACAACTCTCGACGCCATTAGTTCAATGACAAGAATTTCAAACACCCCAAATCGGATTTGAGACCAAACAGTTCAAAACCTCACTTCTTTTACTCAAGTTAAACTCGACTTCAGCTGTGATCCACAAAACTGGTTAGGAAATGCTTGATCTCATACAATAGTATTCCACTTTTCCTCTTTGTTCACTCCCCGATTCTTCTAGTCTGCTCGTTAAAGCTTACTGTTGAAGTGATCAGCTTGTGTTATCTTTAGAATGAACCCACGCAGGTTCATTCCAAAGTTAACAGGATACAGTTATCACGTTTAGCAACAGTATAGCGTTTTATATCAGCAATTGTTATTAATGGCACTTTTCATTTTTGTCGATCGTGAGCTGTAATGCCGCCATGCCCGCATTGAGCCAGCGCGTTCCAATAAATTTTTAGCGCAAAACCGTTTGCAGCTAATAAAATTTTTGTTTGGATAGGTGAAATAACGCCCACACACCGAGTTTCTCGCCCGAAATTCGACGAAGCTTATTTGCCCACCATAAAACACTGAGATTTGTTTTTTTATGCATTTTACCCGATTGCAACTACGGTAGTGAATCCCAAAATTTGCAGCAATTGGCGTCGGGGTGGAATGAAGATGCATAATTACCAGCGCAATTTGGTTAATATACTAGACATCTCCAACCTGAGTATTTTAATTCATGATTTAGAGGATGCTCCATAACCATAATCCTTCTCGCACAAGAGAAAGTTTGTGACAGTGCCATCTTTGAAAATACGTCAAAATAATCGCTAGATTTTAGAAATACCATTTCGCAAAGAACAATTTTACTGCGGTAACGTATTAAAAACTACTGAAGGAGATCAACGCTTGCAACCCATAATGATGGATTGGCCCAATGTTTCTCAAACTGCGTATCAAAATTTAATGAAAATTCTGAAAAAGTTTGGTGTTATTGCGACCTGGTGCACGACATTGCGTACTCAATGCTGCCGGTTGTAGTAGTAGTAGTGTCTTCTATTTCTTCACCGTCAACACAATAAAAGAATACGATAAGAGTAAGGAAATATAACGCCGCACAAGAAAAGGGAAGAAGCAAAAAAACGATTAACGTTATGGCATGCAGGTAGGAGAAGAGGAGTTGACAGAATGCAGGAGTAGGCATGATTGCAATACCCAGGTCGGGAGCAGAAATTTCGAAAAAAAAAGAATAAAGTAAAGGCGATAAAAAAACCACGGTCAGACAAAAAAAGACAACAGAAGCATCGCAGCTACCAACACCGCTATGTTATAGTGCAAGGGTAGGAAACATAACAGTGGGTGGTCTACTATGGTTTTTCCACCTCCAAACAGCTCGACAAAAAAAAGAAGGGGGGGAATTAAGATGGACTAGTACACTGAGGACTATTAGAACTGCTTCGACAAAGACAACCACAGAAGAGCTGATAGGCAAAGAAACCTACCAAAAGAAATCCTGCTCAGTCAGACCACAGGCTTAAAAATAATCAGTACAATAAAGAGTCCAATCATTTGAGAACCCGTGAGCTAAACCGTTTCGAGTAGCATGTGATTTCCAAGGTTGCAAAAGGTAAAGGGAGGGAGCTTAAATTACTATAAAAAACAAAAAAGAAACATATACATATATGTAGATAAAAAAGGTAAAGGTACGGGACGAGGGTACAAGCACACATTGTTTAGGTTCTCAATTGGGGGCCCATTACAACTATCAATCATGAATGAATGAATGAACGCTGTTAGAGGACATACAAGAAAGACGAACAACACACATACACTTGACCCTTCGCACTACCGCTTGTGCCGAGCGCCTGGCGCGAAAGCTGCGAATACTATATTTAAAATCTTTAGTGTGACTTGACCGGGAATAAAATCCCAGTCTCCCGGCTACCAAGCGGACGCTCTTAACCGATACACCAGCGCCGGTAATGCTGCAGATAATCCTCAACTTTGCTTGATTTCTTTTCCTTCCTTGGTCAACTTTGTGATCTTTTTTTTGTCATCAGCGTGGCTTATAGTGGTTCGGATCAGCGTGGATTATAGTGGTTGGGAGCGTAGTTTTTACGACAGCCATGAACGCAAAGTTAATGGTTCAACTACCATCCAGGTCTGTTTATTGCGCCCTTGGACAAGATGCTTCATGATAATTATCTCTGCTTGGTGGATTCGAACAAACAGAAAAATAAAAAAAGTCAGAAGTAAAACTTCTGCAGAAAGCTCGGAAACAAAAGGCAACTCCTACGCGAGTCGGATTCATCCGATGCACAACGCCTACGTCGATACAATTGACCTATCAAACAGACAGCAAAGATACGAATTATTATCCTCGTCACCGTATGACTGAATAAACAAACATCACAAGCAGCAGCTTTTCTTACTAGTTACACACCCTAAAATTTACTATTTACCACAAAATAAAAGGGCTATTTTACGTTCACTTCGATGCACATTGCAGGGTAAACCGAGCGCCAAAGTCGTAACAACGGGGAATTCTATTCGTTTCAGCCGTTCTGAAATGCGCTTATACCACAAACAGATTTTTGCTTTGTAGGTTTATTCTTATTTTGCTGGACTAACCAAAAACTTGTCTTCACGCTTCTACTCATGCCAGTTTTTGTCAAACAGAGCATGCAAACTTCTAGCTATATACATTACAATCTTTTATCTGAATCAAAACTGATTTATTCCAACGAAATAGCTCTTCCACTCAGTCGGAACAAGCTCATAGCTTACCGCGCAAACCACCTACCGACACTCGCGTACTAGTGTAAGGAAATAGCTATTTTCATGGTAAGGCCTATGTAATTTCATATGCTCTTTTTAGACTGAATCAACATACGTGTGTCCATAAATGTATCACTCTAAATTAAATCTTACATGAGTGCTGTGTAATTGTCGAATAGTGTAAATAAACGGATTGTCACTTTGTAAATACAGCTAAAACTGTTTGCTGAGTAGTTTCTTCAAGATTTCGTGTACTAGGCTGCTTTTAACTTCAAAAAGGCTAAAAGACGCTCGCATTATCAAAACGAAGAAGCGTTAGTTACAAAAATAAGAGGCAGTAATATTAGAAACATTTGAAATGTACGAGACGTTTTGAATTATACTTAAATCATTGTCAATCTGAAATATCAAATAGCGAAAAAATAAATAAAAATGAATAAAAATATTGGTCAGTGAAAGACACAATACGGTGAACTAGATGAACAGCAGAGTGGTGCTGACTATATTGTCTAGAATTCGAAACACGGAAGACGCTTGGGACTGCTTACTGTATAATTAACTACCCTCCCCCCCTTCGCCAAAACAGATAGTACCCATTACAAAACATAACTTTTATACCAAATTTGTGGAACAGAAGCCAAGTACTTATACGTCTGACGGATTCTGCCTGCATCACTACATAAACTGCAGACATAGAGGAAAACAACTACTAATTCATGGAAAAAGAACTGACTAAAGAAGGGCTTTAAGAATGACGCTGCTGCCTACAGCTGCTCGCTGTTAGCATTAGAAATCAAATTGCATTCAATGGGAAAAAACAAAACAATCAGATTTATGACTCAAAAAATAACATAGGTACACGTAGCTACATATGGTTGTCAATTAAATATCTAAAGGCAAGAACAAGAAGGTATAATTACCACAAAAGAGGGTTAAGGAAAACACTGGATACTATAGGTACAAATGGAAATTAACAAGTCTACGAACGGCATAATCAATTTGGACATTTTACGAATACATTTGAAATGTGAATAAATTGTTAAACAAATATAACGGAATTGAAATTTCATCAATCTTGATGGAAGAACTATATTCTAGTAAAAGTGAGGTTTCTTTAATTAAGAGATCTTTTGCACTACGTCCTGTTGCTAGTATTTCTGGGGTTTGAAGTCAATAATATGAGAAGGATTTTCCAGGGTGTTTTGTTACAGTATATCAGTGTTACTGCATCTTTTCTTGCCGGGGTCATGTTCTTATAAACGTGTGACAAGGGAACGTCTGGTTTGACCAGTATACAGTGTTGTTGCATGAACGGGTTAACCGGTATACGACATTGCTTCTGCGAAGGAGTGCTTGATTGTCCTTGTATTTAAGGAAATTTCCAATGGAGAATGTTGTGTGGATAAATATGTGTTTGATTTCATTTTCAATTTGTGATGAAAGAGAGTTTTAATTCTTTTTCGAGATGTAAAGAAGGACTTCCAATGAAGGGGAGGTAGGCCTATAAAAATATTGGCCGAATGTGTTCGGTTTTCTCGTTTGAGGTAGGGTCATTTTCACGGTTGATGCCAGAGGTGTACAACAGAGCCGGATCCGGATTTTAAAACCGGATAATCCGGTTGTTGCTTCGGATTCGGATCGGGATTGTAATTTTTTGTCTTTTCCGGATCAGGATCCGGATGCAATTTTGAATGATAACCAATGATTTTAATAAGCTACTAGTGGCCTATTGGGTATATATGTAATTTGTATATAGGCTATATAATGCCGATACAGGATTTGGATTCGGAGTGGGATTCTGTTTCCCGAATTTTTTAGGAGTCGGAGTCGGATTTTAACGCTTCGGATTAGGATTTGGATTGAAATTTTTAGACTCCGGACACCTCTGGTTGGTATGTTTTTAATTCAAGAATTTACGAATTTGAAGATTAATAAAATGAAGTGGATAGCGATTTTTCAGAAGTAATTTCGTAATGGTTTGGAATTCTTTAAGTACAGTTTTCCAAGAGCAGCAAATTTTATAAGACCGAAACAACTAACAATTGACCAGATTTCTTTTGTACTTTAGCGGGCACAAGCTAACCTATTTCGTGTACAAACCTGTATTGCGCTTTTCCGAAACACCGTCGTGTTTACTTTGCCTTGATTTTTGTGATGAGAACGCCCAAATATGCCAGTTGATTTGTACGTCGGGTTGTCACCAATGCAGCGTTTATTACGTAGCCATGAAAGCCAAATGGTCAAAAAAACAACGTTCGTTGTAAGTATACTCGTGGAGCTGCGGAGACTTAATTGTTGCATATTCCGATTCATATGTAACCCAACTAATAGTGATTATTTTTGTGCTTGTGGTACGTAAGATGCCACAGATCGTTAACTTCTTCCTTGGAAAAAGATATATTTGTATGTAATCTTCGTACTTCTACATGGGAACTAAAATATGGAATAATATTCCATGTGACATTAAATTATTATCCAAATTCACCTTCAATAAATTGATAAAGAGGAATTTAATTTCCAAATATCACTGATCAAAATCTGCATCTCCATAGCTAATTAACTGTATGCATTTCGTACCTAGTTAAAATGTGTAGGTCATGCTTGTTTAGTTTCTTTTTTTTTTTGTATTTTTTATGTGTGTGTGTTTGCTGATTACATATTTTTTACTGTATGGATAACAATAGTCAATATTTTGAATCCGTGTGAAGTACCGTAGAGCGGGACAGCGCTGTTTCGGGCTATTAGCCCTCATCAGCCGCTCTCAAGTAATTTACATTCATCTTCTAGAACGAATGATCTTTCCAGGATCACTCATCCCTTCGGATAAATATATCTTAAAGAATTTAACCTTTGTGGTACGTATCCACTCGTGTGGTTATGTCACCGCGCTGATCAAATCCTTCACGTGGCCAGGGTGAAGAGCAATAACTAAAGAAAGCAATGTCCTTCCTGGCCTACTGGCGGAAAGTGATGACGTCTTCCTCTTGATGGGTCGGAGACTAATATCAGCTCTACATCGCCAACAGTGCAAAGCACTCCAGTCAAACGTACCGTAGAGCGGGACAGCGCTGTTTCGGGCTATTAGCCCTCATCAGCCGCCCTCAGGTAATATACATTCATTTTCCAGAACGAATGATCTTGTCAGGATCACTCATCCCTTCGCATAAATATATCTTAAAGAATTTACCCTTTGTGGTACTGCAGTTTTTTTTTAGTTATTCCGTGTAAAGTGTCATCTTTGCTATTACGCCAACGTATATAGACTGCTTGTGTTTACTGTCGCCAAGTTTTCTTGTGTTAGTAATTATGAAAATATTGTCTGAAATCTTGAAGTTATGAATGGGCATCTTGCGCAGGCAGTGATGGGCACGATAAATCTTTCTGTACTACAGCGATAACGATAATCGATTACTTCAAAAAAAACCCAGGGCGATACCGATAACCGAATCTGAATTTCTTAAAGCGATATCGGTAATCGATAAATTATCGCCGATAAATTTTTCCGATAAATGTTGCGGTAAATTTTCAAAGTGCTTGACGAAGTTTTTCTTTTGTAAGTCGTATTGTAAAAGCGTTTTTTTTAGATTTTTCAAGAAAAAAAAAACAGTTCACGGACTCTGCCGTGAAATTAAACAACACGAAGAGATCATTTTTTAAAAATTACAACGAGTCTTAATGGACACCGTGTGCTTTTTCCGTAGCCAATCAGAGCTGGAACGAGGACCGAACCTACCGAGACCGAGGCGAGACATCATAGCTTCGAGACTGAGACGAGACAAGACATCATAGCTTCGAGACCGAGACAAGACGAGGCTTTAAAGTTACGAGACACGAAACGAGACACGAGACTTCATGAGCCAAAAATTAGAAAATATAAAAACGATAGTAATACTCTGGAGTATGGGCTCTACTAAGCCAAGTTATTGAAATAACTTTATAGCAAAATGACATTAGCAAAAACAAATGAAGCAATGAAGCCGTCGCGGTTATGAACTGGTGTAGCCTATTATAAATATGCTATTGGTCATATCCTTTTAACGATTACAATTAATGATTAAGCGAGTTCACCATAATAACAACGAAACAGCTAATTATCGCAGAAGATATAAGTCCTTGTAGCTTGCAAGGCAAGCAATACCTCTCGCAGACGATTACACGGCCCAATATTCTTTTTTAATCTAACGAAAAAGATGTCAAAAAAACTTCAAACAAAAAGTCATTGGTAGGCTATGTTGGTCTAGACCAGGGATGTCGGCATTGCAGCCCACTATCCCCCGTTAAATTGTTTACTAACAAAAGGAGGCCTGCGTTTGGAACCTTGCGTTTAAACGGACGTCAGCTAGTAATTTCCAAAGAAGCAACACTACTAGGGGTAACCCTAGATAGCAAACTTACTTGGAAACCTCATATAACACGAATTGCTCGCAAGGCGACTGTTGCGTTGTTACAATGCAGACAAATAGTGGGCAGAGCGTGGGGGCTGAATCCAACTAACATGCGATGGATGTACACTGCAATGATACGACCTGTCGTTACATATGCGTGTGTATCCTGGGTTGGTGGAGTGAATAAAAAATATCTTGCGAAAAAACTCTCAAAAGTACAAAGACTAGCGTGTCTTATGATTTCTTCAGCATTTCCCAGCACCCCTACAGCAGCTTTAGAGATGCTGCTGAATATCATACCAATTAATGAATTCATTATGTCAGAGGCAGTCAAGGGTTCATACCGGATATCCCGAGTGAAATTTTGGCCTGCCAAGACAATTGGTTCAATAAGAAAGACCAAAAGTCATGTAGACGTATGCAATGAAGCAAAGGAAAATTTGCCGTTGCTGAGTATGCCAGCTGACCTAATTACTAAAACAAAAGTATTTGGAAAACAGTACAAATGCCTTGTTATGGAACGTAAGGATGCAGTGCAGTATGAGAATGCGGTGGAGCCAAGCATAATTAGATGCTACACTGACGGATCCAAGATAAATGGAAGAGCCGGTGCGAGTTTTTACATAGAATACGCATCAGGCTATCAAACAGACGAAAATTTTTTCCATCTTGGAAAATATAGCACTGTCTTCCAAGCAGAAGTCTTTGCTATAGCTGAAGTAGCGAAGAAACTGATTATGGAAAAAATCCTAAATGAAAAAATAATAATTTTAGTAGATAGCCAAGCAGCAATTCTGGCAATCCAAAATAATATTGTGAAATCTCACACAGTATTATCGTGCATCAAAAACCTAAATATATTGGGTAAGGACAACGATGTCACTATTGCCTGGACGCCGGGTCATACCGGCATCCAAGGTAATGAGAAGGCGGATGTCTTAGCTAAAGCAGGATCAGCATTAAACTGCTTGGGGCCTGAACCTTTTATTCCAATCCCATATGCTAGTTGTCGCGCAGCTATAAAGGATTGGAGCGTCAAAAGATGGCGAACATCTTGGTGAGAACGAAAGGACTGCTTGAGAACAAAAGAAAATGTAGAGTGGGCTTCGCTCCAGTAAACTCAACGACTTTTGAGGCTCAAAAGACCTAGATTAAATGAAACGTTGCAAGTCCTTACAGGTCACTGCAACTTACAGAAACACAGAAGTACCATGGGACATGACGTATCATCAACATGTCCTAAATGTAATCTAAAAGAAGAAACTCCAATTCACCATGTTGGAGAATGCACTTATTACCAAGCCTACGAATGAAGGTTTTTGGTAAAGAAAAAACCACCATAAAGTCAGTGGTCGAAAAACTAAATATAAACCTACTGGCTAAGTATTTGAAGCAGGCCGGAAGACTCGCTGAATACGGCCAGTAGTAAATTAAATAAACGAGAAAGCGGTGAAAATTGTAATGGGCCTAAATAATGGCCTACACAATGTGCCTGAGAAGGTTGAACCTAGTTCCTCTGGCACCACCGCCCCTTAATAATAATAATAATCCCCCGTTAAAACAATTTTTTAGCAAGTTTATCAAGTATTGAGCACGAGAGTGTTCATGAAATTTAATCAAAATACTTTATATTTGATAAATAATAAATTAATTAACATAAACATTTTCAAGCCATTGTGACACTATGCATTTTTGAAAATCTATCTGGTTAATAACTTTCTCATAAAAAGAGCTAGCTCAAATCTGGAAGCACTTCCCATGTCGGTACCAAATTTCCCGCAACTGTAATCTCTGCACTTTTTTCGATTTGAAGCCTTTTTTGGGCCTAGACTATTTTGAATAATCTTTTGATAGCTGTTGTACACCAGACGAGAATAGCATCTTTCGTAGGGAACAAATTTGTAGAAATCTTAATTTTATGACATATGACACGTCACTCTCTTGAAAATGTTTTGATTTGACACACCGTTTGCCCATAAAAAATATATTAATTTTTTAGACGTGGCTAGCGGTCGTTAGGCTATGTCTTTGAGTGAAGGCCATATTGTTAAAAGTTAAAACCAAATTAACATTATTGGATTAATTATTACATGAATTAATTATATTAATGGATTTTTAAATTTTCTTTGTTGTTAAAAAAGATGCATTTTCAGCAAAATGCGGCTCAGTACAAGGCCTACCTATCAATGGTTAATTTTTTTTTTTCTTAGAACTATAATATGAAATATTGGAATTCTGGTCGCTTTGCGGCCCAGTTAAATAATTAATTTTGCAATGGGTTCCTAATAAATTAAAAGATTAGACATTCCTGGTCTAGAGTAGATTACCATCGAATGCATGTGCTTAGTGGTTGAAATAGACCAGTTTTCATATATGCTGCTCACAAAATGAAAGCAAAAGCCTGCAATTCCGCAGGCCTGAACTACAAAGCAAAATGGTCTAAACAAAATGTGGCCAAATGTTTTTGCAAAGTGCGAAATTACGCACAATGTTTTACTTGGAATACATCGGGTAAGTACCATTGTTGCTTCCGTATCAAAGACCTGAATGCTGTTTCAAATCCAAAATTTTTTCATGTCTCGATCGAGACATAACCATTTTTCGAGACTTTCAAGGTCCGAGACCGAGACGAGACATTAACATAGCAAGACCGAGACACTCAAAAACGTGTCTCGAGACTGAGACACGTCTCGAGACATCCAGCTCTGGCGCCAATCTCTAACTTTGAAGTTTAAACACTGCGTCGATAAAAAATCGTTTATCGCGTTAATTCTTCTGCGATAAAGAAATATATAACTAGAGCGATATCGGTAATCGATAATTCAAAATTATTTTGAGCGATAACGATAATCGGTAATGAATTATCGCCGATAAATTTTCGCGATAAATGCCCAATTGCCCATCTCTGGGCATAGGCTACCGTTTGTTTGAAGGAATAAACTTTTGTAATATATTTCGGAACCTCAGCTTAATTATCCAATTTGCTCCGGATGGCAGATGCTTTCCCGTAGCCCGGAGCGTTACTCTGTCTACGCTATTTAATCTGGCTGACAGAAACCGAATCTGCCTTAACGGCTGTTACGATTTCACCGTCGCCGTGACGGAGAGTACGTATTTTTTTGCTTGTGCGGAACGCACAAACCTTCACTGCTTTCGGTTATTTCTTTGCACAACTTTCAATAAAATCTTTTTATATTCAGAGTGCTTCAAACGGAATAAAAACAGGAAATAAGCAGCAAAAATCAACTAAAATTCACCAAGGGTGGCAAAAATCTTTCAGAATAAACGACGTCTAAACTCATCGGCTTCCAAATCGAAAAGAAAGACCTCATTCTTCTCAAACCGCCAGTGCAACCCATTAAAGTGTGTGATTAGAAAAAATAACAAGAAAAACGTTATCCTAAGGTGTAGTGCGTGTTGTACGAGAACTAAGTGCCGATCTAACAAATTGCGTAATCAATTAGTCAAGACATAAACCAACTACGCTTTGAATGATAAAATCTGGATCTCGATCGTAAAGAACAGTAGGTGAGGGTTCGAAATCAAAGATAGTGCTAAAAACACAATATACGAATGCCGGTTTGCTTACATAGCGGCCCCTTTGAAATGAAACACAAAGTGAAAGTTCAAACATCAAGTAAAAGTAAACAAGCACTCAGGCATTAGTATTAACTATACGATAAGATGACGGTTAAAAATTTCTACATTCATTTTATTTAACGATTCAATTCTTCACAAGTAATTTTACTACATTTATGGCCTACACAAGAAGTAAAATTCAACAGAATATCACAAAGGTATATCACAAATCTTTTAATTACAATGGCGCAATCTTAGAAAGATCACGTAGCACATATTCCACTTCCCCAGAGCCAGAAAGTTTCAAAACAGCTACTGTGGCCCTCCGAACAATTTCTTTGCCATTACGTAACTGAGGGTGCACCTGATGTATCCGCCCTAAACGAAAAGAACCCCTTTTTTTAATATCGTCGGCATCCCCAACAAGAACTAACTGGCCAGGTTTCAAGTTATCATGAGTTAATCGCCATTTAGAACGACCTTGTAAAGTCGGAAGGTACCCTTTGATCCAGCTGAGCCAAAATTTATGGGCCAGAGTAGAATTATACAGATAGTCTTTGCGGAGGTCTCCCCGATCGTGAAAGGTGCTAATGGGAGTGTAAGGAGCTAACTGTTGACCCAAAAAGCACGAAGGGGTAATGGGCGCTAAATCGTTAGGTTTATCACTAAGTGTAGTGAGGGGACGATCATTAACAATGCGTACAGCGTCGGATACGAACGTCTGCAGCTCAATCAATGTAGGTTTACGTCGGGCCTGTTCCATGACACGACTAAGTGAACTTTTAAACAGTTTAACCATGCTTTCCCAGCTACCGCCTTGGCTCGGTGAGTAAGGGGGAATTTTTATCCAATTTATGTTGCGCTTACGAAGTGAGCTATTAATTTCAGGTGAGCTTAACAACGAAGGAAGTTTATCAGCTGCGGCACAAAAGGTGGATCCGTTGTCAGAGTACATTGTATCAACAGACCCTCGAAGGTTAGTAAAGCGAGCAAAGGCTAACAAAAAACTATTCAAATCAAGGCTTGTGACAACTTCCACATGTATGGCGCGCGTGCACAAGCAAGTGAAAAGTAGTCCCCAAGCTTTACAGTGATTACGGTTTTGACGATAAGTGAAAGGTCCTAAGTAATCACAACCACAAAATTTAAAGGGCTTATTTGTAGCGGAAACACGGCACACAGGCAAATCGGCCATCAGTTGCCGGAAAGGAGTAGCTCTACGTATGGCACATTTTCCGCATTCAGCAATATACCGCTTAACACTGGAAATCCCATAAATTATCCAAAAACGTTGTCGTGTTCTCATTAATGTATAGGCTGGCCCAGCATGACCAGCTATAGAATGTTCATGTAAAATAATTAATCTAGTCAAGGGATGTTTACTCGGGAGAATTAATGGGTGTTTTATATCCAGTGGTAAATCGGCATTTTCCAGACGACCTTCGACACGCACAAAAGAGTCGGCATCGACACAAGGTCGCAAGTTGCGTAAAGTTTTCATTTCAGCAATGCGACTCATTTGTCCTACATCTGAAGTTTTATCACTCAAACGCTTTAAAATTGACTCAAAAGCATCCGGAGAATCTTTTTTTAACAAGTCAATAACTAATCTAAAATAATTACGTTGAACGTAATAAATCACGTCAAGGAACGCATTATCCAAAAATGTGGCATCAAGTTCAACCCTGCGAAACTCCTGTTTCTTCACTTTGGAAATAAAGTACTGCTTAAAGGCGATAAGATAACTAGCACGCTTTTTAAGTGTATAAAGATCCGGTGAGGCTTTAATCAGCTTATCCAGACCCATGTCGCCTTGTTCCAAACCGCAGTCAGAAAACACGTTGGTCTTATGAACAACAACACCCGGATTGTTAGGTGTAGCATCGATCGATTGCTGCCGCAGGAAGCTAGGTCCTTTTAGCCAAATATCAAAACAATCTGATCGTTTAACACTTTCTTTACGAGTACCAACGTCTGCAGGGTTAAATGAAGTATGGATATATTTCCACGCATCAGGAGAAGCTACGAGGTGGATTTTGTCAACACGACGCTTAACAAATCGTGGAAGATGAAGATCGGGGTTTACTATCCACTTAAGCGCAACTTGCGAATCGGTCCAAAAATGTAAACTACACGAAACATGGCTAAGTGACTTAACAATGCTCAACATCAGGTCCGAAGACAACTTCGCAGCCTCCAACTCTTTGCGCGAAATCACCCAATTCTTTTGATTAGACAAAACAAGATTACATTTTCCCTGCATGAAAGCGACGCTAGATTGTTCCCCAATAACACGTCTCAAATAAACAACACTCGAAAACGCGCAATCGGATGCATCGGAAAAACAATGAAGCTGGTAAATCACAGGGGGGTTATTCTCACTCACTTCTTTATTTCCAAAACAGTAACGAGGGAGGGAGACATGTTTTACAGGATTGATAGAATCTACCCAGGACTTCCAATCGCGCCTGATGTTGTCAGGAATCGCATCATCCCAATCAATGCCTGAGCAAGTGACTTCTTGGAGAATCAGCTTTCCTCCTAATAGGCAGGGAGCAAGTATACCCAAAGGGTCAAACTGTCCTGCAAGCATGCGCAACATTTCACGTCTACTGAACACTTCCGTCAACTGTCTATTACAGCATACACGTAGCTCATCACTTTCCACATCCCACACCAAGCCCAATGCCTTACAATCAGGCATTGGTCCTGAGCCGATGTCAATCTCGCGAATATTTGAACAAAGATCTTCTTGAGGGATGTCATTTAGGATAGATTTAGAAAGCCCACTGGCTAACCATTTGCGCAATTTAAATCCCCTACTTTCAAACAGCGCTACCGCTTCACGAGAAATCATTTGAAGATCAGAAAGTGAATCTGAAGACAACAGCAGATCATCCATATATCGGTTGCTTTCAATAGCTGACAAAGTAGTTGGATTAGCATCAGTAGGGTTTTCAGACACCAAATATTCGATGGCGTACAACGCAACAAAAGGGCTAGAATTAATGCCCCACACATGCCTTGTGAAACGAAAAACCTGTGTAACTCCTTCATCAATATCATTATTAGCATACCAAACAAGGCGAAACAAATCTTGTTGGTGAACAGGCATCGCAATTTGAAAAAAGCATTTACTTAAGTCAGCCATACATGCGTACTTGCCCAAGCGAAACCGCATTAACACCTCAACTAAGTTATTAAGTAAATTTTCCCCGGCAAGGACAGCATCGTTAAGCGATCATCAAAAACAACACGTGGCTTATCCTGTTTAGTAACAAAGAAAGGTAAATACCAAGTTCGATTATTATTAGAATCCTTATCAACTGGGACAAGCCATCCCGCGTCAAGAAGTTCTCGAAAAGTGTCAACCAATGTGTGCTTTAACTGCGGATTCTTAAGAGCTTTACGGCGCAAAGACACAGTGCGTTCGCATGCGCTCACAAAGTTATTAGACAATTTCTCGACAACATCATTTTTCAACGGAACCGGTATCTCATATCGTTCATCGACCAATTTAATGTCAGATTCTACCAAACGGCGAACAAATTCATCGGTTTTCGACGGCTGAATTGCTTCGTCAGCCAACTCACAATTTCGCAAGTTTTCTTTCAGAATTACAATTTCTTTTTTGAGTTTACTACAACATTTACAAGGACACCCATCGCAACAACCTTCAGCGCTCGATTTTAATCCAATACATTCAACACCAGTAATAGAATCAAGTTTACCAACATCAAAGTCACCACCAACCTTAGCTCTTCTGTTTTGACACAAGTTCAACTCCGACTCCACTTGACGTCCACCACTAGCAATCGGTCCAAGTCTGGTAAGCACATAATTTGGATCATCAGGTTTTTTACCCTCCCGCTCTTCAAGAACGGTGAGCAGCATTTTATCACTCTGCCCGATGAGAATGTCAATGTTCTTACGGTGAGGAATAGTAGGGATTTCAACGCCATAAAAGTGGTCGAGACCCGTAGTGTTCACAGAATGAGGCAGTGTATTAATATCGTCAATGAAATCTGGCACCACCAAAGCATTTTCAATTTCAAACTGTTCGCCTGTAGATAGCGACTCGAGCTTAAAATTCGTTACACCGTAACTAGGAGTGGACTGTTTGGCTCAAGTTCGAATAGTTATATTGCGATTGTGGTCAGTGCCAAGCCCAAGTTCGTTTTTCAGGCTTTCAGAAATGAGTGTGACCTGAGATGCAGTATCATGCTGCGCGTACGCATGAGTAGCCTTGCCAGTTCTGGGGTTTACGACCTTCACAGCGCTGGTGCGCAGCAGTATCGCGCTGCTCCCGGGCACAACCTTCCTGGTTAACACCCGACTCTCCTCGAGCGAGTCGTTTTCCCCTTCACGATCAGCTGCAGGGAAAGCACCAGGCGTGTCACCAGCTTCAGCGGCCCCAAAGTTAGCAGAATTTGACTTAGCATAAAAGTTATGCAAAACACTTGCGTGTTTCAACTTAACGTTTGGCCCACACTTTCGGCATTTGGAACTGAATGAACAGTCGCGTACAACACGCCCAGTAGAAAGACAATTCAAGCAACGGCCAGCATCCATAACGACTCGCCGCTGACGCTCAATTGAAAGACCTTTAAAATGGTCACAGTGAGAAAGAAAATGTTTTACACTAGGTTTATTGCAAACGAAGCAAGTAGGCGGTGGTTTAGTAGCAGAGCCTTTTGAGTTACCAGGTAATTCGTGTGCTGTCTGTTGAGGCAACCCTTGCGTTTCCTTCTTAGTTTTAACTGCCACTTGCCGTACGCGTACTTGATTACCACGTCCACTATTAGGTTCGCGAGTTTTGTCTTTCTCATCGTTCTTAAAAAATGTTTGAGCATAGTCCGATGTCATTACGTTAAGCTCGTGCACGATGAAGTCTCTTAGTGAATCGAACCCAGGATGGTTTAGATTGCGTCCAATCTTGGTTAAGTAGTCGAGATAACGCCTTTTTAATACCCCAGGCAAGCGATTTGCGGTGTCCAAAATCAGCTGCCCAGAGAGTTTTTCGACTTCATTGTGGGCGTAAGCGAAAATTTCGAGAGTGTTTAAATCCTCGTTATACGCTTTCAATGAAGCAACATTAAAGACCACTCTGGGGCCATTTCGAATTTCAATGATCTTCGGTTCGGAAGTGAGGCCCCCAGAGACACCATATCTCTGCCGCAGACGACCCAACGCTTTTTCAATGCGTTGCGAGGTAGACATGTTTTTCATGGGAGCCAAGAACAGATTTACCATTTCTCGTGGCTGCCCTACACATGCAGCTCTTGACACCTCAAGTCGTCTTACATCATATGGGCTTTCTTCCATAAGTTTGCGGATCTGGTTCTCAAAGAACACAAAAGCTATGTTTTTACCATCATACCCAATTTGGTTAGCTAGGCCAATAAACTCATTCCTCCCTTGACGCTCAAGATACGTTATTAAGGTAGCTTCACCAGTGGAACTAGAAGGCGTTTGTTCATTGAAAGGGGTTTGCATTTGCATAGTAGCCCCTAAACTATGGATCGGCTGGACATCTTGTTTTAATGGCAGTGTATTATTAGCCATTCCCTGATTAATATCATAATTAAAGCCCATGTTGTTACCAGGGAGAATTAGATTATTAAATTCGGGGGAAACATTACCACTTTCGGCCTGCAAAATCCCTCGTTTAGTTTCAGTGTCAAGGTTAATAGTAAGATGGCGATCAACAGTTGCAAGAAGTCCCCTTACTCTTTGCGAGGAAGAAACAGATCCACGCTTACGTGAAGCAGCCATTGAGCCACATTCTGAAAGCGCGATTAGCCTCTCCTCAGCATCGAGCTCGGCTTTCTCTATGCAATGTCGAGCTTCCACCTGTGCCAGTGCCTGTGCCGCCACAGCTTGTGCCTGTGCTGACTCAGCCTGTGCTTGCGCTTGTGCCAAAGCTAACTTATGGTTGGCTTCCAACTTAGCACGCTTGAGCTCTAATTCAATTTGACGTGCCGCAATTTTGCTTGAAGAGACACTCATTCCACCGGTGACTTGAGATACACTATCGGCCGGATCGACATTAAAAATCTCCCGATCACACTTTGATTTTATGTTTTTAGAGTCTTTCTCAAGCGCGTAAAGAGAGAGACGGCCCTTAGCATTATCGCATAATTTAGTGCAGCGCTCAAAACGTTCTTCCACTTGCTCAACAAGCTCTGTTTTAAGTTCAGAGTCAGTTACGTCATCAATTGCCTCTCTATATTGGGTGTAAGTAGCCTGAATGTCGACAAGCTGCGTCAAACATTCATCCAATTCCGTCTGTATTTTATATACATAAGCTTTCTCGCAGAAACGCTTCATTCGCACTAGCAGTTGTCGTTTTGATGTTAGGAGTTTACGAAAAAGCGTTTGATGAGAAAGTGCCGAGTGAGAGTTAGGGAGGTTAGTGGGTTTATCAATATCTTGCGTCTTCTCACCCATGTCAGTATTAACCAACCACATGGCCACGTCTATGCTACCCTCCTCTGTAGGTACACGAGACATTATAAAAGTATAAGAAGTAAATAAGCACTAACAATAAAATTTATATATAAAAACAAAACCGTTTTGTGAAGCGTCCGTCCGTCCTGATCTCTCTCGTACGCTCAGAGGTTACGCACTCCACGTCGCTGATCCCGTACTCGAACTCGAAGCAGAATCGCCGGAGTCCAACCGAAGGAAGTAAAGTTCAAAACAGAGATGGAACTCTCAACCAAATTGTAGATTGATGGAAAATCGGTCATCGAACGAGAAAGTACGAGTTGGTGAAATGAATCGAATTCAGACCAGGATTCCAATGAAACACAGTGGAGAAGAGTGGTCTGTCAGTCCAAAGTAAGTAAAATCACTGAGTTGATAACGTCAGTGTCCAAAGAAGTATTCTGACAGGCCAACAGTTTCTTCTAAACTGGTCCAACGTAGGTCTCTTCCGAAGTTGAGGTAATTTCTGATTGCAGAGAATCCTTCCGATGACTGAGTGGTTTTCACAGTCTTTCAAAGTTCCAATATTATTTAAAAAGTTTCCCTGGTGTTAAGAAAATTTTCTGCTTTTTAAGATTTCTTGAAAGTACGAAAAGTTCCCTGAGAAAAAGTTGATTTTCTTTATGTTACGATTTCACCGTCGCCGTGACGGAGAGTACGTATTTTTTTGCTTGTGCGGAACGCACAAACCTTCACTGCTTTCGGTTATTTCTTTGCACAACTTTCAATAAAATCTTTTTATATTCAGAGTGCTTCAAACGGAATAAAAACAGGAAATAAGCAGCAAAAATCAACTAAAATTCACCAAGGGTGGCAAAAATCTTTCAGAATAAACGACGTCTAAACTCATCGGCTTCCAAATCGAAAAGAAAGACCTCATTCTTCTCAAACCGCCAGTGCAACCCATTAAAGTGTGTGATTAGAAAAAATAACAAGAAAAACGTTATCCTAAGGTGTAGTGCGTGTTGTACGAGAACTAAGTGCCGATCTAACAAATTGCGTAATCAATTAGTCAAGACATAAACCAACTACGCTTTGAATGATAAAATCTGGATCTCGATCGTAAAGAACAGTAGGTGAGGGTTCGAAATCAAAGATAGTGCTAAAAACACAATATACGAATGCCGGTTTGCTTACAACGGCGAGACACCTAACGATGTTCAAGCTGGGCAGCGGCAAACGTTCTTTTCAGGACGGGGCGATGCGCATCTTCGGCGCACCGTCAACAAGTTCCAAAGGCCCAGCATTCTCCAACTGAACATCGAAGGCCTCACTGCTAGCAAGATGAGCGTGTTGCATCATCTTGCGTTACAGTGTGAGGCACTCGTCATCCTCTTACAGGAAACCCATTGCACCTCGGTAGAAAGGTTAGATCTTCCGAGCTACCATCTAGCTGGGTTTTCCTTGAGCAGGAAGCATGGTCTTGCTACGTTTGTCCATGAGCGTCTGAAGTGGATCCTAATCGACCAGTCCCCACCAACATCGGAGATCGAGTGGGTGTGCGTGGATGTTGATAACTATAAAATAGTCAACGTCTACAAACCCCCTCCAACACGGATGCAAGCATCTGATCTTCCAGCATTCCCCCATCCCTGCCTCTATGCTGGCGACTTCAACTGCCACCATGTTGACTGGGGCTATAATAACAACAATCCAGATGGTGAATGCCTGGCTGGCTGGGCCAGTGCCAACAACTTCACCCTGCTATATAGCCCCAAGGAGGCCGCCAGTTTCCACTCTGGCCGCTGGAAAACAGACACCAACCCAGATCTTGCATTTGCCAGTGTCGATTTGGACAGTCGCTTACCTGACAGACGTATCTTAGGAAAGTTCCCAAGGTCACAACACCGACCCTCGCTTATAAGTCCACCCAAACTTGCTCATCCAAAACTGAGCAAGCCTGTAAAGCGATGGAACTTCCGCAAGGCCAACTGGGACCACTATTCTAACCTAACCAACAAACTGGCCAAGAGTATACCGCCACCTGAATCTCAAAACATCGATCAGGTTTACCAGTGCTTTTGCAAGGTAATAAGCACTGCGGCGAAGAAATGCATCTCTCGTGGTCGACGATCAAACCACATACCTTGCTGGGATGCGGAGTGTGAAGACCTCTATCAGCATTTCCTGCAGTCACCTGGGGGCCCTGATTCGGATAGGGCTGCCACAGCCCTACTCACAAGGCTCGACGGGAAGCGGAGAAATCGCTGGTCAGAGACGGTCCGCAACATTGACTTTTCGCACTCCAGCCGGCTGGCATGGAATACTATAAACAACTTGACTGGTAGGTCACGACAATCCCCTCGTCAATGTCCCGTTTCAGCTGATGCTATTGCTTCTCAGCTGGTTAAAAACGGGAAATACGAAGGTGTGAATCGACGCTCATCTCAGCTCGTTTTACAGGAAGTGTCTGACCTTTGGAGGGCTGATCCATTACATCCTGCGAATGTCTCCGGGAGTTTTTCCCATCGGGAGTTCGCTGCTGCCCTCCAACATTTAAAACCAGGCAAAGCTCCTGGACCTGATTCCATTTGTCCGGAGCTAATAATCCATGCTGGAGCCAGCTTAAAATCTTGGCTACGTGGCTTCCTATTTTCCTGCCTGCACCACCTCAAAATTCCTAAGATCTAGAGAAGAGCGCTAGTAGTAGCGATCCCAAAGCCTTCGAAACCTGTAGAGGACCCAAAGAGCTATCGTCCGATCTCCTTGCTCTGTGTTCCCTACAAGATTCTCGAGCGACTTATCTACGCCCGCGTCGAACCTCTTATTGACCCTCTGCTCCCACGGGAACAGGCGGGTTTTCGACGCGGAAGATCCACCGTGGATCAAGTCACTTTGCTCACGCAAAGCATTGAGAATGCATTCGAAGCGAAAAAGAAGGCCGGTGCCGTCTTTATCGACCTGACAGCTGCCTATGACACTGTCTGGCACCGTGGCCTCACCTGCAAGCTGTTGCGGCTTCTGCCGGACAAGCACATGGTTCGTATGATTATGGAGCTGATCCGTAACAGAAGCTTCACCCTTACAACTGGCGACAGCAAGCCTAGCAGGTTACGACGCCTGAGAAATGGCGTCCCCCAGGGATCGGTCCTGGCCCCCCTCCTTTTCAACATCTATACATATGATATCCCCTCCATAACCTCTAAGAAGTTCGCCTATGCCGACGACCTGGCGATACTTCATACATCTGGAGAATGGAAGGAGTTGGAAAGGACTCTAAGCCAGGACATGACTACACTCTCGGAATATCTCCAGACCTGGCGATTGAAGCTTAGCCACACTAAAACGGTGACGGCGGCCTTTCACCTCCACAATCGAGAGGCTAAGCGTGAGCTTAAGGTCTGTAACATCGGTAAGACCTTACCTTTCTGTCCAGTTCCCACTTATCTTGGGGTCAAACTGGACAGATCGCTCACATATCGTCCTCACCTGGAAGCATTGCGCAAGAAGTTAAGTGCTCGCGTCTCACTGTTGAGGCGACTTGCCGGAACAGGTTGGGGTGCTAGCGCTAAGACATTACGCACAGCTGCCCTGTCTCTGGTCTACTCGACTGCCGAGTACTGCGCACCAGTCTGGTGCCGCAGCGTGCACATACGGCTTATCGACAGTGTAATAAATGACGCCTTGCGCATTGTCACTGGGTGCCTGCGTCCCACTCCATCGGTCTACCTTCCGGTTCTTTCAGGCATCCAGCCAGCTGAGCTTCGCCGCCAAGGAGCGACACTCTCCCTAGCCAACCGCAGCTCCCTGGACCCTGACCACATTTTACATGGCCAGTTTCATGAGTCACAGGACGTATGTAGGGAGAGATTGAAATCTAGACGCTCATTTGTACCTGCTGCTCGGAAATTACTAGACAGTCTTTCTGAGATGGACGTCCGTGCAGCCGAGTGGACGAACACGAAATGGGACATGGAGTACTCTGCCAACGCATTGTCACTCCACGCTTTCATTCCCAAGGCTAGCTCCAGACCCTTGGGTATGGGTCTGCCCAGGGCAGCCTGGGTCAAGCTCAACCGTCTGCGTTCTGGTGTTGGACGTTTCTGTTCGTCCATGTACAAATGGGGTCTCGCTCCTCTAGCGAATTGTGAGTGTGGTGCCAGTGAACAAACCGTCCCATACATCGAGCACCCCGAGGTATGTTTGGTCTAATGGTTTTGGATGACGAAACAAGATGCTGGCTGAAGTCCCTTACAGTCAGCATCTGACCCAAGCAGTTTGGTGGCCAGGGTGGTAAAAGGATAAACCCTTGGCCTTGGTCCTCCCATCTGTCTTGGAAGAGATGCCCCGCCAAACGACGACGACGACGAGCATAAAACACTTCAATTTTTCTTTTTTTTAAAGCTATTTTCTTCAGTCGTTTTACATTAAAACGTATTCGTATTTCTTTTGCGTCTGCTTAAGCGTCTGCTACAACCCAACTTTTGTTTCTGAGCAGGTCAGATGGAATCCGTATTGTTGGATTGGGGTCAAAGGTCACTAACCGCGGGAAGACATTATTTGCATTTTACCTTGTACTTACAAAACCTATGGTAATGGTAATCTAGTGAAAAGTGAAAACTAGGCTATGTTTTGGTATTGGTACGCACTGTTCCCTTTATGAGATTGAGATTTGACAAGCCCGAATTTTCCCAAAGTTAGACTTATGAAAATTTAGTCCGAGTTTTTTCAAGGCTTGAACTGTGGAAGGAAATTTGATTCAAGTTTTTGCCATACAGCCATAGTTTACTCCTACCGGTACCCACTCACTCAGTACCGTACAGTCTTTGCAGAGTAGACCAGCATACCGGTACAGGAGTATAATACACCAGTACACCAAAATATTGATTTAAATCAGGCCAAAATAATTATTCTAGTGGGCGATTCTTAAAAAAAATTGTCCCAAATTTTTTCTCTAATTTTGCACCTTACTGCCTTAAAAAGTGCTGCCTTGCTGGTACTGACTCCAGTATGTAGGTACCTTACAGTACCAGAGTACTGGTACCACTGTACCGGTACATTACGGTACTTTTCTGTTAGTCACATTAATAGTTATTCTGTTATCAGGTTATTGACTACCGGTAGGTCAAACTAATAAATGTTCATTTTTTGTATTAACAGATCAAGTTACAATTGCTTTTCTATGACAAAACTAATGTTGTTTTATTGCATTATTTGTACTGGTACAGTGGTAGGCCCCTATCATAAGAGGGTGAATTGTGAGATTAGACTACACCCTACCAGTGCTGGTAATTGTATTTGTTAAGCAGTGTTTATTTTGCTGGGCAAAATTTCCCAATTTTCTTTAAGCTTGACTGGAAAGGTGATTAGTTGGTACCGGTACCCGATTTTGAATGAAGGCAGTGGCTAAGGTTACGTGACAGTAATTTTTGTTTTCTGAATTCAAAGTCACGCAAGAGTTGTGTGACGACCATCGGTATATAAATGCCACTATTTGCTAGATTGCCACGACTTCTTGATAACTAAGTGGATAGAGCGCAGCGTATAATGGGAAGCGCTGCACTAGTTTTTGGTTCGATTTTCGTCGCAGCTTCAGTTTGTTTCGGTTCGAATCGCTTTGGTTCGATTCGGATTTGTGTGACCTGGGGTTAACAATCGGCTTGTGAAGATAATAGAATAGAAAAGAAATAGAATAAAATCGCTTAGCCTATAACGTAACTTTGAATTCAGGAAACAAAAATTATGGTCACGTAACCTTAACCCCACTGCCTTGAATGAAAGTGTTCAATATTTTGGTGCAAAACAGAAGTCACTGGTATTTGTATGTACCGGTATATACTCTGGAACTCAACTTTGAGGTAAAAATTGCATCAACCTTTCTTTCCAGCTCGTAAATGGGGTGATACGTACCGGGAAATATTTTTCGTACATACCGGTAGGGTGTATCAAAAACGTTTTTGATACGTAATATTTTCCATACGTAGGGTGTATCAAAAATGCGTGGGGGCTGATTCTAGACGTTAGCCCCTTAAATCTTTAGGCAAATTTTTTATTAAAATTTATGTTTGGGCAAATTCACACTTGCTAAAAGCTTAGAGGGAACAGTGGGCATGATTGTTCAGGGTTGATTGGCTTACGTCTGTACGCATGAGTTGGCATGACTACTTTTGAGAAAATCAGTGAATCAGGATCTTGCCGTACATGGCAAAATAGACCCATTCTATTTGTTTTCAACAGATTGAGTTCTTGTTCTCTGGTCATTTGCTTTCCTCTGTTCTCATTCAAATTACTGTTATTTCAGTAGAAGCTAGCTTACGTTACCATTTAACAGCTCAGATGGCAGGGTGGTATAGAGCGTCTGTCTTTTGAGCTGTAGACTCGAGTTTGATTCCGAGTCGGGTCAAACCAATGACTTTAAAATTGGTATTCACAGCTTCCCTGCTTGATGCTCAGCATTAAGGGACAGTGTGGAGAACAAGCCGGCAAGTTTACTTGTAGTGCCGTTGGGAAAGACACTTAGCGGAATTCCCCCATCTTGGTGTGATAGACAGATGGCTGGCCACTCCTAAGCGAGCTTGTACAGCGCATTGATCGCTTTCTCGTGATAGGAGAATAAATATCCAACTAACTAACTAGTTATCGCAATTTAAGATAATGACAGTAAGAGTAAATGTTTTAGGAGTATGGTACACTTAAGAAATTATTTTCTACTTTAAGTGTTGTTATAGCAATGTCATATGCTGATGATTTACTTGATCGGTTATTTTCCATGTGTGATGTTGGACATGATTTAATTGCTGAAATTGAAGAGGTTTCAGCAAATGCTGATGCTTGGAATAGTGAGAAATATAAAAAGTATGTTAATATGAGATATGGTACGGTAATTACGCAGATACAGGTATTTGTTAACTTTTATCTGTTTAGTCTGGCAGTAGAGGTTGCCAGTACCGATACTTTCTCAGCTGGTCTTTTTGTCACAGTGCCTCAATGTTCCATACCATGATTGGAAAAAATTTGAAAGCTTATCCAAGTTTTCATGTAAAATATATCGATATGGTTGAGCAAGTGAAAGTTTTGAGCTGACTTTTGATTCCTACCGACTTTGATTTTACTATCTATTCCAAATGATTTAACTTTGGAGCAAATATTATTTAACTTTGGCCTCTGCTTGGCATGGTAAGGTTTGTAGCTTTTGCTTTGGTTTGAGCCTTGGTTCGAAATTTGGAAGTTTAATCATTCAGTTCGGAGTTGGAAGTTTGGGTCATGGTTTCAAGAACAACCTTCGAGTCTTCAGTGACTGAAATTAAAGAAAAAAAAATGTCAGTGTATGCAATTCTCGAAGTATGGTGTGACCAAAGGTCTGTGACAAAAAAGCCAGATCCCAAAAGTCCTGGAAAGCACAGTGGCAACTAGATAAGCTTGTATTATTGACTTTATACACTTTTATTGATTGACTGTCTGTGAGGTTTGCAGTACTTTCATCTCCTTTTTTTTGTCACATCGTACTTCCACAATTTCACTCATACTGACGGAACTTATTGTTTGTGTGGGTGAAGTAACTTTGTCATGCTCTCCATAATTGTGCATGTAAACGTGACAAAGTAATTAAACCAAAGAGACAAATGTTAATGTTACGTATCTGTAAAAATAGCCACTTTGTTTATGTTAATGGACGGGATAATGTTCTTTATCAACTGGTGATATTGCTGTATTATGATGTCAAAATTTCAACTTCTTATGCTGATAGCAAATCATACACATTGCTCAGTGATGGGTTTAAGGCAGAGTTAAGGCTTGCATAATCTCATTTGTGCTTTTGCAAGCCACGATATTGTAAAGGGATAATTTCTGATTTTGTTTTTATTTACTGGTGTTGTGATTGCCTTTTCATTAAATATTAATAATTAGTTATATTTTTAGTGCTGAAAACCTCCTCAACTGTATATTTGACCGACTCCATCAATTGCGTAGTTTAGTTCAAAACAAGAATGTCAAAAGTGAAAATAACGAAGTTTTAGCTGCTGGTAGCAATTTCAATCAAGAAAAAACTTCTCATCTTCACGAAAAACATGACTCTATGACTAACATTGCTGAGGTTAAAAATGCTCCCACATTTTCTGATACGTAAGTTGACTTATGCAGTATTTCACTTGTCGTTGATTAAATTTGTACTTGTTTTGTGAGATGAATTTTTGCTGCTTGGATTCTTGGGTTGCTACTATGCCCACTCGTGATTGTCACTACGTTTACTGCTTTGCTTCTTTAATAGCTGTTTGGCTGTGCCAAAACTATTTAGTGTTTCTGCATGCGTGAAAACTTTGTCTGTTTTTGTGTCTTTACCAATTGTTCATAAGTTGATACCTTCTTAATTGTTGGTTAAGAATATTTTTGTGACATTTCTGATTCTCGCCCCCAAATCCTAAAGTTTTCGCAAGTGAATAGGCCTTATGCTGTTGGTAAGTACAGTATTGTGGTAGACTGGCTTTAAAGTAACCATTGTCATATGTCTCTATGAAGTATCGATATTTTGCTTCAAAAAGTTGTGCCAACTGTTTGCAATTTTTTTCAGATGCGACGTAAAAATTAGTTCAGATAATATTGCTTCTGTGTTGGCAAAAAAACATGAGAACTCAAAAAAGACTTTCAAATTCAAACGCAATGTTGTTAATTCGATGGAGCAATCACTTGAGGCACCCAAAGCTCAGGATTTCAAGACAAGTACTGATACATTGGATATAAATCAACTAATTGATGAAAAAGAAAAAATTGAGCAGGTCAGTCTTGGTGGCAAATGCATTGGCATGGATTGCTAATGAAGTTTTCAATTTTATTTTTGGTGGAAAAAATACCCTGTTAAATTTTGTATCAACAATATTAATTAAAACTGCTATCCTAACTTTTTGGTTTCATCGCTTTGTTGAATTTTTTTAGCACAGCTACCATTTTACATTCTGCTGATAAAAATCACTACTGGTACCTAATAAAAAAAGAAAATCCAAAGAATATCGATTGCAATGCTGTGTGCAAAATATTCTAGGAAACCCGCAAAGAGGAGCCGGATTTCGTCATCACTGAGCAATATAGTGAAGATAGTGATCTGCCTTGTGCATCAAATCCTCATAATTTGGCAAATCAAATCACTGATCTGAAAACTCAAGCCAAATGTGATGACGATTGGTTTGATGACGACATAGAAGACATAAATCTGGATGAAATTGATGTAACTAATTAAATAGCCTAGTTTATAAAAGTTTGGTTTGTGATACTTCAATTTATGATGCAATGATAACGTTATCAATCATTCTTTGTTTTAATAGGTCGTTCAACAGCAATTTGTTTCCAAATCGTTATTAGCGTTTCTGCTTGGCTGTATGAAATTCTGCAGAAACGTCGTATAGCTTGTTTTGTCATAAATTTGAACCTAATGTCTCGCCGCTATATTTATTCAATTTACTCCAGCTGAGGGGGTTTTCTTTCTTGCGCACTAAGGCCACCTCAATTAATGCGCAAAATAATACCACTTAGTCACCGTTTTTACTTTAATCCGTCATCGAACCATTCAATAACTTAGTAGCTTATTCCAATTACAAGAAAGTTTTCTCTTTCAAGGTATTAATGACGCAATGCGCATTTTGGGTTTTAAGCCTACAGCCAGTAATCTTTCAACTAGAAATTCCACTGATTTTAGCATCTTAAAAAAAATCTAATCTTCATTATGCTCTCAGTATTGCACCGTAGTGTGTATCCTGTGGCGGGATCCATTTCCACGGTTGAGCGCCTGGGCAACAGCTTTAAAGAAACTTCGCAGCGATGGCGAGCCGTTGGTACCACTGTCCGATTTGATCGGCCTAAGAATGGAACCGCAGACCTCTCACAGTGCCTCACCGATCAATGTTCTTACTAACTGAGTTACTGCTAACATGTTAAATGCAGCCTTTGTGTGATCAAATTACCCTGAAGAAAAGCAAGCCTGAGACCACCTAAGTTACTACGTTGTGTGGTTTTGTGAGAACACGCTGTGTAGCCGGTTTAGGAGTTAAACCGGGAGACTGCATTCTTGGAATTACAAAAGTGGCGCTCCATGGCCAACTAAGCTGTGTCACCCGTTATGTCAGGTTTCATTCACAGTAATATTTTTGTTAGGAAATCGAAGAAATGTTTAGTGGAAATTCTACCAACCAACCTACTGAAGGAAGTCCAACTTACTCGGTATTTGCTTGTTGAAATATGATTTTTAGGTGCTGTTATCGTGTTAACAATTTTTTTCAATTTTTATTTTTAATGTTAAGCAGAAAGCAATCGTGTAAACAACTGTACATTCTTTGTTTTTTCATTGGATGAAAGCGTGTGGCATTTTGCTTAAAAATTAATGCTCTAATTCTACCACGTGCTAATTTTTGTTACAGACCAGCAACAACACTAGTTACGCAAACAATTACTTTGGCATGGAAAACAAGACAAATTTGGACTACGATGTAACCAAAGTCATAGACGATAGTTTCGGAAACGGTGATGCTGATGAGGATGTTGATGATTCTCCTGATCATTTAGATGACCCCAATTACGTTCCTCCGGATAAACAGTATATTGATATTCTTAAGGAATATTTTGGACATGCGAAATTTCGACCGTAAGTTTTTTAAGAAATCTTGCTTAAAGATTGTAATACCAGTACTGTGCACTGTGCAGCATAACTAACGCAGTTTGTGTGTAAAGTTAGCTACCTTTTTATCTCCCACAATTGCATTTGTTTTTATTATGCATCGACTCGCGTATTGTCTCAAGTGGAAAAGTTACAGTCTGGGTGGCCGCAGCTGTATTTTTCTGTTGTTTGGGTTATGGAATATTCGCTGTTTCTCACTGAAAAAGAGGATTTTTCGTGTATCTTCTGTCTAAGACTATGAAACTTACAGGGGTTGATTTGGTGTAGCGATGATGTAAAAACGTTCTGATATGAAATTGTGCGGCATGAAGTGGCTCAATATGCAGTTTTTATCACCTGACAACTTTGAACTAATACCATCCAATCAAAGTTTTTCCGCTCTAAAAAACTGAAAGTGGTGAATGAAGCAGTGGTTGTCATGGTTGAAAAAACGTTAAAAAATTAGAAACTCGGTGTTGGTCAAACTATGTGGTCTCTATACTGTTACTTTATTTAGAATGCAGTGGAAAATTATCAACACTGCTCTAAATGACGGAAGGGACCAGTGCGTTGTCATGGCAACAGGTAAGTCTGGTTTGATGGTTCGGGCAATGTGCAAATTGTGCATGCTTTAACGTTATTCTTTAAATGTTTCCTGGTGATTAGGTTTTGCTAGCTTGAAAACATTATTACCATTGGTATAGATACAGATTAAAAGCTCAGCAATTCAGTTTCGAGTGCATAGTTGATGCAGCAATTGGTTTGCGCCGTCAACAGGTCTTTCTTGTTTTCTCTTGAAATCGGCGTACTCCTGCTAACTACATACTTCGTGCTGTGCTGCTTATTATTTTGCTAATTTTTTAGGTTATGGAAAAAGCTTATGCTATCAATATCCACCTGTTTATTTGGATAGTACGGCGATATGTATATCACCTCTTATATCTTTAATGGAAGACCAAGTATTGAAATTACACACTAGTAATATCCCTGCTTGCTTTCTGGGATCAGGACAGAAAAATAAGCAAGAAACATACGCGAAGATGATGAGGTAAAAAATGTTCATTGATTTGATTGTATTTGTGATTGCATAGGTGTTCTTGGAAGGTTTTTTTTTAATTTTGTTTTTAAGGTTTGCTTTTGTTTTTAAACGAAAACTTGTTATTTTGGGTTGGCTGCGTCGACGATCGGTAGTAAAGCAATAGAGAGCTCAATGGCATAGCCAGAGCCAACAATCAATTTATTTACAACCTCAGCAGCCGTTTCCCGCTGAGCGCAGTCTTCAAGAGGTATCTTATGCAAATAGAATCTCCTGAAGACCGCGCTTAGCGAGAAACAGGCTGCTGAGGTTTTAATCAAGACTGATCTGAGTCAAATTGATTATTTTGGATCGGTAAATTAAAAATTTACTCCCAGCTCATCGTAGTAATTTTGACCGTAGTGTGGAAACCATGGTTGGCGGTTGTTTTCACGTGGATATTGAACTAGAGAATGACATTGTGGCGTCATTATTTAGCTGCTTTCAACTTTATTGCTACTTGACCTTATTGTGTCTGCTTAATGTTTCAAAATCAGCAAAGCGAAATTCATCCAGAAAACAGTGGCAACGTAATTTTTCATCACTATTTTGTTTTTAAGGTAACCAAGAGAAACTAATTATTTGTCGCCTTTAAAGAGTAAAGGTGCATTTACCAATACGCGACATGCGACTGCGCGACAAAAAATGTAATGTAAGTGAATGTAGAAGTTTTTTGCAGGTTTTCGCGTGATCGCTGAACAGTAAAATAAAACAAACAAGGTGCGATAAAAGTTGTCGCTTATCGCGCATCGGTAAACGTACCTTTACTTTTGATTTGTTATGATTTAATGGCTAATGTCCGTGCACGTAAATTCATAAAGAGGATTATTTTGAAAACTTTTTAGGGGAGAGTATAGAGTGGTGTACATCACACCCGAATACACTGAAGCTTGTTCTGATACTTTATTACGACTCAATTCTAACGTGGGAATTTCTCTGATTGCAATAGACGAAGCCCACTGTGTGTCACAGTGGGGTCATGATTTCCGAGCCTCTTATCGTACTTTAGGAAGGCTGAAGACTTTATTGCCGAGTGTAAGTTGTGTGCTTGGTTTGTTTAAACAAAATGCAATTCAGAAATCTAATTTTCATTATTTTCGCCGTATTACGCCTAAGAGTGCAACGAGTGACGGGGCTCATCTCCGCGGCATTGCGCATGGGCAACACAGCTCCGAAAAAACGCTGCTACGGTGGCGAGCCGTGGGCGACATTGTGCCGATTTAACCGACTCGGGATGCGAGCCCGAGACCTCCCGCACCGGTAACATTGTTCTAACAACTGAGCTAACTGGCGCAATTCTCGGTAGTTTAGTCGCAGCTTTGTATTTTTAATACGTCTACTCTGGCTTAGTACTAGTTGGTTAACAATGGGTGTAACTATTTGTTTAATACTGCAGTTTGGCATTCGTGCAAATTACTTTATTTAACGTAACATTTCATTTGCTTTTAATCCATTTTGCTACCGTGATACGATGAATAGGCTGTGTTTTGTTTGTTTTGTAGCAGTTGCTGCTTACAAGCGATGTTTTTTGTTGAATCGCTGCGATACAGTTATTTTTGAACTTCTGGTCTGCGTTTAATAATATGTTTTACACGACATTTCTTATTGAACAATGATCATATCTTTTGTAGGTTCCCATTATAGCCTTAACTGCAACTGCCACTCCTGAAGTTCGCAAAGATATTTGTAATTCACTGCATTTGAAGAATCCATTAATTACATCAACAAGTTTTGATAGGTTCGCTTACATTACGTTTTTTATTTGGAAAAGGATCCCTTAGTGTATTCGTATTAAAATGGATGCATAGGTCTTGAAGAACCCAATCAAGCGATGGTCTCATTTGTCTTAGCAATTGTTTTAAACGTCTGTTGAAGGACGCAGAGAGCTATTTCGCTAATAGACCCCATGTCACCTTTCTTGGTCCAATTTATTGGTCTACAAAACTCGAAAAAAATGTATTGTGTTAATAATGTAACCGGTTATTGGGCGTATGCGGAAGGTCAGGGTCAGGAGACCCTTTCAATTTCCAGACCGGTCAAGTCAGACACAGTATTGCCAACGGCTCGCCACCGCTGCGACGTTTTTCGGAGCTGTGTTGTCCAGGCGAAAAGCCACGGAAATGGGCCCCGCCACTAGTTACACGCTTCAGCGTAATACCACGAGTATAGAGAAGATCTGATTTTCTTTTTGTTTTGTTCGTCTTCTGCCTATAGTCTCTAATCAGTTAAAGCTTTTTTCATATCTTTAAAGCATGCTGCTCACTGCAGAAATTTGGTGCATGTTATTGTTGTTTAAAGTGGCTTTAAAAATCACAGTTTTTGTCTAGGGATGTCCATTACCGAATCTTGAATCGAATCCGATTCCTAAATGATTCGGAATCCTTTTTTGATACTGCCGATTCGAAATGAAAAAAACTTCATCACTGCGATGCATTTGCGGTGATGCACACACGCGAGTAAACTGCACACTCCTACTGCGCAAGCTTATGCAACAAACACACGCAATTGCCAATGACTGCTGGCTGTTTGTGACGATCGTGCGTATTTAAGGCGCGTTTACCGACACGCGGCTACGCGACTAAAATTATAATGTAAGTAAATGTAGAAGGATTTCGCAGGGTTTTCGCGTGATCGATGAACAGTAAAATAAAACAAACAAGGTGCGAAAAATTTTTGTCTCGTGCCGCGTTTTGCGTATCGGTAAACGCGCCTTAAGGTGTGTTTACCGATACGCGGCTAGCGGCAATGCGACTACCTAGTTTTTTGGTTTATTGCATTTTGACGTTGAATTTTGGTACGGCAACGCGATATCAAGGAATTACACCTGTACAATTTTTACCGCTTCATCGCCCGGTATCGAAAAACATTTGAAATAACCTTGACGGCGGGAGTGAGACAATGCACGTTTGATTGTTACAAAATCATTGAACAATCAGCTTGCTTGACGCAGGCTAGCAAATTTTATATCGCGTTAATCGCAGGCCAGCATGATTTGTAATGGTAATCGCATTGCTGCGTATCGGTAAACGCACCTTTGTACCTGCTTCCTCAGCTCCGTCAGAGAGAGCTTTTTCATGCGCCGGCCTTACCGTTACAAAATTACGAAACAGACTTGACACCCGAACATATGGATGCCATAAACTTTCTTCGTATGAGTGAAGATGTGTAGCAAATAGGCTTATCTGTTCGTGTATTTTGTGCATTTTATTAAGAACACTTGATGATGATTTTGCAGCATTGCATTGTGCTCATTTTGTTAGCCTCCCAAATTTTGGATTCGAAATGAAGATTCGAAATTCTGGATTCGACATTTGTGATTTGGATTCGATTCGGAATCAGCTAAGGTTCGGCTATGGCCATCCCTATTTTTGTCATTGTTGCTGCCTTGCAGGGTTAACCTCTACTTAGACGTTTACAAGAAATCTGGAGACCCTGTCAGCGATTTACAAAGTTTAATGAAAACAGTCCAAGTTCGTGGATCCACAAAGTATAGGTTTGATGGACCGACCATTATATACTGTCCTACTAAAAAGGTAAAGTTAGTTACGAGTTCGTATTCTGTAATTCGCAATCTGAAAACTTAATCGTATTGTTGCATTATAGCACGTTAGCGTACTTCTGTGCACTTTTCAAACATCCCGGGGTGAAGGCTCTCGGCCGACTACAATAAGACAACTTGTTTTAGAGCTTGATGGGAAAGTGAGGTGTGAAATTTCTCGTGTTTATTGCAATGAAAATGGTTAGCGGCAACAGTATTAGTGTGGGAGGTCTGGGGTCGATTCCTAGCCCAGTTAAACCAGACACAGTGTCGCCAACGGCTCGCCATTGCTGCGATATTTCTCAGGAGCTGTGCTGTACAGGCACTAAGCCGTGGAGAAGGAGCGCCACTCGTTACTCGCTTCATCGTAACACTGTGAGTATACTGGAGATTTATTTTTGCCTCATTCTTTTTTCTCTACGGTCAAGTCCCATTGAGACTGAAGTATTCATTCTAATAATTTGATAATCGATGTCAACAGAAGAGTTTGGTAGATACCATTAAGGAGGTGACCATGCACGTATGAAATTGCGCTACCATTACTGTCACGCTGCGTAATTTTCTATTTTTCGTTTCAAAAAAAAAAAAAATCAGATCTTTGGTATGCCCGCGGTGTTACGCTAAAGCGTGTAAGGAGTGGGGTGGCCATTCTCCGCGGGTTAGCGCCTAGGCAGCACTGCTCTAACGAAACATTGCAGCGGTGGCGACGTATCTCATTTGATCAACCCGAGTATCAAACTCATGACTCCCCGCGCCGATAGCAATATCTTTAACCACTGCGATTTTTCGTTTCTTTACCTTACTTGTTTTTTTTACAGGAAACTGCCAACATAGGACTGGTAGTGAAAAAATTAGGCGTGTCATCAATGATATACCATGCCGGATTATCAATGGAACGAAGGAACGAGGCTCATCATAAATTTGTCAGAGATGATGTCGAGGTAAGTTTGTGACTTCTTTCGTTTGAAACGAGTTAAGTGTAGTTTCGGATATTTCTTGACTTTTTTTCATTCGCATTAACTCATGTTAATCAATGAATTACAAACACAAGAAAATTTTTGTGTTCAAAAACCGTTTTATTGGAAATTAGTACTTTTAGTGACATTTCAACTTTGTCGTTTTGGCTTAGGCTACTTTAGATTAATTTTACAGTCATCGTCATCCAATTTTAATCCGTTTTTTTCTCTTGATTGAGGGTGGCCGGATACACCTCATTCCCTCAGTGATCGCTGTCACTCCATCTTGTACGATTTGCAGACTCTTCCACCTCCAACCCAATTCTCTTTACATTCTCTTCAACTTGTTTCCTCCATGTCTGCTTTGGCCTTCATCGGTTATTTCTGTTGGGTGTATGCACTTGCATAGTATAACGTTTTTACAGTTACAATATTCTTGTCAATTTTCCAAAATGTTATTCATTCACAGTGCATAGTCGCTACTGTCGCATTTGGTATGGGTATTGATAAACCAGATGTGAGAAGAATCATTCATTACGGAGCACCCAAAGATATTGAAAGTTATTACCAGGTGTGTGGCGTAGTAAACTCGGATGCTGATTTTGCCAATTTTAGACAGCAAATCAAGTTTTGTTGTTTTTTTATTGAACATATATGTTAAATTTGATGTTTTGCTTACAGGAAATTGGTCGTGCTGGCAGGGATGGCCTTCCAGCTACTTGTCATACTTTCTTCACGTCTGCCGATTTTAACACTAACAGGTACTGTTCATCTATTAGATTACTGGCAGTATTGTGTATGCACTAGGGCGGCGATCCCGTTGGCGTTTTTGATCGAATTCGAGTTCACTGAAAATGCGCAAAATGTTGGGGTTTTTCGTTATTAATCTTGCGCGCGTTCATGCTGGGTTCAATAATGCTTTTTACCGGGTTAATGCTAAATTTCAGTAGCTTTTATCGGGTTTTGTCTAAGTTCACGCAATTTTTGTCAAGTTTAGATGAAGTTCAAACTCAATTAACTTTTTTCGAAATCAAGTTTAGGGATTTTCGCTTTTTGTTTTGGCAACCCTGGTATGCATTGTAGTGTCCAGACATGAGCATATCTCACCAGTCAAAACTGCATAAATGTTTTAAAAATGTATGTAAAGACTAATTTGATTGTAGCAAATGGAGTGTTTTCAGTTGACACAAGTGGTTGTATTAGTAATTCCTACCGCTATTGCTGTTTGTTATCATAAGCAAGATTTTTTTTACAAAAATACGCATGTGTTTAGGTTCTTTTTACGCGATATATCGTCGCCCAAATTCCGAGATCACAAGGCCACCATGATTTTAAAAATGGAACAGTATCTGACCACAACTAGCTGCCGAAGGAAAGCTATCTTATCTCATTTTGACAAACGAGCTGAGAGCAGCATAGCCGGGACTGAAAAGTGCTGCGATAATTGCCGGGCCAAGTACGTACTTGTTACGTTTCTGGTTTAATCCATGGCGTCATAAAATGACTTGATTCGTTTTCTGCTGAAGATGAGATAGCCATAAACAGTGACTTCACAAGTTGAATTTAGCCTCTCTTGGCTGGCTTCAAGTTTTTGCACCGCTAAACAGCTGAAGACAACAGCAACTAGCCACTTAAAAAAATGATTTTTGCACAAAATTCGATGATAATTAACGGTAAATGTGATATCTCCCTAATGATTGAACTGACTTAACTTTTACTTTAGATACTGTCAGCGCTTGCTTACTAAAGAATTATGCATTAAGCGTATTTTTTTAAAGCGTTTTGGGGTTCCTAAAGATGAAAATCCAACCCGATAAAAATGATATTGAGTCCCTAGAATTACAAAACAGATTTAAGGAGCGCCGTACACATCTTTTGTATTAAATTTAAATCTGTTTTGAAATTCTGTTAATGGATTAGGATTAGGAAAAAATATGAAGAAAAAAGACAGGATTCTTGCAATTTGGATCTCTACAATTTCATTGGGGAACCCAATATTTTTCTGACAAAAAATTGTTTAATGTGATTATTTGTAAAAAGTTATATGGTGCTAATACTTTAATGTGTACTGCGTTTAATATGAATAAAGTCTTTGTGAAAACCACTGCAGCCTGTTTCGCTGTTGATGGCTTCTCACTTCGACCTTTAATTTTTACGTAGATGCAAGCAACTATCTAGTATGGGAATGTCGGTTGACAATTGTGCATATGCTGGTGAGGAAGAACATGATTTTGGTGCTGAAGCAAAATTGCTGTTTGAAGCGATCAAAATCACGGGGGAAAGGTTTGGTTTGGGGATGCCCATCGCTTTTCTGACAGGATCAGTGAGTTCTATTTAAGTCGAAAGTTTATTGTAACGAAAACACGTTTTATTGATTTTTGACTTTAAATTTTCGTTGTTCTTTATCTCTACACGTTTTGAAGTTTTTGTGGTATACAGATAGTTTTTCTTGTTGGCAAAATCTGTCGCGGCGCTGCGAATGACTCGTCCGCCATTATATTTGTGGTCTGTTCCAGCTTTGCTGTTTTGTTGTGGCGAAGATGGGGTACCATATTGTGAAAACAAATTAATTGAAGTGCTGTTGGAAGTTTATATAATTTTAAGGATACTTGACTTTTCATTTTTTATAGAAGGGCAAAAAAATGTTTGATCGGTTTATGAATCACTCAAGATTCGGATGTGGGTCAAAACACTCGCAAAAGTGGTGGAGAGCTCTAGGAAAAGCGTTGTTGTCAGAAAACTACTTGAAAGAAAAACAGATGGGCCGAGGCTCGTTTGGTGCTTCTGTGGGTACGAATTTTCTCTGTACCAACTATGGGCATTTAAAACTTGAAAGTTTTGCTTTAGAAATTGCTCCCAAAGGTTCTCAGTGGGTGGCAACACAACAGTTTACCCCCAATGCTACCCTAATGCTGGTCCCCACAATCGACCTCACTGACAGAGAAATGAGAACATCAATGGGGAACAAAGCTTCTACGACTGCCGAAGACTCGAAAAAAACGTTAGTATTGTTATGGAATTGTTTTATAAGTTACTCTGTAATCAATGGACTTTTTGTGATCGTGTAATGTTGGTATTTGTATAAGTACTTACTACAGGAGGTTGAAAAAAGTAGTGAAATACTAACAAAACTTTTCGTTCACAGCTCAGATGACCGAGTGGTAAGAGCGTCTGCCTCTGGAGCTGTAGACTCGGGTTTGATTACGAGTCGGGTCAAACCAATGACTTTAAAATTGGTATTCACAGCTTCCCTGCTTGACGCTCAGCATTAAAGGGACAGTGTGTAGAACAAGCGGGCAAGTCCACTTGTTGTGCCGTTGGGAAAGGCACTTAGCGGGATTCCCTTATCTTGGAGTGGTAGATAGATGGTCGGTAACTCCTGAGCGAGCTCGTCATAGCGCTTTAATCGATTTCTCGTGATAGGAGGATAAACTAAACATGCAACTAAATGCAAATCTACTGTACGTTTCGTTTTTTTTTTTTTTTTTATTGATATTTGATGTGTGGACGTAACAGAATTGAAAAAGTTTTAGATTGCTCACTTTGTTTGAGTGTAAATTTTTCTGTTCGTACCATTTACAGTGTTCTTTCCGCTTCTCCGACTTCTAGTGCATTGTCATCAGAACTATTAGAAAAACTTACCTATGGTCCCTACCTTCCAACTAAGTTGACAGCTCAAGTGAAACCAACACAGAAACCATCTGATGTCGACATTCATAGTGGTCCTCTGTATAGACTGCTACTGGACCTGAGAAATCAAATTGCTCAAGTAAGCTTAATTTCTCAATGCACGTTAGAATATTGATCTTAGAAAAGCAGTATTGATCTTTCTATAGTAATGACTTTGGGTATGACTCAAACCCACGTCCTCGCTGACTTGTGATGTGGCATCAGCCTGGTCGTGACTTGCTTAACCTGAGCCTCCGCGCAACTTAAAGGGGAAGTTCGGTGGCAACAAATAAGCGGTAAAAAAGTATTATGTCACAAAAAACATTTTCCCAAGTTTAATGTGACGAAAAGATATCGATAAGGCAGCTATTGCAATCTTAAAGAATGGTGGTAGGTGGCGTAAGAGAGGTATTGACGTCATTTGTTGGCTGCTGCTAAATACTAACCATGCGCAAGGATGATGATAATGCACATTTTTTCTTTTTGCTCTGTTGCTACAACCAGGTGCCATACAAAGTTGAACCATTTTGGTAGGAACTGACTAACAGCTTTCTTTCTATGCCGCATACGATAGGTTAAAATACAATATAATCAATAATATACATTAGAAGAAAAAGTTAGACTAGCAGTCTGGCACAGATAGGAGAAGTGAAAGCCAATTCTGGCTATCCGTGGTCACTGGTCAATCTACCCAAAAATTGATAGATCGTATGCCTAATGAAGAAAACAAGTGTATCATAACACACCTATCCTGCTAGCTGACTAACCAGTTGTCAGGCACTAGTCGGGTAGCCTGATACGAGTACTGGTAGCTTATGGGGCCTGGCATGGACCCATGGTACACAAACATATGGACCTACTTGCAAAGCCCTCGACTTACGGTACTATTCGACAGAATTTATACTTACTCTGTCCACATGTACAATTTTGGTGTCTTGGTTCTAGTCTCTGCATTAAATTTTTGATGTCATAGTGTAAAAAAAGTGGAAATATGAAGGTGGGCCAGAAGACTTAACGTACTAAATAAACCCTATAAAAGTTTGTTTTTTACAGCGTTTATGTGGTAAGTCTTCTGGCCAGCCGTAATATTTCCTTATATTTCATAGGGATATAGACTTACATCGGCTCCACTTATTTCAATTAAAAAAAGTGATTAGACTTCCGGTACGACATCAAGAAGTTGATTATGATGCAGAAACTAGACTAGAACCAAGAACCGTAGGCCTAAAGTCCCCTAAAATTGGACATGTGGACAGAGTAATTGTACTTTCCACTGCCTGATAGAAGAGTTTAGTATTTCCTACTAGGCTTGCACCGTTTACCAGTAAATTCCTCGCAGTAACAACCTTACTTCTAGACTAGAGCTGGCTGATCAAATAGGTGAACGGGCAAACTTGCCAACCAATTACGTCACAAATAAATTGACCAACCACAAGCCAGCATTCTTCGGACTTTATTTTCAAGATAACTGCTTAACTAAAGCGAATTCCGCGATCGAACCAACGCTACTCGGTAAATTGAAACCCATTTCGACTAATTTTTGAGTATTTTTTGCCACTGAACCCTGCCTTAAAGGTCAGAAGTTTTGAACTCATACTTCAAAGCTATTTCGTCATCTCTACAAAGTGGTCAACGAATTGTCATATCACTGGGAAAATGGCCCGTGGTTACTTGATAAAGTAAATTGTAAAATTGTTTCGTTGAGTTTAAAATGCAATGTTATTGTTTATTTGGCTTGCTTTTAGGACATGGATATCCCTCCCCATCTGGTGGCTAACAACAAAGATCTTCTCGAACTTTCGAAAGCAAGACCTAGCTCAAGTGATCAGTTGCTGCGAGTTGATGGGATGTCAGTAGTAAAAGGTAGAAGAATTGGAGCGCAAGTGTTGGCAGGTAAAAAGGTGCATTTAAAACAGTGTTGCCAATGGGATATGCAAAATACTTAAATTACTGTTGCTTAGATATTGATAGAAGAGTGTATAGGTTTACTGAATTATAAAAGTGACCAATATTTTGCCAAATGTGGGAGCATTAAGATGAATTTTGATACTCAACTTTGATAAAAAGATTGCAGTCAATATATTTTCAATCATTTTTCAAACGTTTTGGTAAACTCTTTTTCATCATAAGTGTAAAGCTGCAGAGGTTACTTGGCCAGAATAAACAAAATAGCGCAAGAAAGAAATGTTTTTAAATACAGCAAACTATTACATCATAAACACAGCCGATAGTAAAATAAATATTTTAAAGGGACAGAATATAGAAGTGGTTATTCTGGTTAGAGTTAATTAGAATGCAGCAGTTTGCCGAATGGTTTGGCAAACTGCTTTTATGGTAATGGTTACATTTTTTTTAGAAATCTGTGTTACGTGAACTTATTTTAAAATGTTTTTAGTCATATCAACATATTGTGAGGAAAATGACGCGTCTCGTGACAATTTTCCTGACGATTTTCTCGAAATTCCTACTACGCAAACCCAGCGAGTTCGGAACGACACAGGTGTGCCTACACAGTCCATAACTGACACTATTCGAAGCACCTACAATCTTTTTCATGAGCGACGTCTTAGTTTGGTAGGTCAGAGAGTAACATGATCTAGTTGGCTGCAAACAGTCCAATTTACAGAAGTCCTTCATAACTCTATGTTGCACAATTTTTTTTTTGTGCATAAAGTATGCTAAAAGTCGATTATTAGTAGTTTTGACTTGCTAATGTTAAATGCATCATCATTTTGCTTTAAATAGCTAATGCAGTAGCTATAGCTGGAAAGGCATGCAGAGACTGTTCATTGGCAAAACCTTTTACACATGTAAAAATTTGATTTAATAGCTGTATAATGTGTATTGTGTTTGTTATTGGGTAATGGCAAGCTTGGCTAAGATAAGTCTCCGCCGTTAATATTGCTATCATTCTGTGCACTGATGGTTCAAATTTTTGGAAGGGCAAAATGATTTTTATGCTTTAATGTGGTTTAGGACGAGATATCAAAAGAGCGCGGTTTGCAGCTTTCAACGCTGGGCTCACATTTGGAAAGTGCCTTCACTGCTGGATATCCTGTTTGTTTCTCTCAACTGGGTATCTCCCCTGAAATGATCAAAGAAGTGGAAGATGCTATCCGGAAGCCGCCTATTAATTCAGGTGGATTCATATGTGTTGTTTTCCGACCGACGAAATAATCAGATTTTCACATTCTCGCGGTATTACGCCGAAGCGTGGCATGACCCGTTTCCGTAGCTTAGCGGTTCGACAACGTAACTTCGAGCATGAAAAAATGTCGCTGCGGTGACGAGCTGTTGGCACCACTGTTCGATTTAACCTACCCGGGAATCAACCCGCGCCCGTAGCGAAGTCGTTTGACTCGTTACTACTTACTCATAATTCTTTTGTAGATATTAGCCGTTTAATGCCGATCAAAGACAGGCTGGGCACGTCAGTGGATTGGGTCCAGCTAAAAATTATCCGGGCCTACTTGACGAAAGCTTTTGGTTTGGCGTCTGCGGCAAAAACATCCGTATCAGCTCACCAGTGAGTAATTATAATAAAAACAATAATTATTGTAAGGCAGCCAGTAGCCACCTTATTGAAACATTTAATATTTATAACCGTTTTTTTGAGACAAGGTTTTAAAATAGCTGAAAAATTGTTTCAAGTAGTAATGACTTAACTTGGCTTTGTATTGACTTAGCATTGACTTAACTTGGTTTTTGCGATCTTTTTGCGTACGTGTTTCAAAAAATGCGATTACAGATTCTGTGTTTAGATGATATGACTTGTAATTGTTTTTATTTCTTCAGCAGTTCTGTGCCTTCGTCGAAAACGTCTAATTCCGCGTCAAAAGTGTCGGCTTCCTCTTTAAATAGTTCTAGTCGCAAGTTTACACCCCCAGTTATTTCTTCCTCAAAACCAGCGTAAGTAGCGTAACTCTATTATTTAAATTTTGTATAATTAGAATAACACTTTAAGTATGCGCTTGTAAAATTATAGACCTTGGTTTCAGCCATTCTTTCATTAGTCGCTTGAAAATGGGGCAGTGTGTTTAAAGTGTTCTGCCAGTAACTGTTCCAATTAATAATATAAGTGGTAAAAACTTGTTTATTTGTTTAACATGGAATGTTAACTTGTTCATTCATCGAAGATGATGATAATGTCTTTCTGATCATGGTCGACGCACTGCGTTAATTGCGTAGCGAACTTAAATTAAACATTTTTTAAAAAACTATCATCAATCTCCTGAAGACAATGTAAGGCAGAAATTGACGGACCATTTTAAAAAGCTAAAGCAAACTACATTAAGCTATGGTGTTTTAACGTCTTGCTTTAGTGCTGCAGCCAGGCAACCTGGATTTTTATCAGCTCCATCAACAAATAAGAAAGAGCTGCAGCACTCCAGATCGTTTCTTGCTTCTGCATCTTCACCAGCGATGCCATCCAAGAAAAGTCAGTATCCACAAACTCCTCTTAGCACAAGTCTTAACACCAGCACTTCAAATTACTTCGCCCCCAAGCAAAATAATCAGGTCAGTCATGTTTCACTGAAAGTGTCCCATTTAACTAAAAAAATCGCGTCATCACACCGAAGCGTGTAACTAGTAGTGGGCCCGTCTTTGCGGCTAAGCGCCTGGGCAACACTGCTTCGAAGAAACGTCGCAGCGATGGCGAACTGTTGGCGACACTGTGCCGATTTGACCGGTCCGGAAATCGAACCTCAGATGTCCCGCACCAATAGCGTGCGTTTAGCAACTGAGCTAAGCGGCCGATCAAAATCTTCATTATACTCGCGATATTACGCCGAGGTTTACGAACAACTGGGCACCTGGACAACTGAGCACCAGGACAACTAGGCCCATCTTGGATTTTCTTCACGGGTGCCCAATTGTCCTGGTGCCCAGTTGTCCTAACCCACTTGTCCTGGTGCCCAGTTGTCCTGGTGCCCAATTGTCCTGGTGCCCAATTGTCCTGGTGCTCTGTTGTCCTGGTGCGCAGTTGTCCGGTGCCCAGTTGTCCTGGTGCCCAGTTGTCCGGTGCCCAGTTGTCCTGGTGCCCAATTGTCCTGGTGCCCAGATGTCCTGGTGCCCAGTTGTCCTGGTTCCCAGTTGTCCGGTGCCCAATTGTCCTACATTCTACGCCGAAGCATGTCACTGTAACGAGTGCCGGGACCCATCTTCGCGGGTGAGCGCCTGCTGGACAACACAGCTCCGATGAAACGTCGCAGCGGTGGCGAGCCTTTGGTGACACTGTCCAATTGTATCTGCCCTTGGAATCGAACTCAGATCTCCCGCTCCGTTAGCAACGTAATGAACAACTGACAAACCGCATTCAGCTTACGTGTTTTATTCAGCCAAAATGCTTATTCATGCGGTTAAGTGAAATATTTAGCGTACCACCATTCAGAAATTGGGATTTCTGGTTTAAATTAAGTACTTTATGCCGGTCTTAAAATACTTGCGTTTGTATGTTGCGAAATTAATATTTTAACTCATCAGAATATATTTTTTCAATTCATTTAAAATATGTTTCATTTTGATTTCATTGCTAAGCCTATTTTGGTACGAATATTAAGTTACCTATTACTTTATTTTTTATCCATAAAATAATGGCATGTAAAAATTCAATATACAGTTAGCAATTGTTGGCAGATACAGTATTCCAACAAGCTTCAATTTCTTCAAAATTTTGCAGCAATTTATTTTTTTCAACTTTCAGAAATTTTGTCACTTCGCAGTTTAACGAGAAGGATTTCCAATTGATTTGTACTGTTTGTTTTTTTTTTTTTTAGCAGCAAACCACAAAAAGGAAACTTCCCGGTTCCTGGACAAATGGAGGAAATAAAAAGAAATTTCACTTTAAAAGAAAAACTGGGACGAAATTTTTATAGCATGTCTTTTATATTTGCCAAATTTTCGTGTGGCCGCGCATTTCAGCGTCGATTGTTTGCTGCTCATGTTGTTTTTAGTACAATTATTTACGTTGTTTTACTTCGTCTTAATCGAAAGCAGACAGTTCGCCTGAACGAAAAATTATCAAAATTGTTAAACCTAAACCGTATTAAAACCGTTAAACATAATTTTTGTACCTAAATCGGAACAATATTTAGAGCGGTCCCATGCCCTGATTGGAACCTATTTGCACTTAAGTTCCCGTAAAACATACTGCGAATAATAATGAAAATAGTTTTAACAAAATAAGTAGAGTAAAAGTAGTCTTTCTTTTTTTTATCGTAATTAGGGTTGCAAAACGATACTCAAAAAAGTAACGAATCTATATTCGATAGTTCCCGAAAAAGTAAGAAAATATTCGAATTCAATGGTAGTTTAAAAAAGTGAAGAATAACTTGATTAATATTCGATATTGCACGATTACACTGAGCATTTAGCGATTTGCGCCAAGCATTTTCTGTGATGTGCTCATCGTCTTGCGGTAACGTACGGACAAACGGCGGGCTTGGCATGCCACCGTAGATGCGAAGTTAGTTTGCTATTGCAACTCTGTTTTTTATTACTTGTAGTTGTTATTTTTGGCACAAAAAAAATTTTATCGGCAAAAGAAGGTTATGACTGAAAGGCAAGGCCATATTCGATACTTATTCAACAATGTAAAGACTCCAGAGCATGAGATGAATAAACCGTAAAGAATATCGATTAGCCTACCATCGGTTTTTTGAAACCTTGATCGTAACGATGTAGCCAGCATAGTCTCAGGCCCAGTTTAGCCGGTAGACCAAGTAGACAAAACCTCGAGCATTCAGAAAGCGCATTGCCATGTGATGTTCAGGATTAGTGATTGCAAAACGCAATGTAAATTTATAGTAGGCTTCGTTTTTCCGCGAAAATGAGTTGTGCAACGCGGTTGTTGCATCATCAGTTTATGGTGGAGAGCAGAGCGAATTCGAATTTCTGTTTATGGGAAGCAGTATTCACTTTAACCCGTGAACACTGGCGCAACCAAGATTTTCGTAAGGGGGAAGGAACTAACTTATTTTTGTGATTACGATTAGATCATTGTAGCTCGTAATTTTCTAGTATTACCGGTATGTCTGACTGGCTCGGAAGATGATGTACGTAGGCCTCCTTTATTTCAACCAAGAAAAGCCACGGCTATTTTTTTTGCTCAAATCAATGTCTGTGGATTAAAACAAGAAAGCTCAGCGTTATTATGTCCGAAACTAGTTCCACTATAGCAGTGCCGAAACTATAGCGCCCCCTGAACCCCCCAATCGGGGGGGGGGCGTAAATAGTACGTAGTACCATTTACTCAACGTATGATAAAGGTGCTTTAAGTAGGCCTATTCTAAGATTCAATATATTTTTTGTCTTAACTCGCGCGATGTGGGGCCCCCATACCATATTTATGCTTTTGGCCATAGGGGGCCCCAGCAAATTTTTCCAAAAATAGCAGTCGCAAAACTAGCAGACAAACGTTTAGTAGCATTCCAAGGGCCCCTGATCCTCAAGTGAAAGGCGCAAAAATAAGCCTTAAAAACGTTTTTTCTTCGCGTAGGTAGCGCAATGTTGGTGTAGGGTTTGCTTGCAGCATTATTTTAGTGGGTTTGGAAGGGACCTACTAAAGCAGACTATTAAACCTTGTTAAAACTGAAGAATTTGAAAGGCTCAAAAAGCCATCAAAATAAGGTCAAATTTCGCAAAATTTTGTGGGGGGGCATGCCCTCTGACCCCCCTAGCTTGGCATCGCCCTTTCGGGGCTCGCTTTTTTGTATTATCATCCAAGAAAAAATGTTTAGGGGGCCCCGAAAGATGATTTCGGGGGGGGCGCATTGCCTAGTTTCGGCCCTGCACTATAGGCTAACGAAGTTTTTGTTGAAATTGAAAGTTTAGCTTATAAACTATTTCAAAGCGCCACACAAAAAAATAGTCTATAAACATTTTTTCCACCAAAGGTAAGCCTATTTGCTATCTATTTCAACGAAGAAAAAATTATCCAAATTACTTGAAAAAATGTATGCGTCAATGTTCAACATGTAAAGTTTCAAATAGGAAGTGAGAGGTCTTGGTGTTAAAAAATGAACTTCGTTTTGATGCAGGCGGTCTAGAGGAGTTCTAGACCCTTCGCTCAGTTGACAAATTTCGACTCTCTTCCTGTCAGCAGTCTTAAAGGCTTTCCAGTACAAAATAATGTATTGACGGAAGAAATAAACAGCTAAGCGAAGTCAACTGAACAAAAATTAACTAAGGATTTGGCAACTTAAATAACAAAAGAAAAGCTTCCTCTTTGCGATCATGCAAAATTCATCTGACCTCACGTTGTAAAAACTCAGTTGTCTTCGCGCTATCGTGTTAAAAAAAAAGGTGCGTAGTTATTGCAAAAACACTGCCTCCAAGCCTGCAAAGCCAGGATGTAGCTTGACAATTAAATCGTGGGTTTGTGAAACAATCAAAGAGGCGCAACACTGAACAAATGAAGGAAATAATACTTGTCTACATGTTCGATACGCGGGACTATCGTGGCAATTTTCTTAAAAACGAAGTGAAATTATAATTAAGGTGACGTGCTGTAAAACTTGGTACTGCAGCAATCCTGGACACGGTGATTTTTGTCGACGTCATCAAAGCAAATTTAAGTAATAAAATGAGATCTTCCAGTGGCGCTTGTGGCATATCGGTATTCGTTTAAAACACTTTCTTTACCCACTGATCGCTCTCGGTGAATCGGTAGCAAAGCGAGACCGGTTAACCGTTGTTCTGAATGAATACCGGTTCTAATTTACAAATAGCGGCATCAGCCCTGAGTACTGCGTTCTTGTTTTCAGAGCTGCGAACTCACACTCGCTTGAACTCGATCGTTTTTGTCGAACTCGAACTTGAACTCGAAAAATAAATTTTGTGAACTCGAACTCGAAAAAAAAAAACAATCGTGTTCGAGTTCACTAATTGAGTGCTTTGAATTTATTAATTCAAATCTCTCAAAACGAACTTTACTTTTGATTTTTTGTTTTAGATCGAATGATTGCAAATTTGCAATTTTGGTACCGTTACTGCATTATTTTGCATTTCATTTTGCCTTGTCTCATTGAAACTTATTAATTGCAATTGCATCATCATTGGTGTTCCGAGATTTTTTAATCAAAACGTTGAGCAATGCAGCAGCCTGCTGCTGTTTGCGTGTCACTAAGGTTAAGGTTTGGTTGTGGTGGGAATATTTTGAGGCTGAGTAGATCAGTAAATAGGTCAAGAGCGGTAAGGTACGAAAGTTTAAGTTCGTTGAGTACGATGCTGAGTCTGCTGACATTATTTAAAGATCTTGTTTTCAGTGTTTCAGCTGGATTCGTAAAATATTTTTTTAAGTCAGAGTTGGATAACGCTGAAAAAAGTGTAGGATTCAATCTAGTGAATTTACTGATACTTTATTGAAGATGGCGTTAAAAGAAGTTACAGAGAATTTAATTAGAGACGGCAGAGAAGAAAGATTAAAGCAAGTCTGGCGCAGCTTGCTTTACGTGTGAAAGAAAACATAAGTTCGGTGGTCAAAGCGGGTTGCCTAAGAAGTACAGAAGCATCGCACTAAAAAACTGTACTCTGAACCCTGCGAATATCTTTTCAATAAGGTGTTGAAATCCTCCTGAAAATATCGATTATTGTGAAGTTAGCCACCTTTATTAATTTTTTAGCGCCGCTCTAATCTGACTTGAAAAGACATTTAGTTCCTTCCTACCCTTTCATCACACAACCACCAATTTCAAACTGTATGGTTTTTTTCTGTGTACAAGCGAGTATTAAGCAGCGTATGTGTTGATGTAAATAAACGTTCTGTTCTGTTCACGAATCATTAAAAAAGCAATTGTAGAGGTCAGTCAGACCAAGAATATAGTAAGGACCAAAACTCTTTCCAGGTAGCGTTAATGAAAAGCCTTACCGTCAGAGTTGCGAACTCGAACTTGAACTCGAACTCGCTGAGCTCGATCGTTTTTGTCGAACTTGAACTTGAACTCGAAAAATAAAATTTTTTGAGCTCGAACTTAAACTCGGACTTGCAAATAACTCTTGAACTCGAACTCGGTTAAAAATCGATCGAGTTTGCAGCCCTGGTTGTATTTACCTTGATCGTAATTGCAATTAACGATATTCTCGGGCGTAGAAATTGATTAATTGTTAAAACTGCTTCAGTAAAGTTGAAATATTGTCTGTCAGGAGCGTATCGATAAAATTTTGATGGGGGAATGCATTTTTAAATTATAGGTTAGGTTTAATGTTTACTAAACACGAAAACGCTAGACGTCTAAACCCGGATGTGTGTAAATAAGCCCTTTGAAAATGTTTCACGTCTGGGGCATATTCAGAAATTTTTTGAGGGACGGGGTTTATCAAATTTCGACATTTTAAGCTTATTGTTTCCGGCAAAATCAATTTGACGTAACTAAAGGAACAAAAACGGAAGTAGGGGGTCCAATGGCATCCCCGGGAAAATTTTGAAAATTTACATACATCAATGGCCATTTCAATGCTTTTTGAACAATTACAAGCAAATTTTGTTTAAAATTTTGCCCCTAAATCTAAGTGCCTCACCAAATATTGCAAATATGATGTGTTTGTTGGCACATTTTCGATTATGCGTGCTTAAGGCGTTAGGCTTATTGTTATCGAATAGGTTCAAATCATGAAAAAACTGTATTTACGTAAAACATTTTTGAAATGGGATAGTGGGGAGATGCATCCCTCCACATTCCCATTGGATCCGCCCCTGTTGTCTGTTGAATATTGACAAAATTACAATTACTAATAGGCCTTTGTAAAAGTTTTTTTACGGCTGTTTCAACTATACTTTCGTTTATAAGGCTAACATTAACATTCTTGTTCTGACTGACCTTTACAATTGCTTTTTTAATGGTTTGTGAACAGAACAGAACGTTTATTTATTTACATCAACACATTTATTCATTCATCTATTTTTATTTTTTCGGACAGAGTATTATTGAAATAAATTACGCCTCATAAAACAGAAAAAAATAGTGTCCCGTGAGGAGATGCGAAAGACCATGACAGCTATAGCAGCTGAAGGTCGTTGAGTCTGCATCTCCTCACCAGCAGAAGCGTCACAAAAAGCGCACAAAATTAAGTAAAGACACGAAAAGCTTACATAGAATGAAACCTTTACGGTACCTTTAGAAAAGTCAAAGCAAAACAAAAACCAAAAAGAAACGTAACTACACATTATCTGCATGTAACAGAATAAATGATAATGACATAACAACAAATATTCGATATATACAATACTAATCAAAATTCTTGTGAAATCAAAAGATGCTTTTTTAACTTACTTTTAAAGGACTTGGATTTTTTAAATTTTTCTTTAATCGTATTAGGAAGGTTATTCCAGATTTTAGGACCAACAGTTTTTATTGATCTATCAGTTTTGTTTAAATTAGTTCTACTAAAAAAAAAGTTGATATTTGCAACACATACGCTAATTTTTAACCGAGTGGATGTTTTTATTGCTATTTGATACGAGGAACTTGCAAAAAAGCTAATTAAAAATTTGAAAATCTTTTTTTATGCGCCGTTTGGCCGAATGTAATCCGCCCACTATCCTTTCCTGCTCACTGAAGCTTACAATTATTCTGACGTCATCAGCCGATCAGCGGTTTGTCTTTTTTCAAGCTCGCATTCAGCAATTTTTTACGCGCGAAGTTTGATTTTTCGCGCAGGAACTGCAGGAAGGAACGTTATTTAAACCCACTTATCGCATAGATAGCATTAAGTAAAGGTGACGGAGTATCATCTTTGAAGATCTATGATATTTTAGATGAATAGCTGTAACAGTTTTTTGAAGTCCTAAGCTAAACTTTGAGAGTGGACTGTGATGAGCTTGAAATCCTACCAAAAATTGTCAGAGGTTGACACCTACGATTGTGAAGGTGGAGACTGCGATGATCTGTCATCTGTCATTGAAAAAGCTCTTCAAAGTCATCCTTGTGATGAAGGTAAGGTAACGATGTTAAACTTGAGAAAATAAGAGCATTCAGTGTTGGTAGGATGAAGCTGTGAAGTGCAATGATTTATGACGCTCACAGGAGTCACAGCTCATATTTGTGGAATAGACTGCTGTTTCTACAGTTTGCATTAGAACTTGTACCGGTGGTATGGCAATCACTGTTCCCTCTAAGGTGGGAAATTTAAGTAAAATGAGAACTTGGGGCAAAATATCCCAATTTTCTTTAGGCTTGTTGACTGGAAAGGTGATTAGTATCTGAGTATCCCAATTTGTATCAAAGTGTTCAATATTTTGGTGCAAAACAGAAGTTATATACTCTGGAACTCAACTTTGAGGCAAAAATTGCGTCAATTTTTCTTTAAACCCCCTAAATCTTTGGGCAATTTTTTTAATAAAGTACCTTATATATTTGGGCAAATTCGCACTTGCTAAAAACTTAGAGGGAACAGTGATGGCAATGTAATAACTATTGTAGGTCTTTACTGCAAACACAGCTGTTTCATTTGGATTAAATTTGCTTTGGTTGAAGTAAGGCACGGTACTGGTACTGGACTACCCTACTCTGTTCCCTCTAAGGTGCAAAGTTTGAGAAAAATGAGAAATTTTGGGCAAAATTTTCCAATTTTTCATTGAGCGTGCTGTCTGGAGTGGTAACTATCATCTGAATTTGAATCAAAGTGTTCAATATTTTGGTGCAAAACAGAAGGTATACCAGTATACTCTGGATTCTGGAATTCAACTTTCAGACAAAAATTGCGTCAACCAGTCAACCTTTCTTTAAACCCCCTAAATCTTCGGGTAAATTTTTTATTAAAATCTCTACTGAGCAAATTTGCACTTGCTGAAAACTTAAAGAGAACAGTGCTACCCTGTTACCCAGCTAGTTTGCAGGTCTACTAGTAACAGTCTAGTTTGGTCCACTAATACCTGATCAGCTAATGGCTGGTTATGTAGCCTAATACCTTTGTAACCTGTCAGCACATTAATGTAGTGTACTCTGTGCTTCATGAGATGAGCTCTGATGCAGTTTTAGTTACCCATAACTGTACTGGTATAATGCTTTGCAATGAATCAGGTTATGTGGTGTATAACAATTATTATCGACAAATTTTATCAGTACATCGTATGTTACGCAGGTCAGTTTTAAACCAATATAATGAAACATGAAATTAGGCAGCTTGGTAGCTAACTTGGGGAACAGTTTTAGTTCTTGGTCACTAATATGCTGATAAGTCGACATTAGATTCTAACTTGGTCAATTCAAGTTTACTCCACACTAATTTGGTCTAAATGTTGATAAGTCAATACCAGTACTAGATTCTAAATTGTGTGTGATGTTCTTTCGTCAATTCAGGTTTGCTCTACCCAAATTTTGTGTAAATTGAATCTATGCCAAAGTCATGTAGGCCTAACTCGCTATCAGTAACGTGTTTATCTCAATAAAGTTTACTCTGTTTTATCTATTTTTAAGACTCTGAAGAAGACATAACTGCAGAAGACATTTGCCAAACCATACCATTCACAAGAAAACGTGAAGATTTTGAAGATAGTGGACTTGCATTTGAAAGCTGTGATAGTTACAAATTCAATGAAAGAAGAAACTCTGACTATGAAAATCAATCTTTTCATAAAAATGATGACGAAGATAGCAATTCATACACTGACATCAAACAGTCTTTTGTTACACCTAAAAAATCTACCCGTGATGAAAATTCGGAAGCTATAGATCGTGATCCACTTACACCCACAACCAACCTTAAAGTTTTGCTTCATGCTGCAAGTCCTGAAATTCGAAATTATGAAAGAAAAAAGTTAATGTTTTCTGCAAAAAAGCAACAAACTGTAGATGACTTTTATGACCCCGAAAACAAAGATCAAAATTCGATCAATGTTTCTGTAAGTTTTGATTTTTACTCTAAGCTGTTGAAGAGTGATACCGTTTATATTTTTTTTTCTGTTTCAATAGAAACAAATTTGCCTCAAATTCGTCAAAATTTAATGTTGTTTTGTGGTTATATTCTAGTGTTTGTTTGGAAAAAAATTGTGAAAAGCTCATTTCTTATTCACAAACATTTCTAACAAGCTTAGTACCATACAATTTTGTCGTATTTTGCAGAGTACTGAAGTCACTGAAACAAATTCTAAACAAGGTAGTGACCTAGTGCCGTCTGCTGATGACAATTCCACAGGTAAATTTGCTTGCTAGTGAAAGATTATCACTATTTTGATTTCTTGAACTTTTGAAGAATGAATTTTATCGTCATTGACGATCCCTGCCCTTGGAGCAAAACAACCTCACCTTCCATCTTGCACAATAATTAAATCGTTCATGACAGTTGTATGAGAGTGCTGTATCATAACCTGATCTGATACGAAAGATTTTATCTCACATAATCTTCTTTCAAAGTAGTCATTGGCTATTGACATTCTATCGATGTCACTGCTGTTGAGTTTACAACAAGATCAAAGCAATTGCATTTTTTCAGAAGCTGCACAACCTGTTCAATTTGAAGCATCGTCGGTGAATGATAAATCTACTAACCGAAAGGAAAAGTCACTTGGTTTACTCTGCAAAAGATTTCTTCGTTTGTATCCAGAAAATCCTAAGGTATTGCAACTCAACTGAATGTTTTTGCCATAACAGTTCGGAAAAAATGCTCGTTCACCTCTTCATAATCATTGATATGTTTCTGTGACCCAGAACTCGCATTTATTGGTTTTCTGCAGTGTACTTGGCCTCAGAGAATACGTTCTGTTAATGTAAAGCGAGACTATCATATTATTTAAACTAAAAAAATTGAATTTTATGTTTTATAATGTCAGTTTGTCATTACTATACTACTTGCACCGTAATCTTTGCGCATTCGTACGGAGCCAACTCTCTGTTACGTCATGTTTTTACATTTCTGCATTGTAGGAGAGTATATCTATTGGGTTGGACGACGCTGCCTCAAAACTCTCCGTGGGCCGTAGAAGAATTTATGACATCATTAATGTTCTTGAATCAGTGAAAATTGTTGTTCGTCTGGCCAAAAATAATTATGCCTGGAGAGGACGCAATGGCTTAATACAAACGTTAAACGATATAAAAGTACGTAGTTTGAAGACATGTGTTTAACGCTTGTAGGTTGATGCATGTTGTTTGTGAACCAATGCGAAACGCTAATTGGACAAAAGTTTGTGCTTGATTTGCAGTAAATACCTAGCACTACCAAAGCGGGACTGCGCATATACTGTAGCCACTTCTCGATAAGCAATATTTAGTTGGGTTATTCACAGTCTCACGGACTTTTTGAAGAACAGTTCACGCGCTCACCGATAGTGGTGTACTAAACACACCCAAAACATCAAAACGATTGACTCATGGGTTTATTAATTTTAAAGTTTTGCTTCGTTTTTACAAAATACGTTGCGCTGATCGAAGTTTATATTATTTGCAGAAAGAAGCCGAGGACAGTGGTTATGCTAACTCTGTTCGGAAGATGGTTTTACAATTCCAAGATTTTAATTTCCGTGCGCTTGAACGGTAGTGTAAATAGTAACTCTATGAAGCTTAAAAGTCAACCAAGTTTGACTATGTCAATGTTTTTCTCAGCCCATTAGTAAATTCCCAGTTAAAACCAACGAACCTATAGATCAGTGTCCATGAACCCGTATTGAGGCCATTGAAGGCGTTCCAGGGAATACGTTAACCCAAAATACGACGATATGATTATCTGCATGCAGTGGCGCACCCAGGGAGAGGGAATAAGAGGTCGAAGCCCTCCCTTTTACAACCGAACTCTTGTTTTTAAAGTGAAGTATCCAGACTGTGCAAGTACAGTACGTGCTGTTATTTCATAACAGCTGTGACAGAATTTGTCCCGCATCATACTGAAGCCAAATCGACTGGTTGGTGTAGTGGTATGAGACATTGTTATCATTGCGGGCAGGGGGGGGATGTGGAGTATGCAACCTCCCCCCCCCACCAGCCATTTTCAAACATGTTTTTGATGAATACAATATTTTCATAACTTCGAACCTTTTCGATTACAATAAGCTTAACGCCCTAAGCACGCATAATCGAAAATGCACGAACAAAATGCATCATATTTGGTGAAACACTCAGATTTAGGGGCAAAAAATTGAAACAGAATTTGCCTAAAAATTGTTCAAAAAGTACTAAAATGGCCACCACGGTGTGTAAATTTTCAAAAATTTTGCATAGGAGCATGCCCCCGAACCCCCTAGAGCTTTTTTTGTTCTCAATATGCTTCTAAATGATTCTGCCGGAAAAAAAGCTATGTTTTTTTAGAGTTTCTTTTAGAACCCCCCCCCCCTTCTTTGAAATATGCTGGGTGCGCCCCTGTCTGCATGCACGACTGCTTACTATTGGCTGTTATACTACGCGTTTTTAATGAAGGTCCGTAAGTTTTTTTGGATGGTTTAAGGAGTGCGCAGCTCACAGAAGGATTAAGCATCACTGTTGTAGATGTTTTCGTAAAAGGCTGATTATACGTTAGCTGTGTTCTAATCTTTATAAAACGAATTTTTATGATCTTTATCAAGTTTCTTTTTTTTTTCAGTTCGCAACCTTCTACCACATTTGATCAACTCGATTCCAAACTAAGCCTATCAAGCGCCAAAAGAAGACACAAATCATTGGGAAGTTTGAGCAAGAAGTTCGTGACCTTATTCTTGATACATGCTGTAAGTTTGTTCTTAAAAAATTTGATTGTCAAATTGCAAACGATTTTTTAGTGTTTTTAGTAATACTTAGCTTTTGTCGGTCAACAGTCTGAGTTACGGTGTCAATCTGCGCAGTCTGAGTTACGGTGTCAATCTGCGTTTTAGGAGCGAATGTAGAATTTTCATTTTTGTTGCACGTTGCTGCTTCGTTCTTGTGTAAGTTTTGTGCATTCGTTTCTCTGCATTAAGGAATAAGCTCAATTTCTTGTAGCGAAAAGGATAAAAAGCTTTTGGTAACCCCCAGCTTATTTCGCTGAACAATGTACTTTTCGTTAACGTACTTTCTTCAGGGTCAGCCGATCTCGTTTGAAATGGCTACCCAAGTTTTGATCAAGCAGGATGATTCGGGGGAAAATAAATTTAAAAGTAAGCTTGTTTTTCTTAACATTCAATACATAACGTTGAATATCTTAGTTGGTCTCGCCTTGGCATTCCTCCACATCATCTACCCTGCGTCACAGAGGATCTATCTAGATGCTTGGAGGCTCCAATTCGAACTGCTGCCCCCGCGATCCCCATGGATGAGTGGGTCTGGTAAACTAGGCGTATATTGTTCGTACAAGATCAAGCGTTGGTTGTTCCAATCGACTGTTATGCTTTTGAATGTTGACAAACCACTTATTGCATATGTTTCTTGCCCAGTGGGTAGTGAATTTTCTCATAAAAATGAGAAACAATACGAAAAGATATTCACATTTTTCGAGGTTTACATTCTTGTTGATAAAGACATAAAGATTACACTTTTCATTATTTTGTTTCATTTTCAGCCAAAGTCAGGCGCTTGTATGATATTGCCAATATTTTAACAAGCTTGAAACTCATTAAAAAGACGAATAAACCAGGAAGAAAACCTGCATTCAAGTAAGCGTGTCTGCCGTTTTTTAAAAGATATATATTTTTAAAAAAATTTGTAGTTATTATAATAACTACAAATTTGTTAATTATTATAAAGTGTAACTACAAATTTGTAGTTATAATATCTACAAATTTTTTTAAAACTTTTTTTTTTTCAGTTTTCGGCTCAAAAATTGATGTTTTATCATCTGTGTAAAAATCGAACTCACACCTTATTTAGTTTCGTAAATATTAAACTACACGCAAAAAGATTTCGCTAATTTTTTGTTAAAATTTTTTTGGTGGTAATAACTACTATCGTAATTGTCTTGTTTTTTTATAACATCATAAAATCACAAAAGAGATTTCTCATGGTTTCTCATAACATCATAAAAATAGTTCACAATCAAGATTTTGCGCAATTGTGAAAAACATAAAACCTCTATTATTTCAAAAACACAACAATTGTAGTTGTTAGCTTTTGAGAAAAAACGGTAAAAAGATATATAAATATAGCGACCTGATCGTAAATTATATTTTTTGTGTCTTCAGATGGATTGGTCCGAATCTTTCCTCTGATTTTGCGTCACCAAGTTCAAAAAAATCATTTTTTCATAATGCATCTCTGACTAATTTGTGGACCTCTCCCACGCTCAAAGTTGTTTCAATTGACGATGGTTTTTCAAGTTTATGTGAGGTACGTGTTGGTGATTATTATCGCTGGTTAGTATTTTTTTCAATTAAATTATTATTTTATTTGAGCATCTGGAACAACATTTCTTAATCTTTCTTGGCTACGAACCCCTAAAACTAAACCATTCCAACAAAACTTATGGACCCTTTTATTGAATAGTATCGGTAGATTGTCACATCAATGAATCCCTAAGGATTCACGAATATCTCAAGGGTTCACGGTCCGCAGGTTAAAAAACCCTTGTTCTAAAAAAGGTTCTGTGTTAAATGCAAACGGACCAATTATTCAGCTTTTTGTAGTTTAATCCAAGGTTTAGATCAATTCACTTTTTCCCCTTATTTATTTTTAGGTCGTTGAACAAGAACGCAAGGACCTCTGTATAACAACGCCTGATAAAACGAGGGCTTGCGCTTTAGCAACACCAGCCAAGAGCGGCGCATTTACGATCATCACACCGATTAAAGGATCCAGCAAAATGGAATTATCCACTAGTGGAATTGAATTGGATGAAAATGGAAGCATAAATCTTGATTCTTCCTTTAATCGTAGGAATCTAATATTTTGTCGGCCTGCTCTAGTCTGGTTTGCTTTTTTACTATATTTTTAACAAGATCTAAAATCTTTGTACGTAAGTTACGTTACGCAGGATGGACTTTCTAAAGCTTAGCGTTTCATGGGACTTGGAGCGTCTTAAATAACCATAAGTTACAACTCTTTAACTACAATAACTGATATGTTTCCGCTTGAATCATTTCTTGTTTCTTATTCAACGTTTCCCAAATTAATTTTACGTAACTTTCGATTTGTTGTTCACCAAAAATCCGCGAAGAAGAGATAATCATTTGTAGAGACTCGTCTTTGAAATTGCTTCAGTTTAAGTTTTGCGAATTTCCGCTTCGTAATCACAGCCGCTTCAAGTATTGTTATGCTTTCAGCTACTAGATCACTAAACTTTTTAACTTGTTCTTCAATAGGCGACGAAGTTTTTCGAAAAGAACTGGAATCACTTCGAGAACGATTTCCTTCTCCAATGTCGCGCTTGTTGTCAGCGTGTAATGTTCAACAAGCGCTATCGCAACACAAGAAAAAGAAACTAGAAAAAATTAAGGCCAAGCAATCGGTTCGAAGTAAGTTTTGCAGACTTCTAGCGATGAGCTTCTTTATGATGAAACTTGTAACTATTCGGCTGAATTATGCTCTCCAATTTTGATGTGCGTTGAAGTTGTTTTTCAACATTTTTATTCGGTCATTCTTTTTATTGGCTTTAACCTTAACTAAACTCATTGCAAAAGTTCGAACAGTTACTTTGGAAAACTAAATTTTCAATCTATTATGATATTGCTGACCAACTTTTGTTCAAATAACGTGATTTTCAGGGTCTTTAGATCGCGATGTTACAAAAACTAAAAATCAAAGCAACACATCGGAAGCTGAAATGAACCAGTCTCCCGTCAAAGTAAATCTCGATTATTTACAAAAGCAACAAGCTATGATATCAACTGCTGTCGATAATGCTGCTGGAGGGTTGAAAGAAATGTGTGAGCCGCGTCAAGATGCTGCTGCGAAACAGAAGCTAAACCAATCGATTACCGGTACCAAAAGCGAAACACGGGAAAAGTCAAAACATATTCTTGTCCCGGTACATCGGATAAAGTTTGTCAAGACGGCTGATCCAAAAAAATTCGAACTGGAACAGAGGGCATGCAAAGACATTTCTGTCTGTGAGAACTCAAAACATAATAATAGTTTGGTAAACACAAATTTCACACATGACGATGTTCAGTGTGTAGCAAAGCCTCAACAATCTCAAGCCATTAAAATATCACCATTTGCTGGTTCACTTGAGAACCTTTGTGCGCCATTGGCCAAACCAGTCGAAAAATTAGCTCAGCTTCAAGCCAACAAAGCTGTGAAGATGTTAATTAACCCTTCGAACACTTCATCTCGCTTCAGCGCAGTCTCAGCTCAAGAGAATACCCCTTTGAAGTCAAATTCGCAAACTTTAAAGCTGTTCAAAGTGCAGTTGAGTGGCAAAAGTGCCTTAATGCAACCTACGCCTACAGTACCAGCAAGCAACCGAAACTTTGTCAAACTTGATATCCAGAATTTAAATTTCGCTGAACAACCAAAGTCGTCTACGTTGTTCAAGAGAGTGTCTAAGCCGAGCGGAAAACCTTTAACCCGAAGAAATTCGTCAGTAGTTACTAATTTAGTTACTCGATTGGAAAAACAAGGATATACTGGTAGTTCAAATGATGACTTAGTGCTGGTGAAAAGACCCGTTGTTGATGTTTTGTCACAAAATTCGGAAGAAAATTTACGAAAGGTAAGCGTTATTATGCAAGCCTGAACTTGTCACAGCTTCAAAATCCAATTTACATCTTATAAATCAATGTTCGAGACTTGAAGGGTATTTACTTAAATCAGGTCATAAAGCAAACAATGGATCCGTTTGTCGCATGTCGGGAAAGTTTTATTCGGTGCGGCAACAGCTAAATTTAATCATAATCATTAAAGCTAAATTAAAAACTAGCTCCTTCAAGTTTTGTAACATCTCTTTAAATAAATAAAAAAATTCACTGCAGCTAAGAACACACAGTTTTCGTTCGACTCAAAAATTGTAGTATCGTTTTTGTATGAATAAACGTAGCTATAACATAAATATCTAATTTTTTTTTTTATCCATGCTTAGCGGAGTTGTTAAAGAGCAACACCTTTTATTGCAGTACAAATTTATTAAGCTAAAATGATTTAGGTTGCCGCTAAGCGAATTAAGCTCGAAAGTATTTCGAATAAGTTGAAGGAGAACGTTGGAAACCATTCGCAAGATATTTGCACAACTCCCTATTTCAAATCTTTGTCTCACGCAAATATGAAAACGTCAACTCCCAGGAATGATGTTAGAAGTAAGTTGCAGATAAGTTTGGTCCAGTGGTTCTCTTTTTTTTCTTGCTCATACTCCTTGAGCTTTCATAAAATTTCGTTTCCCTCACCTTGTCTACAATAAGGACAAATGCAAGGTTAATTTATTGAAACGTTGATTTGAGAATCTTTCCCGCAACCCCTGTTTTGACGTTTTTTGCCTTCGGAGGGTGATTGATTTCTTCATCTTTATCCTCCTATCACGAGAAAGCGGCGGAGGCGCTATGCGTAGGACGAATCCAGACTCGCTTAGGAGTTGCCTTTGTTTCCAAGTTTTCCGTTTGTTGCCTTTGTTTCCGAGTTTTCCGTTTGAATTATTTTCTGACTTCTTTAATTTGCTGCTTGCCAGATTCCACCAAGCAGAGATAATCATCGTGAAGCGTCTCATCCAAGGACGCAACAGTGCGACTAGGTTGGAAGCTGAACCATTAACCTTGCGATCATGGTCGTCATAAAAACCACGCTTCAAACCACTGCGCCACGCTGCCGACCTTTGAACAAGGGTGCATGTACACTACAGTACACTCGTTGAAATTCCCTGGCCTGGTCTGATGACTTTCTGCATCTTGCAGTTTTACCTGACCAATTCAAAAAACGCATTCAGCTTTTTAAGGGTTCAATTAGGTTCAATTTGATGCTTTGTCCGAGTTAATTTGAACCAATTTATGATCGAGAAATTTTAATAACGGTTTTGAAACAAATAAGCATAAAGTGCGTGCCTCTGATTTAATTTAGGAGGTTAACTTTTATGGAGGTGGGTTAAATTATTATTGAAGGGCGTTGAAGAACTAAAGCATACCTTTGAAAAAAGCTATTCGAAACGTGGTTAGTGGATTAGCCATATGGTTACTGGGTTAGTCACATTTAGTCGGTGAGTTTTGGAAGATTGGTGTAATTTTAAGTTGGCCTGTGTTTTTTTTTTGGAAATTCTAATGCTGATATCGCAGACCAAAATGAGCTGTTTTTTTTAATTGAAATTACTATGCTGGTGACACAAACGACGATCAAAAGGGAGAAACTGTCACCTTGGAGAACTAGGTACCTTGTTGCTCGCTTCCATTTTGTTAAGGTTGTGCAAAACGTATGCTACATAAAGACGAGTTTGCTTTGTAGATAACGCTGTTGCCTTGTCTTAGTAATCACTTTTTCAGTTTTAACACAAAATAACTAAAACTTCATACAATGGTTGCTTACAGCTGAAAATGACTACTGCAATCCCGTCTACAATGATAACGATTCAAACGGTGAAGACAGGGAAGTAGCTTTATATAAAAAGAATCCCTCATTCGGTAAGTCCTAATCTTTCACTGTGAAGTGAATACGTTAATTTAACACGCATTCTATCTCAGTTTCTCAAAGTCTTTCAAGCACACCGGTTAGTTTGCAATCTTTAAGTCGACCAGCTTCTAGCAGTGAGATTTCTAATGAGCATGAAACTGTTCTGCCTCCAATAGAAAGGTACAGTTAGATTTACTTTGAAGCGAGGCTAATTTTTGAGTAACAGTTGCAGTACTTTTTCAGTTTTCGGTACAGTCCTTTCAATCTTGAATTAAATTCTCAAGAGGTCGCTCCATCGCATTGGCGTTTTTGAGCCTTTGGTATCGCAATGCAGAAGTTGTTCTCTCGAAAAAGTAAACGAGATAAGTTTAAAGCTATAGAATTAAGCATTGAGGTCCACAGTTATACAACTCAAGTTATTTTCAAATTATATTGAACAGAAAATTCAGCAGTAATTGAGGGAGACTGCGAAGTGAGTTTGCGCTCTTCGAGTCAGCAGTCATTCGATATATATTTGTCAAATGCAATCGGCTCCAGCCGCGAATCGAACCCGTCACGTAGGATTTGTAAGCTGCGTGCGGTACCGCAAGGCCTGCTGTTTAGTTATATAGTGAATTGACGAGAGTGCTCATTAGCGCTGTAAGAAAACTTGAAGGAACATCAGACAGAGGAAAGTTAATTAAAAATGCATTATTTGCTTAAAATGGGTGGAGTGGTGAATTAAAAGCATCTTGTATGGTGAAGTCCTGTTAACCCAAATAGGAATTGTATCGGATACTTGATTCTTGTAAAGTATGCATTCTATAAGTTCGAAGTAACTACGAGAAAAAAATGGTGAAGTGGTTACACAAACTTTCCAACTTTGGCGATTTTTAAGTATACAGTTGTCAGAATTCCAGGTTTGAAGTTCTGGTAATTAGTAAAGCTACTTGGTACTTGCGTGCAGTTGACGCGGTGAGTTTTTACTCTTTCACTGCATCCACACTCCACAGTGTGCATTCGAATGTAGAAGCACTAGCAGCTAAGCAATTTTCTCTGCCAATGACATGTGTTGTACCACCTAGTGAATTATTTAAATAAACTTGAACTTGACGATTAACCTGAGCGGAATTGCTCTAGATTAATTACTGAAACTAAGTTTTTTGCCGTCGCCATAGCTCGTATTTTTAAGCAAGTTCAAGTTCCAGCTAGACATCGAATTTCAACTGAAACTTAATCCATTTCATTTCTGTAATACCGGTACGTATTTTAGGATGAATTCGTCCTAAAGATTTGCAAGGCAATGATGATCAAAATCGTTGGCAAAGGACATCAAATGACATCAACAGACTTTGATTTTTGAGGTGTTTGGGTGTGTTCTCGCTAGCGTAGACAATCGGAAAGCATACTTATAGTTTCAGTATATTGTTTTAATGCAAAACGTTTTGCTATCCTGTGGATCTCCATTAATCTGAGGGACGGCATAGATTTGCATATATTAATACGGAATGGCACATATATTCTGATGTTACATTACTGTTTTCGAACGTTCATGCTGTAATATTAGTAGGTAAATGTTGCATCATTGGTGCTTAACGAAAGGTGCCACAATGAAGCCATTAGTGTATCGATCAAATGTATATATAATTTTATTATGTGAAACACTATACCCTTGTCGTCTTCCCACTGAATTAGAAAGTATACTAGAATTGAAGGCACAAGTTAAATCTCGTAGCATTCAGCTTTCATCACCACCCAAAAGTAATTTTTAGGCATAGAGATAAAACAATTTTTAAAGAGTGTACGACTTGTATCACGAGTTTTCTAGCATAATATCCGCTACGCTTAAAACCCAAAGTTTCTCGAGCAAAAGTTTCTCATGCTGATAGAGCAATGAATAACGTTTTTATATTCTTTAAAACTTTTGGTGCTTTAATTGCTAACGTAAAATGTTGATCTCGCTTATGGCATATTAGCTTTCAAGAGTTTATTTCGAACAAAAAGAAATGTAAATATTATCTATTGATGTAAAATTGCTTTAAGTGCCAATTGTACAGTATAAAATTTATTTTTAATATATATTGTACAAAGTCTTTTTACCAAGATATGCAAAATTTGCTCTGGCTTGTTCAAAATTGATTAGTGACGTTTGTAAGAATTTGACTTCAGTGCAGCTAATAAAAATCTGTGTGTTCACCATTTTCATTTCTGGTGGTTTTTCTGAACAATTATCACTCAGGAAAAAAAAACATTACCGCATTTCAACACTTTTTAGGACGAAAGACCAACAACGCGATTAGTAAAATATTGCCCCTTAGAATCGAAGAAGTTGTTGTGCAGTGCCGAAACTTGGGAAAAAACAGCATTACTTCTTGAAATACTACTGTGAAACTAGAAATATTTGCTTCAAATCAGCAAAGATCTTAGTTGAAGAAACATCTAGTGAGATATGAAGACAGATTGATACAATGTCAGCGAAGTACAGTTTCAAAGTTTTTGTGATCAGTAAACGCAATAGACTTTATTGATATACAAAAAAAATACGGTAAAAACTAATTTCACAAGACATCGAATTCGAAATTGCATCATGCCTTCGATTCAAGCAGGACTTTGGCTTGCATCAAAAGTGAAATCTACCAGTCGAAAGGAACATATTTTCCGTGTCGGGTGGTTTTGCTTAATACAGAAACGATTGCCAAATCCAACCACTCTTTGGATTAGGATGATGTTCTTAAGCCTGCTCAGCCGAATGGATGAAAGAAGTTCAACATTAATATTGTGATCTTCGATTTATAAAACCTGTCAAGTTTTCTGGATAACAATTTGAAATTTTGCAGCTGGCATACTACTAACTTCCGCAGTGACAATACTGGTTATACCAAAGTTGTCCAAAGCTCCCCTCACAAAGCCACAAGATAAGGCCAAAAACTGAAAAACAATGTAAAGATATGACGACGTCAGCCTTGCTACGCACGCACAGCAAATCCAGGCTAGACTCATTCCAGACTAAACTTTTTTTGCATTTTATTTTTTACTTGCTCTTCACCAGCCATTTTCACGATAGAGCAGAGTTAATTTACAAAACTTAAAAATCATTGACCAATAAACAGTCACAGAAAATCACTAAAACAAACCTTTGGAGCACTGTCAAGGTATTGCTTTCCAGCCGAGATGTGAGTAAAAAGTTTGAAATTGTTGTCTTGCAAAACATAAACACCCTAAAAACAATAAATGAAGGGAAATACATTTGAAATTGAGATAATGAAATAACAACTTCACCTGATGATTGGTACGTAAATTATCGACTTGCTTTTGAAATAACGCAATCCAAAAATCTCTGCATATAAACTTCATTATGTCTAAATCATCCTTAAATCTCGCTGTGTCTTTTGTGAGATGTTCACCAAGGCTTTGGCCAATTCTATGTCCGATCAATTCAAGTTGTGTCACACATTTGTTCTAAAAAAAAATATTGCACTGCATTTTTACTCAAAAAAGGTTTTATAGGTATATACACAATATCGGTAACATAAATTGCATCAAAACAAATACCCGGCAGGCCGGCATGTATAGGCTTACCATACTTCTGCAATTACAAACCAGGACGATTCCGAACAAAGTGCTAATACAAATGCGCAAGTGTGTATACAGAACTGCAGACACTATAAGACAGTGACCACTGCTTCAAGTTATCAGCGCAGCTGGTGTGACCGACATTTACTCAGGGCAATATATACCTAAGGAATTTTTTGCTTGTGGTTTGTAATAGGGTTCTTATCAAACAATTAAATGTTTAATCAAAATCAAATCTTCATTATACTCGCCGTAATACGCCGAAGCGTGTAACGAGTTGCGGTGCCCATCTCCGCGGCTTAGCGCCTGGGCTACACAGCTCCGAAGAAACGTCGCAACGGTGGCGAGTCGTTAGCGATACTGTGTCGATTTGACCAGCCCGGGAACCGAACCCCAGACCTCCCGCACCGATAGCGTGCGCTTAGCAACTGAGCTAACGGCCGGTTTTAAATGTTTAATTATTTGAAAATTTAGATTGTTCGAAGAAGTATCAAATACTTTTTTGCCAAATTTCAAACAATTTTATTCACTTGGAATTTACAACTTCAAGGCGTCAAAACACGTCTTGTGATGCAAGCATAAGCAAAGAGCGTAACAACAGCACTTGTGTGAGTATGCAATGCGCATCCATGCACCATTCTTTACGAACACGGACAACTGACCGCCGCAAACTGGCCGCGAAGCAAACTCGCCTTAACAACCGACTGCCAAAGCACGAGGCTCGAAAAACCACCGTGCACCTTATCGCTTTGCGACAATTGTTTACTTAATATCCGAGTTAATTTGATAATAACTTCGCACCTTATCGCTTCTCGAATAGTTGTTCACTTAATGACCGAGTTAATTAGACAATAACTTGAATAAAAACCTAAAGCTCCAAAAGCGCATTCGCTGGAAACGTGAATTGCAACATAATAACGCTTCTATTTCTGAATTGCAAGTCATAATATGTTTATTAAAATGATTGTAACCGCTCAAAGTATGAGCTATGAAGTAAAAATATAAAAGAAATGTTCCAATTGCGGTTACTCGGTGGGGGTGCTAAGGAACAGATCTCACATGAAAGCATTTCAAAATACATTGATTAAAAACAAAGTAATAATCATGTCTACAAGTAAAAAATCTGCGAAGTATCAACTCTAGCAGGAGGAAGTCCGAACACCGTATTTGCGATTAATGCAAAACGTTTTTCGAACCTCTTGGAAATGGCTGTGATGCTGCGGTGGTCAAGGCTCACATCGGGAGTGCTGTACATTAGTTAGATAATTAAAGATCATTAAGTAAACAACCACTTGAGAAGCGATAAGGTGCGAAATTCTAACAAATTCACACGGTCATTATAAAACAATTGTCGCGATGCGGTAAGGTGCGAAGTGGTTTTTTGAGCCTCGTGCTTTGGCGGTCAGTTGTCGTGGTGGCGAGTTTGCTTCGCGGTTAGTTTGCATGGCGGCCACTCTACGACGGTCAGCTGTCTCGCAGCCAGTTGTCGTGTACTGCATTCCTTATGCTGACCACATAAAATCTGTGCCCCAAAGTGTTCAAAAATCTGAAAATTTGTCTGAACACCCATCCATCATCTTCAGTTGAAGCAGAAAGATACTTCAGTGCTGGTGGACAATTTATTACTAAGTTTAGTTGCATATTTATCCTCCTATCACAAGAAAGCGATCAATGTGCTATACGAGCTCGCTTAGGAGTTGCCGGCCATCTGTCTACCACACCAAGATGGGTGAATCCCGCTAAGTGCCTTTCCCAACGGCACAACAAGTGAACTTGCCGGCTTGTTCTCCACACTGACCTTTAATGCTGAGCGTCAAGCAGGGAAGCTGTGAATGCCAATTTTACAGTCATTGGTTTGACCTGACTCGGAATCAAACCCGAGTCTACAGCTCAAGAGACAGACGCTCTATACCACTCGGCCATCTGAGCTGTTAAGGCTTAGAATCTTAGTCCTTAACAGTTAAGCTGTCTGAGCCATCTGAGCTGTTAAGTTGAAATCTTCCTTCAGTGATTCCATGATTGATATAATTGTTTGATTTGAATCGTCAAAAATTATTTGCTATTTGATAAGTTTAAAAAACCTTGTTCAATAACAGCCCTAGTTTGTAACTATACCAGTTACCAAAACCTGCAAAAAATCTCTGCCCAACCTATTTGCCTGTGAAAAAGCAAGGGGGCAAGGCAGGCACTCTGTCCGGAGGCATATCCAGGGGGTAATTTGGATAACAATTTGGAGCCAGTAGTTCAGAGTTTAAAAAAAGGAAGTGTCTATTTCATGGGAAATTCCAGTTATCGAAGTTTGAAAATTGTAGTTGTGTAACCGTTTTTCGATTCTCGTAGTGTGATTCTCAAACTAGGAGAAGTTTCTGGTTATGCAACCACGATATTCGAACTTCGGTAACCAGAAATTTCTGAAAATTTTCGGTAAAACAAAAGCTTCCTAAATAAAATCTTGAATCTCCTACTGTACAGTGTAGATTAAATCAACCATAATCAAACAATGCCAATGTTAGCTTGACAGCATCCTATCCTTTAAACCAGGGGTGACGAACCTATTTGCGGTCGCGGGCCACTTTGTTCTTACCAATAAGCAAGCGAGCCGCATAACTTTTTAGTCATAAACAGTGGCGTAGCGAGAAATTTTAAAAGGGGGAAGCCATAATTTCCATATTTCTTTAAAGCGTTTTTTTCGGCAGAACAAATTTGAAAATGATTGAGAAACAAGAAAAGCTCTTGGAGGGTCCGGTGGTATGCTCTCTCGGAAAATTTTTGAAAATTTACATGCTGTAATGGCTATTTGTAGTGCTTTTTGAATAATTCTCAGGCAAATTTTGTTTAAATTTTTTGACCCTGATTACGAGTGCTTTGCCAAATATGATGCATTTGGCGCGCACATTTTCGATTATGCGTGCTTAAGGCGTAAGGCTTATCGCTCTTGAAGAGGTTCGAAGTTATGGAAAAATTGTATACATCAAAAACTATTTTGAAAATGGCTGATGGGAGGATGCATACCTTTCATTCTAACCCTTGGATTAGCCACTGGCCATAAGCTACAGAAACCATCAAAAGAGTCTGGCATATTTCAGTCACTTGGCACCATTAGTTTTGTTCTTTTTTTACTAAAAGGCAGAGTCAAAAAGGGGGAAGGATGGCACAATGGCCCTCCTCTGAATACGCTCCTGGTCATATACATATCGGATATCGGTCCAATCTTTTTGAAATACTCTTTTTTTCATCTACAGTATTTCGTTTTTTCGCTGAAGACATCGGTGAAGACAAGCGGCTAATTAAATATTGATTAAAAAACAGAATAACAAATACCTTAAGAAAGCAGTAAAATTTGCATATGATAAATGGTACTGCCACCTCACCAATTCATTTCCGCAAACTCACATAAATCCTACTACTGTAAGGCAAGCTAAGCTCTGGCTCGAATAGTTACTCGTAAACTGGTGCACTATGCTGAAGCTGCAACGGACTCGAGTTATGTTATTATTATTTCATAACAATGGATGAACTGCTGAATCCTGAAACAGATGACTTGTATTGAGCGTTTATATAATTACTGTGTGATACGCGCTCGATTAAATCAGGGGCTCAGCTTTTGGTATCGCATCGCAAAGATTAGACGGAAAAAAAATGTTTAAAAGTACTGGTCTTGCCAAAATGTTCGCGGGCCACAGGAAATTCTTTCGCGCATGTTCATCACCTCTGCTTTAAACAAAGTTATAGGGTGCCAAGAACATGATTACACAACACATTGCAAGTAGGTTACCAACCCATCAGGAATAAAAACTACAATGTAAGTCATACCTTTTCATCATGTCTATCATCAATGTATGACACTAATTCACTGTGTAATAGTTCAAACAATATACTAGATCCATCATCTATGACACTCATTATACACCAGTATTGCTTAAATTTAATCAATTAATAAAATGTTCAACTGCAAAATAATGTGATACCATTCAACATCAATCACCCAAACTGACAAAAAAGCATGAGGAGTTGTCTAACCAACAAACAGTTTAGTAGTCTACTGATAAGCAAGCAGCATGCACAGGTCCAGGGTCAGCTGGTACCAGTAAGAAGTAGTCTACATTTTTAAGTTGTAAGTGATTGGTTTAGTCGATATAATACCTGATGCCATCAGTAGGTCAGTGGCTTAAATAGAACAAAACGTTTATTTACGTCAACACATACGCTGCTCACAACTAGCTTGTAGGCCTACACTGAAAAAAATCATAAAGTTGAAATTGGTGGTTGTGTGATGAAGGGGGTAGAAAGGGATCTCTACCCCACAAATAAAAGACCATACATTTCCCTTTAGCTGTTTAGCCTATCTGTTTATTCCATGCGTCATTGCTGCATCTTCATTCAATCGATACCAATAGTACTGGTATGATATTGTAGAGATGTAATAGGATGTACAGTATGACGTCATAGTGACCATTATGGCTGACCGAATGTCGTTATTGAGTGCATTGAGTTGTGGACGAGATAGACTAGTTCCGTGTAATAAATGCAAGTTACTGCTATCGTAAAAGTTGTAATCGTTACATTATTGGCGAGCACGCCAGGACCTAAAAAATGTCGCAGCAGAGTTTTATTAAAGTCAAGAGAGATGATAAAATTTTCGAAATTCCAACGGAAATAGGCCAAAGAACTGTTCATATGAAGTATATCAGAGCCATCTTTGGAGAAGTGGGCCTACGAGGGCTGCAGTTTGAGACGAATCGAGGGACGACGCAACTATTGAAGTGCTCAGGAGATTATGTATACCTGCCCAAGAATGAGGATATTCAGGATAAGGTGCTTTCACCCATTTCATCTACCACAGTACCGGTAGATCAAGTGGGTGCTCGAAGCCCTCAGATACTGTCTTCAACTAGGCTACCAGAAAGCGACTCGAGAAACCTTGTTAACCTTTCCCTCTCGGAAATGCCTATCCGTGAAACATTTGATGGCTCAGACTGGAGGCGGTTCTATCAGTATTTTTCCAATATTTCGATAGTGAATAATTGGGACGAGGTTACGAAGGGTCGTAAATTAGCCGCAGCGTTGCGAGGCCGTGCGCTGGAAGTACAGCAGAGTTTGCCTCACGAACAACGGTGGGAGTTTGAGGACCTGGTCAGAATACTAAATAATCGGTTTGAAACTATTTCTACAAGTGCAGCCAGGGCACAGTTTCATTCAGCCAAACGTGGGAAGGATGAAAATGTCATTGACTTTGCAAATCGGCTGCGAAGACTATTAGCCGACGCACATCCGTCTCTGCCGTCTGAAAACGTCGATGAGCTCTTGATACAGCAATTTGTAGACGGCATATCCGATGTCACTATTCGGCAGCACCTGGTTGTCAGTAATCCTCGCATGCTGGACACCGCTGTGGACTTAGTAAGTTCTTTGGAAGGTTGCGATCGAGCAGAAGTATTCAAGCCTACTGGATCTGGAGGTAATGGGCCAAGACCAAGAGGCGAAGATCACAGACGGGAAATGAAGGACATGATTGCTGACTTGTGTAATGAGGTGTCACGGTCCTTTGCGACTCCCAACACACCCAAGACGCCGCCATCAAGAGGACAATGTTATAATTGTGGACAGGCTGGACATTTTGCTAGGTCATGCCCTTATCGGAACGACTGGAGGTCTACTCCAGCGACGTCGCGCGATTCGAACAATCGCCATGGCGAACGATCAGATGTCCGTCCTTTAAATCAGAACGGGCTGGCCGAGTGACCGACGCGTCAGTCCAGTCAGGACAAATGGTCGATACTCCGGAAACTCGTTGCTTTATAGATTGTGTTGTTTTTGGTGTTCCCGTTATATTTTTAGTAGATAGCGGGGCCAGTATAAGTATGTTAGCAATTGAAGTGTTTAATAGCTTGCCCGGAAACTTATGTCCTGTTTTACAAGAGGAGTGTATTTCAGCTAAAGCTGTGAATGGTCACGATATTAATTGTTACGGATATTGTGATGTACCGCTGAAATTTGATAATGTTACTGTATGGCAATCGGTGGTTGTGGGACAGCTTCATGGCTGTGAGGGCATTCTGGGGATAGATGCTCTTAATACGCACAGGGGAGTCCTGAATTTGGGTGGTGGATATTTAGAGTTACGGGAAAAGATTATTCCCATGCATCATGGGTTAACCGGTGCTCCTACATTGTTAGAGCAGCCCGAGAGTTTACCCCGGCACTTACAATCAATGGTGGATTGTATTGAAGGGATTTCCGATAGGCAACGGGATCAGATCACTGGGTTATTGTTTGAGTTTCAGGACGTGTTTGCTGATGAGCAGGGGTCTCATGTGGGACGCACCTCGTTAATAAAGCATAAAATCAATACGGGATCCGCGTCCCCTATTAAGCAAGCTCCACGTCGTATGCCAATGGCGAAGAGAAAAATTGCTGAGGCTGAAATCGATAAGATGTTGAAAGACGATATCATTGAGCCCAGCAATAGCCCTTGGTCTTCACCGGTTGTGCTTGTTAATAAAAAAGATGGGTCACCTCGGTTTTGCGTGGATTTTCGAAAGCTTAATGGGGTCACTAAAAAAGACGCTTATCCTCTCCCTAATGCTGAAGAATTAATTGATTCGTTGGCTGGGTCCCAGTGGTTTAGCACATTGGATTTGGCAAGTGGGTACTGGCAAGTTGAATTAGACCCAGAGGATAGGCAGAAGACCGCTTTTACTTTTCATGGAAAAGGCCTTTTTCAATTTAAAGTTATGTGTTTTGGCCTTACCAATGCCCCTGCGACTTTTGAGAGACTAATGGAGACTGTTTTAAAGGGGCTTTTATGGAAAATTTGTGTGGTTTATATGGACGATGTTATTTGCTATTCTCCTGAGTTTCAGTCGGCGTATGATAATTTGAAAGTTGTTTTTATGCGTTTGCGAAATGCTGGTTTACGTTTAAAGCCTAAGAAGTGTTCATTGTTTCGCCGTTCTACCTCTTTTTTGGGTCACGTTGTATCAAAGGATGGCATTACGCCAGATCCTGAGAAAATTGATGCTGTTAAATCTTGGCCTGTACCCCGAAATTTATCGGATGTTCAAAGTTTTTTAGGATTTGCTTCTTACTATCGCAAATTTGTGCCTAATTTTTCGAAAATAGCCCACCCGTTAATTGAGCTTACTAAGAAAGGGAAAAAATTTGAATTCACACCGGTGTGCAAAAAAGCCTTTGATGAATTACGGGTTCATGTGACTACCCCTCCGGTTTTGGGATACCCATTACCTGAGGTGCAATTTATTCTTGACACGGACGCTAGTTCCTTTGGGCTCGGTGCAATTTTATCGCAAGTTCAAGACGGCCAAGAGCGAGTTATTGCTTATGCCAGCAAGGCTTTGAGTAAATCACAAAAACGCTATTGCACGACCTACAGGGAGCTGTTGGCATTGGTATTGTTTGTCAAGCATTTTAGACATTATCTTTGGGGTCGACATTTCATAATTAGAACCGATCATGCTGCTTTAACGTGGCTGCTTTCTTTTCATGAGCCAGAGGGTATGCTTGCCCGCTGGATTTCGGTGTTGAATACGTATGATTTTGAAGTTGTTCATCGCAAAGGATCCAACCACGGAAATGCTGATGGGTTATCACGCCGCAAATGCACCAGTTCAGATTGCAGTGATTGCGCAATAGACAAAGTGGCCGATGTCAGTTCTTCAACGAATATACCAACACATCAAGTAGCGTCTTTTCGCTCTGAGGTACATGATGCTGTGAATTGGATGGATATTTGGCGTCGAGATAGAATTCGCCAGTGGCAGACTGATGATAATGCTGTTAACAACATATTGTATTTAAAGAGCGTGAGTCAACATCCTCCAACGAATTTTGAAAACTTGTCAGGTGCTCCAGCGTTGCGATCTTATTTGCGACAGTGGGATTTGCTAGAGGTAGAAGATGGCATTCTGTACAGACGATGGTTTGATGACACTTCTGATGGATGGAGCTTGGTGATCGTTGCTCCAGACCAGTTAAGAAGGGAAATCTTTCATCATTTACATGAGCTTCGGACGGGTGGCCATCTTGGCATTACTAGGACCACAAAAGAATTACGGCGCCGGTTTTATTGGCCTGGGTTGCAGAATGATGTCCGCACCTGGTGCAGATGGTGCATAACTTGCGCTAAACGAAAACCCTCTCACGGACGTCATAGAGCTACACTCAAGCAAGAAGCTGCAACAGCTCCCATGGAAAGGATTGCTATTGACATTTTGGGGCCTTTGCCTAAAACTATATCCGGAAATGAGTATGTCATGGTTGCATGTGACTATTTCACCAAGTGGGTCGAATGTTACGCTTTGCCCGACCAACAGGCCTACACGGTTGCTGATGCCCTGGTTACTAATTTTTTTTCGCGGTTTGGGGTGCCGTATATCTTACACACGGATCAGGGACGTGATTTCGAATCACACCTTTTTCATCACATTTGTGAATTACTGGGAGTGCAGAAGACACGGACATCTCCATATCGACCGCAATCTGATGGACTAGTAGAGCGTTTTAACCGCACCTTACAACAAATGTTGGCCTCTTATGTCAATGAAAATCGAAATGATTGGGATGATCACTTACCCTACATGTGCATGGCGTATAGATCGACTGTGCATGAAAGCACCAAGTTTTCCCCTAATAGGCTCATGTTGGGGCGGGAAGTAAACCTCCCATTGGATATTATGATAGGGGCCCCGCCCTCTTCGGGTGTTTCTCCATGCTACGTTCAATACGTGGAATGGGTGAAGCATGCCATGAAAAAGTCTTTCATTGCGGCGCATGAACATTCGAGAAAGGCGGCTGAGCGACAAAAGAGGAATTATGACAAGTCCGTTTTACCAAACGATGATTTTCAAGTTCATGATTGGGTGTGGTACTTTTATCCACCCAAAGCACGGCAAAAGCTGGGGCAAGGGTGGACTGGGCCGTTTTTGATCACGGAAAAGTTATCGAATGTTCTTTTTCGAATTCAGGCTTCCGAATTTGGCCCAGTTAAAGTGGTGCATACAGACAACTTACGCCGGTATGAAGCCGACGTTGTGCCTCACAATTGGTTCCACTCCAGGGCCCGTAGTGACGAGGAGGGGCACGGGGAGGTGGCAGTCACGGGGGAAGGGCATCAGGACGCCGTTCTTGAGGGTTCAGGAGATAATGACCTTCTGGATTTGGGGGTTTCTAGCAGGGTTTCTAGGTTTGGAAGGGTACGTCGCAAGCCCCAATATTTACGGGATTATCATCTTTAGTTGCATACATGTGATTATTTTTTTTTTTTTTTTTTGGAGGGGGGCAGTGTAGAGATGTAATAGGATGTACAGTATGACGTCATAGTGACCATTATGGCTGACCGAATGTCGTTATTGAGTGCGTTGAGTTGTGGACGAGATAGACTAGTTCCGTGTAATAAATGCAAGTTACTGCTATCGTAAAAGTTGTAATCGTTACAATATCTAATGCTTCCTGACAATCGTCTCTCTGCATTTGGAAATAGGATACCTTACAAAAGTTTACAACAGCTAGACTACCAGTACACGGTTACCATTTACTAGACTGGCACTGAAATTGTACAGTGTACTTGAGGTAATTTGCAGAACTTGGGTAACCTGATGGTTCATTGCATCATTACATGTGTTGTGTGGTGGGCGCACTCAAACCTACCTACACTTTACATGTACTGAATTTTTTATTATTATTCACATTCAGCATTAGTGGGTTTATCAGGTATTGTACAATTACGGTACCTACCGCCACCGATAGTCCAGGATGTTTTTAAATGCCATGACTGATGAAGATGTTATTTGAGGTCTATTGAACATGCTAAGCCTAGCCCTTTTAACCCTTTGGCACAGTGTACTTATAGTTCATACAGTGGACTCACTTAACAAAAAAGCATTGTTACGTATGTCCACAATAATGCAGCAAATGCTGGATGTAACAATTGCTTTTTAAAGAAGTTTATCTGTTTCATTGCCGTGTTGTTGCCGTTTCCAAAATTTGCTGTTTTTATTTTTTGTTTTTAAAATTTTCAAGGAGCCATTGCAGATTGTTTAACTACGTGGACGAAAAGAAAAAAAGTGACAAGCAGTTGATAGTCTAATAAATACAATGAAATTGCTCACCATTATTCTATTTATTTCTCAGTATAGGAACAGGCAACACGATTTGAACAGATGAACTCTCAACTCTGACTTTTGTTCCGGATACTGAGCACAGGGAGTGGTTCCACTGTTAGTAATGATGAATACACTGTGCCTTTGGCCTTTAGCCTAGTTTCTATTGCGCAATTACATAAGACTTCAGGGTGATTAACAATTAATTAAATTTCAATTAATGATGACGGATAGACCACTTGCAATCATGTACCGGATCACCGATACTTCCATCACAGTTCTTCCATCAAAATGAATATCTTCACATAAATTTATGTCGCAAAACCGGCAAAACTCTGAATTTTTTTCCATTCCTATTACGGATTTCGCTACTTCCAATCCGCATTATTACAGTGGCGGTTTAGATACGATTTTTTGTGAAAAAGTGATTATACATTCGATTGCACGAACTTTGCGTGGATTTACACAGATCATTAATTTGCAGCAATGTTTTTGAATCGGCATGACACTGTGGTTGAATTAAAGTACCGGTAAGTAGGATGTTTTCATAAACGATACGCAAACTTATCGGACTAACGGCAAACTGCGATTGTGGTTATGCTTCAGTAAACATGGATAGCTTTTGAATTGCTTACCTTGCAGCGTGTTTGCAGAATGCAACTATACAGTGTGCTTATAGGTCAGGTATGCAATGTCTAAAGTTCGAATTGACTGTGCGAAACTTGATAGCTATTGTTAACATATAAACTGTTGTAAGGAGAATAGTAAATTTTCAGTTTTTAGTTTCTGATTTGCTGCATGTTGGACTAGTCTAGCCTACACCCTGAGACCAATCAGACAACGGTTTTCCACATACTGAAACGTGTGGCTAACTTTTTTTAGTTATTTTCTTAAACTGCTATCTGGCTATGGGTCAAATCAGAAATTATAAATGTGGTCGACTCACCATGCCACACGTTTCAGTATGTGGAAAATTTTTGTTGTCAAATTGTCAAACTACTTAAAAGCTGGCTGGCCATCTCTGGGCCAGACTACTGTTACTCAGTTACCTGGTTACTGCCTACTGGGACAGTACAGCAGTACCATTATTATCATAAGGTCATTGTGTACAGTATTTTAAAAGTGTAGTGCTATGCTAAATGATAGGAGGGAAGTATGATGTCGACCATTATTTAGTACTGTAGGCCTATTGGGTTCTGCTTTGCTTATTCCTGGTATATGTTGTCGGGTCTAGTCTAGAATAAGCCGTCTGCATCTAGAAAAAGCCGTCCACGTAAGGCAACAAAAGACGCAGATGCCTTATTCTAGATGAGACCCTATGTCAGTATGTTGTCTTCTCAGTTCTCACTCTACGTTTGCATGCTTTCATTATTATCGATACTGTATAGGTTACTGGTACGTTTATCAGTTTATGGGTTTTGAAGGTGTTAATGGCATTTGGTACTGTACTAGGTTCTGCTTTATGTCTGCTATGTAGTAATAATAATAAAAAGAAGGCAGAGGCTAAGGTTACGTGACCGTAACATTTGTCTCTTTGGTTTATTTTATTATCCCTTCACGCTTCCCTGATTGTACGAGAGCGTGACGAAGTAATAAAATAAACTAAAGAGGCAAATGTTACGGTCACGTAACTTTAGCCACTTCCTAAAAAGAAATTTGTCAACCCCTTGAGATGACAAAGCAAGAAGCCAACATTTGACTAAGGGGCACTTGTTACATAACAAACATATGGTAACACTAATCAATATCAGGCACATCGGCAAAGGCCATATGAAAATAGTGGGTTTTCAATTTAGTTTTGTACAGTGAAATGTTGCTAGTTTCTCGAATGTCAAAAGGTAAATTATTCCAAACAGTAACCGAGGAATGTGAAAAAATTGATGCAGGTTTGTTGTAGTTCAGTTAACTACCGGTAGTGGTTTCCAGCAAAACCATATCACAGTTACTTCGAAAATTATAAGCAGCAGATGGTTTACGCAGAGCAACTAACTGTTGGAGGTAACCAGGAGCACAATGCTTTAAACACTTAAAAACTAACAATGCAATTTTAAAGTTAATACGATACTTTATAGGCAAAAAATGCAATTTTTTCAAAAAGGTAACATATGATAGCGTTGTTGAGAATACTTGAAGCTAAAAGTAAATCGAACAGCAGCATATAACACTTTGGTAAGTCTACGCAACATACAGACTGGCAGTCCATAAAACAAAGCATTGCAATAGTCTAGATGGCACAAAATCATAGAATGAACAAGTTGAATTTTGAGCTTTGCTGACAGTTTGGATGCTATCTTACCCAAATTTCTGAGTTTATATGTTGTGTCTTCTCACCGTTATATTGGTATGTTTTTATATTACCGTTTATCGATAGGTTACTTTTATAGGCTGTACTTTTTTTATGGAACTTCTCCTGTACATGATTTTGTAGTAAGACCCCTTAGACAGGTAAACTGAATTTTTCTCAGTGAATCTTGAGGGGTATACAAGTTTTTCGTTATTTTTATTATTATGGGCCTAGACCATTGCAATTTTGTTGTCATAGCATACCAGTAACAATGTCAACAGCAGATACAAAACATTACCCAATGCTTCAACTGTTGACATGTTTTTAGTTATTAGTCCAGCTTATTACATATAATTACCAGGAATTGTCCTCTTTTTCATTGCTGCTGATTGGTTAATTACTGGGTAGCTTATGAATAATAATATCACAGTATTGATATGCCGCTCTTATATCTAGGAGAGAATTATCGATAGGATCTCAGAGCGGTAGACTAGAAAGCAAAAGGGCATAGCACAGCGCACTTAACAATTCTGACAGTAAACAAACAAATAAGCAAGAAGCAAAGAAATCACACATCGAAAGTCTGTTTAAAGTAGTATGTAATTTCTGTTGCTTTTTTGGAAATCACTTATTGAAGAACATTTATGTAAATCTCTTGGCAGCTTATTCCATACAGTACACATTTTCAAAGAAATTGAATACCACTATACTCTGCCGAAAGTTGAAGTCTATAGGCCTACAAACTATTACACTGGTACAGGTATAAGATATATTATGGCTTATTTTAGAATTAACACTGTTCGTAATAATTTTAAATTGTCATTTTGTTTGATGATGAACTTATTATGGTTAAAAATAACATCATCATTAATCATCTAGTTCAGTATTTCATGGATAATAATTGAGTTACTGGTATGTGTACACTGCTATACTGTAGCCTATAACTCAGACAGTCAGAGCTTAAATGTTGTTTGTGGTGGTACAATAAGAACATTCGTCCATCAGATATCTAAACTTTATACCAGTATGTATTGTTGCTTTAATTTGCGACGTTGCATCTGATTTCTGTGATGTAGTGATGCGCTATTATTGCTCAGACTACCCCTTTCCCTATCTTAAGACAGTCGGACAAATTTGTAAGTTGAAAAAGCTGATTGCTAGTTTTTCTAGTAATTTTTATCATTTCAGGTCAGATAGCCCAGGCCTCAGGGGATAAGAGTGTCTGCCTCTGGAGCTGTAGGCTCTGGTTTGATTCCAAGTTGGGTCAAGCCAATTACTATAAGATTGCTATTCATTGCTTCCCTGCATGATGCTCAGCATTAAAGAAATAGCGTGGAGACGCCAGCAAATTTTTACTTGTTCAGTTGTTGCTTTGCTGGTAAAGGCACTTAGCATGATTCCCCCAACTTGGCATGGTAAACAGATGGACAGCAACTCCTAGTGAACTTGTTATAACCAGTAGCGCTTTGATTGCTTTTTCTTGATAGGAAGATAACTAGGCCTATGCAACGAAATACAAATTAGCCAATACAATGCATTTAAAAAATATGTGATTGTTAGCATTAATCAATTAAGTACTGGTATTTTTTAAGGCAGTGGCTGTTTGTGCGGCTCGTACAAATAAGCGCTTAGTTTCTTTTATTATCCTTTTGCGCTTTCTTGGTTCTACGAGAGTGTGACAAAGTAGTAAAATAAACCAAAGAGATGAATGTTACAAGCCCGTAAAAATTACCACTTTCGTTTTTTAAACTTATAATGATAATAATAAACAAAAAATTGTTGATCTGAACCATCATTACCAGTACATTTTGTACTGAAATTAGTTACCAATTACATAATACAAAATTGCTTCCTAATGTATGGTATATGCGCTAATAGCTTGGAGCTTTTAGCATAATATCTTGGAGCTTAAAGACAATACTTATAGCCTACTGAAATCTATTTGTGTTAAAACGCTTTCTAATGTGGTCAAATTGTACTGGCTTGTTAACTGACAGGTCATAGTTATCATTTGAGTAAGAAATTTAGTGAACTAAGTACCAAGGCCAACCTGTTGGTTAGTTCAGTTGCCAAGTGCACGCTATCAGTGCGGAAGGTCTGTGGTTTCATTCCTAGGCCAGTCAAAATGGAACAGTGTCGCCAGCGGCTTGCCACCAATGCGACGTTTCTTCGGAGCTGTGTTGCCCAGGCGCTAAGCCGCAGAGATGGGCCCCGCCACTCATTACATGCTTTGGCTTATACCGCGAGTATAATAAAGATTTCATTTCAGTACCAAAGGCCAGCTTTGATTTTCTGCATGCTTATCTGATTTGTGGAAAGTTGTGTTGCGTTCACTATAGAAAAAGTAAATTGTGGCCATTTTCTCAAAGCGAATTCCTAAAGCCAATTGATGTAGACCAGGGGTGGCAAACTTTTCACACAAAGGGCCACGTTAGAAAAAATTTTAAAGCCCAGGGCTGTACTAATTTGAAAAAAAAAGGTCTACATTTGAAAAAATTTTGAAGCGGAGGGCTACACTAATTTGAAAAAAAAAGGTCTACATTTCCTCAGATGTCCTGTTTTCCACTAAAAATCGATGAAGAGCAAAAAAAGAAATATGGTCAATTGAGGTAATGCGCGGGCTTTTTCTGAAAAAAAACGGTGAAGCTTACTTACACTCGAGAAAAAAAAACGAAAACGCACCTACAAATACATCATTGCATAGACCTCCTTTTCCAAAAAAAATTGGATCGCCAACTCCCTACAGTTACTTACGCGGCAATTATATGCACAATCCGCGCATTTGATGCTTTTGGGCTGAATCGCGGCAAACGCATTGCAATGATGGAACAGGCATTCCAAGGTGTGTTATGTGTTAATTAGCCCATTTACATGGTCTGTTATAAAGCGCTTTGTGACATAGGTCGATTCTATTTGCTTTTCAATTTGCTGCGACTACGGTACTTGTTCAAATGCAGTTTGCAGTCCGCAAATGAGTGATAGGACGAATAGGCATAATGGCACTAATGGGGAGGAGCATGGGGAAGTATAGGAAATTTGGGGGAGTATGGATGGTGGGGTAATTTTTGGTGCTTGGGGAAGTTGGGTCAAATATGGGGGAAATATGGAAGGAGTGGGGAAATGTGTTTGGGTGTGGGAGGAGGTAAGGGAAGGTGTGGGAAGATGTGTTGGGGGTGTGGGAAGTGTGTTGGGGTGTGGAAGGGTATGGGGAGGTGTGGGGATGGGGAGTAGGTGTGTGGAAGTGTGTTTGGGGTGTGGGGAGAGGTGTGGAAAGGGTGTTAGGGTAGGGGCAATCTGAGGGGAGGTGGGGGTGCAGGTAGAAGTGTTTGATAATCCGGGGGAGCGGGCAAGTGTAAGGAGAAGGGGAGTGTCATGATCTGGGACCCCAACTCCCCCGACCCCACCCCGACTCCAACTACCCCGACCCCATCCCCTCGACTCCAACTCCCCAGACCCCACCCCAATTTCAACCTCCCGACCAATCCCCCCGACTCCAACTCCCCCGACCCTGCGTTTTCTGGCCGCAACGCGCATTTTCGCTTTTTTTAAATTGCGGATTGAATGCACGCTTTGTAGAATATCTGGAAGAAACTAAATTGGAATTTTTCCAAACTTGATCGCAATCTAATGCGCCTTAAACTACACCTACTGCACAAAAGAACGTTCGGTTTTGGTCTTCTGTGACGAAATAATAGCAAAGTTATGAAACTCACTCGCAAACTTGATTTTTCCGCATTTTTGGGTGTTTTCCACTAAACTAATGCTACTGCCAAACGCGCTTAAAAATTTTGTTCATAGTCTATTTAGTTGGTGAGGAATAAGTGTTCTAGTCTAGAAGATGAAAAAGGAAAGAAGATTGAAAGTAATGCCGTTTAAAAGTTATGTAATGAAATGCGCAATACAATGATTTTAAGTTTTGCGCGCATTACCTCAATTGACTAATACTCGTCCTCCGATGTCCTGTTTCTATTGAGAATTAATCAAGAGCAAAAAAAAGGTCTTGATTCACAGTAGGAGTTTATATTTCTGTAAGTGCCTGCAGGCTGCATAACATGCGGCTTGCGAGCTGTAGTTTGCCCTGACCTGGTATAGACTCTTAAGATCAATTTAAGCTCTTCGAAATAGAATCTTATTAATTGATCAGCATATGAACGGTGCAATGTGTGACTACTCAACTGACTTTGTACCACGCAACAGCACAATCTTCTTCAATTTTGAACCCAAATCAATATGAAAACTTAATTTTGTTTCAAAACTTAATGTTTTCCTAATCTCTTTCCACAACTTTTTTCATAAAAGTTTTTACAGTTTCTTTATCAAAAAATTTATGTAAATGAACATTTTTGTTTCTGTTCTCAGTAATTGCTAAGAAGCATTTTGTATTCAGAATGTCAAAATATATATAGAGCATAATTATTCTTTTTTAGTCAGACGGCTACTATGGTGGTTTGCGTTATTAGTTGAAAATCGATATTTTGCAGCAGCAGTGTAGTAATTATTTTTTGAACCCTAAGAACAAGAAATTTTCCCTTATGTTTTGAAGAGGTTTGCAAAGCTTGTTAACAGCTAGCCATTTTACAACTGCTCTTAAAAACCAAGTTCTTGTTGTTAAAACTTTTTTTTTGTATGTTTGCTACATCGTGCTGTTGTTGTGAAATAACTTAATGATGCTGATTTTTAAGTTTATAAACAGGTCAAACCCTCATAATTCATGCGCCGTGCTTCATGGATATATAAAGCTGTGATTCGTGAAGCACTCAATTTAAATAAGTTCGTTTCGTTCTACAACCAGCTTTGGTTTTCCTTGCATAATTTGTTTTCAGTGCTAGTTATTTGCTAGCTCAACTGCTTGGACCTTTTTGCTTTTTTTTGTTAAAGTTCCTCTTTGGATTTGTATGTGGTATGTCAATTAATTAATTGACTTGCAAAGTTATTGTAATTATATAAAACAAATTTTTCATGGTTGACTCCATCATAATAACAAAATTTCATACTTGGTAAAATAGCCTCATCGTTAATTTAAATTTTATAAAATGCGAAAACCTATTTCCTTTTCATGGCTGCGCACATGCGCTTCTCCGCGGAAAAATGTCGTATTTTATTTTTTCTGTAGTCATGGACTTTCTACTGGATTGATATTTTCGTTTTGCTTTACGAATTTTTGTTTTTTGCTTTGTAATTTTGATTAAAATACTGATTACAGTAGTGACTTGTCAAATTAAATAATTTTTTTTAATGCAGTAACTCTTACGTAAGCAGTTTTACAACATATATAGAGAGTGATAGTTCGTTTACTTATCAGTTTTATTTCCTCTGCAGAGAAAGGTTGACGTTTATCAGTATAATAAAATGTGGTAAAGTTGGTTGTAACGAAGTTATGTAACTTTTATGCAAAACTATACTAATATTCGAACGAAATTTTGCTGGTATGAATTACAAGATTTGTATTTTTGGTATGAATTACAAGATTTGTATTGTATTTTAACAGCTCAGATGGCCGAGTGGTATAGAGCGTCTGTCTCTTGAGCTGTAGACTCGGGTTTGATTCCGAGTCGGGTCACACCAATGACTTTAACATTGGTATTCACAGCTTCCCTGCTTGACGTTCAGCATTGAAGGGACAGTGTGGAGAACAAGCCGGCAAGTTTACTTGTTGTGCCGTTGGGAAAGGCACTTAGTGGGATTCCCCCATCTTGGTGTGGTAGACAGATGGCCGGCAACTCCTAAGCGAGCTCGTATAGCGCATTGATCGCTTTCTCGTGATAGGAAGATAAATATGCAACCAAATAAAAAAATAAAAATATTTCTGTCATTTGTAACGATTTAAATCATTTTGCAAACCGATTCATTCACTGATATTGTAACATTATAGCTTTCTAAGTTTTGTACTTGCGTTTAAAGTCTGTTTAAAATTACCAAAATGGGAAGAGACAAGGCCACTGACCAACTGAAGCAATATGCTGAAACCATGAAGGTATGTTGATAGAATTTGCAGATTGGTAAAATACCTCCGCTTTGTTGTTTATATATATATATATATATATATATATATATATACAGGGTGTTTCAAAAATTTGACACCATTTTGCACCCAAATAACTTTGCTCATTTTTGTTTAAACAACATCAAATTTTAACAGGATGTCCAGAAATAGTATAAATTTTTGCCTTTCAATTTTTAGGTGTTTAGGAATTCATGTAATGAAATGCAATTATTCCAGCGTAGAAAAAGCGTTTTGTGTACTGGAGTATGCTAGAACACAGTCAGTTAAAACAGTGAGGCGGATCTTTGCTCAGCGATTTGAAAGAAGTGCATTTGGAAAAGTGCCCGACAAAAAGAAAATTTGGAGATGGCATGAAAGGTTTAAGGAAGAAGCTTGCTTGTGCATAGTAAAAGGATCTGGCCGAAAGTCAATGTCACAAGAAACGGTAGATAAAATTCGCCAAAAAGTTGTGAACAGTCTAAAAAAGTCTATACGAGTTGCAGTTTGGAGGGTCTCATTTGTAATCGTTTCCGTATAACACGCCAAACTGTTGATGCTGGAATTTAAGTTTCAAAACTAGTCCTTCTTATGGACTTTTTTAGACTGTTTACAACTTTTTGGCGAATTTTATCTATACCGTTTCTTGTGACATTGACTTTCGGCCAGATCCTTTTACTCTGCACAAGCAAGCTTCTTCCTTAAACTTTTTATGCCATCTCCAAATCTTCTTTTTGTCGGGCACTTTTCCAAATGCACTTCTTTCAAATCGCTGAGCAAAGATCCGCCTTGCTGTTTTAGTTGACTGAGTTGTTGCATATTCCAGTACACAAAACGCTTTTTCTAAAATGGTAAATGGCATTTCATTACATAAATTCCCAAAACACTTAAAAATTGAAAGGTAAAAATTTATACTATTTCTGGACATCCTGTTAAAATTTGATGTTGTTTAAACAAAAATGAGCAAAGTTATTTGGGTGCAAAATGGTGTCAAATTTTTTAAAACACCCTGCATTTTTTTATATGTTAATCCGCTTTCTATAATACGAATTTCATGCTAACTAAGATTGATGATGCGTTTTGAAAACTTTGGAGTCTAAACGTTTTTTCATGAAAAAAAGAGAATTTTAAAGACAAAAAGATTAGATGGCCAAGGTATCAGTAATTAGTCAACCTCTCGTGTTTAGCTTACTACGCTTCGCCAAATCTTTGGAATAATTCTTATTGATCTAATTTGTGTTTTGTTACAGGATGGTGGTACTTTGATGACTGGCACTGGTGCTCCAATTGAAGACAAGCTTAACAGTATGACCGTTGGCCCTAGGGGACCTTTGCTGATGCAGGTAAAGAAATTTAACTGCAAGATGATGTATGCATTGTAGTGTTACCTGTTTTGTATATGGTAAAAGCCTGCAGTTTTAGCACATTCTTTGTTTTGTAGGATTTTACTTTCACTGACGAAATGGCTCATTTCAATAGAGAACGTATTCCAGAGAGAGTAGTCCACGCAAAAGGAGCTGGTGGGTTGATGTGTGAATTAATTTGTTGAAGAAATTTTTGTTTCAGTTGTGTTTTATATGAATTTGCTTTGGTTTTTCAAACACTACAAAACTTCAAATCGTGACGAAAATCATCATTTGCGGAATTTGTCAATCAGATTACAAAAGCTCGAAAAGAAATGTGAATTTAATAACTTTGTTGATATGTGCTATTATGATGCGTATTGCCTCTCATTACCGCTTTTGCATGTTTAGGCGCGAAGGGATATTTCCAAGTGACCCACGATATCACCAACTACTGCAAGGCCAGCATATTTGAAAAAATTGGAAAGAAAACACCGTTGGCGGTTCGATTCTCCACCGTTGGTAAGAATTAATACGTTTTTTTTTCATCGTTTCTTATTCGCGTTAACTTTGGTAAAGCACAGGGCTCTAAGCGATTTATCATTCAGTGTAAACTTGGCGCTTTTCCGGTGAATTATTGTTACCTGACATGTTTACTAGGTGGTGAATCTGGTAGTGCTGATACAGCTCGTGACCCCAGAGGTTTTGCTGTCAAATTCTACACTGAAGATGGTAACTGGGATTTGGTTGGCAACAACACCCCAATTTTTTTCATCAGAGACCCGATTTTCGTAAGTAGAAGTTTTTCATTTACCAGCATCATGCTTTCGAAAGCCCTTGTGTCAACTTTTATTTTGTTTTTTAGTTCCCATCTTTTATTCACACCCAAAAACGAAACCCACAGACCCATTTAAAGGACCCTGACATGTTCTGGGACTTTATCTCTCTGCGACCTGAAACTACTCATCAAGTGAGTTACGTGACTTTTCATTGTGTAGGTATTTTTGCAATCACATCCATCTTTGTGTAGATGATTTTTTAAATATTAAGTCAGTAGGTTTAATTTTGCTTAATATGATTTCCAATCTCGTATCTGTTTATTACGAGATAACCGATTTTACTAATTGTTGCGGCATAAAATTTAGTTACTTTCACGATTCAACTTTTTTGTAACAAATATTTTAACATTTGAATAGATTCCTTGTTGTGTTCCAGGTTGCATTCTTGTTCAGTGATCGTGGTACCCCTGATGGTTACCGACGAATGAACGGCTATGGTAGCCACACGTTTAAAATGGTTAATAATGATGGAAAACCCGTCTACTGCAAATTTCATTTCAAGGTTTGTGGTGCTGTTTATAGAGCTGACGTTATCGCATTTCCGTAATGCGGTCATGTCAAGTCTTATTCCAGATTGTATTAAGCGCCTACTCATTGCTGCTGATTTGGCACGAGATAAACTTGCTGCAAATACTTCTCTAATATAAAAACCTAAAAAAAAAAAACATCGTTTCTGTTTCAATGTAAGTTCTTTCTGTTAAACTACGAGTTGTTTTACAGACTGACCAAGGCATCAAGAACTTAATGGCTGATGAAGCAGCTCGGCTTGGCGCTGATGACCCCGACTACGCTATTCGTGACTTGTATAACGCAATTGCTGAAAAGAATTTTCCATCCTGGACAATGCATATTCAGGTAATTTTTGCTGTGCTGTGTTATCGTTACGTTTGAGTGCTGTGTTATTGTTTCGTTGTTTATTTAGTTACACAAATCTCTTTTTGGTTTACGAAGTTCGAACTTAATTATCATATTCTCATTCATAGTTGGGTTCAATGTGAGCAAAACGAGCATTATGTACAGTTTCTGACCATAATTTGTCATGTTATACACATATGAATATTATTGCATGGCACGAGATTAGTGTACGGCATGGTTGCTAGTGAGCGGTAAAAAAGCATATTCCTGTCAAGCGATATTGAGCAGACAGCCCTATGTTTTCGTACATATTTCTTCTCTGCTTTACATCATATTAATATTGATGGAAATATCTCAAGTAGAAAATTTGCCTCAAAAACATTGTGAAATGCTTTTATCAATAACGGTTGCACGCGAGAGCAAAGGAGATTTTGCCTTACAAGCATTTTCTGTTGCAGTTCCAGGTTTACATTACTAAAGAAATCTGCTTAGTGCGGAACAGCTTTTTATACCACAGCATTTAAATTTAAACTGCGTGAAAGTTTTATGCTTTTAGCGTTCAAACACTTTGCATTCAAGTTTGTGTGGACTTACCGTAATGCAATACTTCTCGTTTAGCCGGAAAAAATATATTTTCTAGTTTTTTTGTCTTGCTAGTTAGTCGTAAATGGTTTATTTTATCTGTAAATTGGTGATCAAGATGTCCAACAACCGCCTTAAAACACTAAAGTTCTTGAGCTAAGCTATAGAAAAAAGGGTTTTGGGGTGAGGTCCTCTTTTTGAAGTTGCCAGTATTATGAGTTTTTGGTCGTGAATTTAAGGCGTTTGTTTCCTTACAGGTTATGACTTTCGAACAAGCCGAAAAATTCAAATGGAATCCCTTCGATCTTACCAAGGTGTGTTCCATGTTTACTCATGTAGTTTAGTTTTGTTTGTTTCCTAGTTAAAAGTCAATCTCGTCGGCAATGCTTGCGTCGGGCCTTTGTTTGCTATGGAAAGCTATCGAACGCTTGTTGATATAATATAAACGCATTTGTAGTGAAGACGTTGATACGATTACTTCGAACCAATGCTCGATGAAGAAGTTGTGATTTGTGTATGTACAAAGCGAGCTTATTCTTCAGAATTCTCGCAAGTTGAGTTACGTAAGAGTCCTCGTTGACTTTTGGCTAAGTTTCGTCGTGGCTCTGTTCGCTGTACTCTGTCGGTAAACATTCAAGTTTTTATTGGCTGCCGAAACTGCTTAGTCATGCTCCTAAGCAGCCGTTGCGTAAGTTTGAATTTTACGCGCTGCGTTTTAGATCTGGCCACAAGCTGACTATCCCCTCATACCGGTTGGAAAAATGGTCCTGGACGAAAACCCTGGAAATTACTTCGCAGATGTGGAACAAATTGCTTTCTCGCCCTCTCACATGGTCCCTGGTATTGAGGCCAGCCCAGACAAAATGTTGCAGGTTGGACCATCATTTTAGTCAGCAAATTTTAAGTGTTTTTTGTATTACTGATGTATTTCCAAATATACGAGTAAAATAACACGCATTGTTGCATATGCGATTTTCTAATAAAGCTCTTTGCCCACTTCATTTAAACTTTTTTTAATTTTTTTTTTATTTTGGTCTAAGCAAGGGTGGGCAAACTTTTCACGCGAAGGGCCACATGTGAAAAATTTTGAAACCGAGGGCAAAAGAGCAAAAAAAGATCTACACGTCCTCAGATGTCCTGTTTGCTATTTTTTGCATATTTATCCTCCTATCACGAGAAAGCGATCAATGCGCTATAACGACCTCGCTTGGGAATTGCCGACCACCTATCTACCACACATAGATGGGGGAATCCCGTTAAGTGCCCTTACCAACGGCACAACAAGTAAACTTGCCGGCTTGTTCTTCACACTGTCCCTCTAACGCTGAACGTCAAGCAGGGAAGCTGTGAATGCCAATTTTACAGTCAATGGTTTGACCCGACTCGGAATCAAACCCGAATCTACTACTCGGCTATCTGAGCTGTATAGATGGCTCAGATGACCGAGTGGTAAGTACTGAGAGTCAGTCCAGAGCACAAAAAAAAGAAAGGTATTGACTCACGGTGGGAGTTTATATTTCTGTAAGTACCCCAGGGCCGTATTTGGCCCGCGGGCCCTAGTTTGCCGAGCCCTGGTGTAAGCAACCCGTGGTGGATTTCAACATAAACTACATTTCGCAGCATTTGCACTGTTTACATGCCCAGATTAAGTGGCTAAAACACCTCTGGCTTTCTGTATCATAATCCATTTTTTGATGTCATAATTGAAAAGTGATTATGACTTCAAAAACATTGATTATGATGCGGAACGTATGTGAGCTTTTGGCCCACTTAAACTCGTTATGTGGACAGTGTAAATAAGTACTAGATTTAATCCTTTTCTAGCTGAGCGATAGACTACAGAAAGCTATAAGTATTGCTCATATCTGCATGCGCGAAGAAGCTTTAAATTATAGGCTTTTTTGTTTAATATTTTCATACGTGATATACCGGATGACGATTTTACGGTTATTGCGGACGTGTAGTAATACCTCCGAAAGAGACTGCTAGAAATTAATTAAACAGTTTTAATTAGTTTTCACGGTAGCTAGCGTTCCGAGATGCGCTTTTCGTCTCTTTTACTCATCATATTTCGTCTAGCTAAATTTTCTAAAATACGATTTGTAATTTTAAAAATTCTTGCTACTAATTACATACATCGAAGTATTATTAGTCAGCATTTTTTGCGCATCAGTATAGTGTCTGCAGAAAGGCAATAATATTTTCAATTATGATTCGTCATTGTTGTTGAGCTAACTGACATGGAAAATGATTCATCAAATTTGTGTGCCAATTTTCGGGCAAAGTATGATTTGACGTAAGTGATGACTGTTTAATACATGTCAGTCTGATTGGACCTGTAATGCCGCTTTTACTGATCCTGTGCTATTTGTTAGTAGTAAAACTGCTGAAATAACCGGAATAGACTTCTGAATTGCGGCTCCCTTGAAACAACGTCCGATTAGTGTGAATCCTATTATTTTAGGCTCACGGAGGATTTGTTATACTACTTAAGAACTCACCCAGTGGAGATTTGGACTTAAAAAGCTTGCTAAAGACTTACTTTCTAGTAGAAACATATTGGTGTCCCATTGTATCACCATTCACCAACCTTTTTTTTTTTTAGGGACGATTGTTTTCTTACCCCGACACTCACCGCCACAGACTGGGTTCCAACTATCTTCAGCTTCCAATCAACTGCCCATTCATGGTTCAGAATAAGAAGGTTACCAACTACCAACGTGATGGGCCTCAGTGTGTGACTGATAATTCGGGTAAGTCAGTTTGCGTTGCAATAAATAGCCTGGTTTTGATTTTAAAAGTTGTTTGTGCTCTGTAGTTTTTTCGGGATCAAGCTATGCGAAACATGGTTCGCAGTTTTGATAAGTTGATGTTTTTGAAGCACTTTGCAATTTTACGTAAGTTGAAGGAATGTTTAGGACTAACGTAAGATTAGGAATGTTTAAAACGAGTCATTGCAATTTCATTTAAAAATGCAGTAATAGGACCAAAATCTAGCTGTTTTTTCATCTTTCGCTGACGCAAGATTGTTTTTTTTTAGGTGGAGCTCCCAATTATTATCCTAACAGTTTCAACGGACCAAAGGACGGTAATGCGTTGGGAGGCAAGATGAAGCAGCACACACAGCTGCACGCCCAACCAGTAACTGGCGATTGCTGCAAATACAACAGCGCCGACGACGATAACTACAGCCAGGTAAACAACTTGGACTTTGTGCAGCACACTGTGCTTGGCACCGTATCTCTCAGCCGTTAAACATTAAACTTTTGTCCCATGTGGTCTAAAGTAACCGAAGTAGACGTTAATTAACGCCACTAGATTAAATCCAGTTCTTAATCGTGGTTTTCAAACATGTCAGTATTTTATTTCGTGGAGCTAGAAGTTCAAAAGCAACTGTTCTTATGTGAGCTTTGAATAACCGTCTGCTAATAGTTTTTTTGTATCATATACCGTTTTCTCCTGCGAAAAGACGCAAATCCGGTCTTCGTTAGCAGATGGTCAACAGTCAACACTGTTTCGGTTTAACGTGTATTATCAGAGCAGTTGAAAGATGAAGAATTTTAAGATAACTGCTGGTTAAGGATGTTTCTTCTAAATTGACTAGATGCCGCTGTTAAGAAAATATTCGAGTTTTCACTAGTTGCGCTGATGAAATGTAATCAATCAAAGCCGTGCCTCTGTGTTAATATTTTTTACCTCTGACTTGGTAGCTATCCCCTTGTGATTCATATATGAATAATATGAAAGTTTATTTTATGGGAATTATTTTAAAACCTTTTCATCCGATTTATTGCTGACCTTTCGGCCTAAATCGGAAATTATAGCCACGTTGTCGCCTATTACATAATTCAGCGATGATTTTGCCGAGTCTGCGATTTATCATTTCCGGTGTGAACTCGTAATTTCCTGTTTGAAAGCAAATTCTATTTTATTTGTCTATTTTTCTGGGTTGCTAATTTTTATAGTTGATGCAATGTGCACCTGAATTCGCGCAACGTATCATGTATTGGTGAACTAGTGGTGTGAAGATAGTAATAATTATACAGCTACTCCCAGTATACCACAAAAACTGACCATAAACGTGCAGTGTATTGGATTTGTGCAAGCTTGCTCTGTCTATCGAGGGAAAAAACTCATGTACACTCTATTAATACATTGTAACATGTGTGAAGTGTAGTAGTATCAAGCAGCATTGTTGCTCGGCCTGCTTTGCGAGCGTTTCACATGCTTGTGTGTTAAGACAGAGTGCGATAAGTTTTTTCTTGCAGTATTTTTTTTAAGTTGTTTTTTGTAAACTTGTTATGCTAAATAGTAATACGTTATGATTTTCAAATTCAAAAACCACCTAACCGTCAATTGATGCTAAACTGTGTGTTTTGGCGTTGCGATTTGGCTTTCGTTTGCGTCTGTTTGCTTGGTTTTGATCTTTTGCGTGTGTTTAGGTGACCAACTTCTGGAACAACGTGTTGAATGAACAAGAGCGCCAACGTCTGGCCGAGAATATTGGAAATCACTTGAAGGGAGCCCAGCCTTTCCTCCAAAAGAGGACTGTAAGTAGAGAACCATGAAAGCAAACATTTTTGCTTCTTGAGCTGAGAGTTTTAGGTTTCATTCAGAAAAAACTATTATAGCCTAAATCAAATTCAGTTTACATAATCAAATGTTTGTTGAAAGTTTTCAAATTCTTAAAAATTCTACAATTAAAAAGTTTACCTTTGAACGAAGATATTTGAGTAGGCGAGTTCCAAAAGTTAAATCTCTTTAAAATCTTTTACGTCAAGTGTTTGATAGTGCTGCATCAAACACGATTGTTATCGGTGGCAAGAAGGTTAAACAAGATGCACCTCAATCTCTTTAATTTATTCAGTTCTGCAATTTTTTAACCTTACGTATTTTTTTGTCTGCTTTTTTTGTATTTTTAGTAAAACTACTTTTAACGCTCTCCTTTTTTTTCCGCTGATTATGTCTCCATCATTTCAATTTATTTAATCCACAGAATCATTCAACATAGCTCGTTTGCAATAAATATAAACATGAATCAGCTCCTCTGATGATTGTTATATCGGTTTAAGCAAGCTGAAACTTCAACAGTCATTATAATCTGAAGGATTAGCTGTATTTTATTTGAATTTTTAGATTGGCAATTTCTCTCAAGTTCATCCAGATCTCGGGAAGAAGATTCAAGCGGTGATTGACAAGGCTTCAGCGAATTTATAATATAAAGAAACTCTTCTGTAAATAATCAGCTTTGATTTTTGTGTTCCAATAAGAACGAATGATTGCCCTCGTTAATCAATTCTGTGGTTGTCACTTGTAGCCTACAGAATAAGTTTATTGTGATTTTTGTTTCATTTAAGGGATAAGATGCAATTTCGCAGGTTGTTGTTCCTTTTTGTGATTGTAATGTGTGATAATTTTGATGCAATTGTTATTTTTGTTCACCTTATACAATAAACATTGTTTAATTGAAAGCAGTTGTGGCTCGTCTTGTTTTCAGTCGAAATTGCTTGTACTTCACTATGCAAACCGTTTGTAAGCGGTATGCAGTCTCAGTAAAGACTAGGTTTCACGCTTAAGAATATTTTACGAGGGCATTTATTGATACGGAAATCGACTTCACTCCAGTGTTCATGTAACGCGAAAAACAAGTTTGACCTCGACGCAAAAAGTCCGCAGCAACCCTTTTTATACCAACTAAAGCCAGTGTTACTTCAACTGTAAGGTAATATGCTCCAAACTGGTCTTCTCTTCCTTTGTGCGAAGGTGCTTACGACATAACGATCCGCAATGAGCACAGGAAGAATGGAAAGCCTAAAATTAGTTCTTCATTGAAAAACCTTTCATAAAATAAAATTGCGAAATCTTAAAAACCACTACAGCCTGTTTGGTCGTTATCGGCTCTGCAGGTGGTTATCTACTTCACATACAAGCTCTAGCTATTGACACTTGTCGAGCAATCTGCCAGATTAAGTTGAGTTGCTTGCTTTAGCTTAAAAACCGTTCTAGATTCAAGTTAAAAACTATTTCCTCCTCTTTCTTAACCATTTGATTAAGTAATAACTACCAGTAAACACCAGTCTTCGTCGTATTGTTGCAAAATCAGTTTTCTTGTTCCGTTTTGGTCTGTAATTTCATCTTGCTGTCATTGTTTTGCCCTTAATTTTTTGCTTTGGCCCGTACCTCCTTGCTGCCATATTCTCATGATAGCTGTGTAGGCCTATTCAACTTAATTTATTTACAGCACTTTACGCAGATGGAATAATAAGTCGCACAGCACTAAGCAAAGTTGATCAGCAAAATACAGAGATTAACGTTTAAAATAGTCGCAAGATGGCGCTCATGCGTTAATTTAACTTGGCAATTTTTAACAGGAAAACACCCGCTGGTAATTTTTCGCGTTTCTAAAAAATTTCCGTTAAAGCAAAAAGTTTTTAGAAAATACCGAAGATGCATAATTACCCACTAAAGGATGTGTGATTGGTTTATAAGCTAGACGCTAACTTTGTTTGGTTTCAATCTGTTACAGTGGACCAATAATATTAGAGCTAAAGTGAGCAGGCACAGTACACTGCCAAGTCTTGCGGATGGGCTCGTAGGCTTGTTGGTATGTAATGTCTTTGTTACTTATTACACATCAACAAAACAGCGAAACTTCACGCAGAGGCAGTCTGGTCTCCACAGCAAACGAAGTATGTGGGGCCCAAGCTGAAAATAAGGGACAAGGTGGCACTAAAAAGTGAGAGGCGTAGTTTTAAACTGTACAATTTTAGTAATTCTTCCTTTAACTTAAAGGTACATTGGTACATATTGCTTTGCACACGCATGCGATGCGAACGTTTATGAAAATAATTGGTATGACTATAATCATGCGTAAGGCAAGGATTTTCCGAAGCGTGTGTGTTTTCGTTGTTTCGTGTAAAGTGAAATGATACCATGTAAATTAGCTTATTGTGGCAATACCGGTAATAAGCCTACGAGGAAAAACAATAGGTCTATGAATATTAACAACTAGCCTCCGTTTTACTTATTAAATTCAATTTATAAGATTTTAAAAAGTTAATTGCTTTTGCAACGCATATCCGCTCTACAGGATATGCGAGAAACCTGAATTTTTTTGTTCTACGTCGTTCTTCCGGCATCGACGTTGACGTAACGTGAAATGTCTGTCTCTACAGCTTCAAATCACGTAGACTTTTGTATAAGTGTACCGGTAATATAGCAATTTGTATTATTCCTCATGCAATTTCTGGTAAACAGTAAAGACAGTTTTAGATGGTTCCGAATCCGAGTCTTGTTCGGAGTTCGAAAACCTCTGCAGTGCTTGCAGGAGCGTATTTAAGGAGACATTGTGCCATGTCCCCCTTTTGACTTTGCCTTTTAGTAAAAAAGAACTAAACTAACGGTGCCAAGTGACTGATAGGCCTATTTACCAGATTTTTTGACGGTGTTTTGTAGCTTATGACCCGGGGCGGATTCTATGAGAAAGGTGAAAGGTATGCATCTTCTCACCAGCCATTTTCAAACATGTTTTTGATAAATAAAACTTTTCCATAATTTTTAATCTCTTCGATAACAATAAGCCTTACACCTTAAGCACGCATAATCGAAAATGAGCAAACAAAATGCATCATAACTTATTTGGCGAAGCAATCAGAATTAGGGTCAAAAAATTTAAACAAAATTTGCCTGAAAAATATTCAAAATGCACTAAAATAGCCATTACAGCATGTAAAATTTCAAAAATTTTCCGAGAGAGCATGTCCTCGGAACCATAAGTGCCTTTTTTGTTTTCAATCTGCTTCAAATTAGCTCTGCCGAAAAAAAATACGTTTGAAAAAAAATGTTGAAACTGTGCCCCCCCCCCCCCTTTTTAAATTTCTCGCTACGCCACTGAGTGCTTGCGTGAAGTCCGCCTCAATTATGAAGCAATAGGCCTAGCAGTGACAAAAATGAATAAACTTTGAAAAAGCATAGCCTAAACTCATTTCAAAAAACGCTAATATCGCGTAGTGTATAATTTTGTAAATATAATTCTTCGACAATAACCGCACTTTCGGCCTTCACAAAACCGAATGCCCACCCAAACTATATGTTGCTCCGTCTACAGCAGATAAATGGCGGCGACCGGTGAGCCGGCCAAGTTAAGCAAAAAAGAATTAGGCCTACCGTATCGCGGTTAGAGAAGCACAAAAAATCAAAAATTTAGCGAGTATTGAGCAGAAAATTTCAAGGAAGCATACCAAGAGCATAAACCCCTTGCAAAAAAATTACATTTGACCTATTTGGGGCTCCCGTTTCAAAACTTGGGATGAAATACATGCAGGCTGCACATCAGGCTCAGTAAGCAGTAAGCACACTACAATGAAACCCGGCTCCACTGAATTCCACTGATTTTGTTATTATGAAAACTAAATTTAATAAATTGTTTATTTACTTCATTCTTTAAAAGTTTGGTTTTATTTAAAATATTAGATTTTTACTTTGCAGATATAAAAAAAAGTTAATGAAGCTGGGAAGTGCAAAGAAAAGCGGAAAATCTAAAAGTAATGATAACGTGGAATCTTTACTTGATTGTGTTACAAGCACTCAGTTAACCTTTAGTCATGGACCTCCGATTCGACGTAACCACGCTGTTTGTAAACATAAAAACTTTGTTTATCTTTATGGTGGGCAAGGACAGCATAAAATATTGAAGGATTTCTGGAAATTTGATATCGAAAAGCAATGTTGGATAGAAGGAAAAATTGAAGGAAATACTCTAAAACCTCCTGCTTTGAAAGGACATAGCATAGTTCAGTACAAGGAGGACTTGTATATGTTTGGTGGAGAGACAAGCTTCGCATATGCTAGAGAAGTTCCCCTGTGGAAATTTAGCACTCAAAGAGAAGATTGGAATAAGTTTTCTTCAACTAAATCCGTCATTTCAAACAGACGCGGACATGTGTGTGTCGTGTACGATGGAAAAATGTACGTTCATGGGGGATATGTAGATCTAAAAGGTCCCACAAATGAAATGTGGATGTATGATTTCAAAAAAGACGTTTGGGAACTAGTGAAAATAGCTTTGAAAAGGAGATCCCCCGTCGCTCGATACAAGCACAGTGCAGTGGTTTATCGACATGCTATGTGGATGTGTGGAGGACTGACGGGCATTGGTGCAAATAACAATTTTCAAATTTGGTCTTGGGAATTTTTGTCTTGTACCTGGACGAACATACGTGCTAGTGGTGCTCCTTCAACCTTGTATGATCATTCGGTTTGTATTGCTGAAAATGACTTGTACATTTTTGGTGGCAGTAAAGTTGGAAAAAAGAACTTCAAATTGTGGAAAACCTCTCTTGATAAGAGCTACCGGTTTTACAAATCGACCCAAAACTGGAAAGTTTGCTGTCATGTTAATAAAACTTCGCCTTTATTACCTGAGAACAGCTGCATGGTGCCAATTATAGGAACAGATTCGGTTAACAAAAATTATCAAGACAAGAAAACTTCGAAACTGAACAGCAATGATTGTGCAAAAATGCAAGAAACTCTCAATTCTGATCAGTTTTTGCCACAACCAAAAGCCGCTGATGACAACGCTTTATCTTGTAACGAAAAATTTGACAGAAGGGAAGCTAAAGCTCTTGAATTTGACTCTGACTATTATGTAATGTCCCGGACAACATACTCACCCACAACACGCGAAACACCTTTCACTTCGATCAAATTAAATTTACCACTTGAAGATAATGTGCTGCACCCAAACAGAAACAAGAAAAAGCAGTTTTATTTTCCTGTTGAGCCAATAAACGATATAATTAATAATAATTTCACAAATCCAGATGAAGATTGCAACGAAGAAAGTTTCCTTGTAGATGATAAAATTTGCTTAATACATTCAGAAAACATTTTTAACGTCAACGCTGCGAGAGACTTGGCAAAGCCACGAGATATTAAGGATTTGACCAGAGGCAATCCAATTCAAGTGTTAGCTCATGATGATACTTTTAGTTATGATACCGCAAGTGATTTATCTGTTGATGACCACTTCATTGCATGTGGTGAAAAAATTAAATTGTTGCCAGGAAAGCTTAAAGGAACTTTAAAAAAGAAAGCGAAAACTGGTGATCATTTTGACTCAAAGCACATGATCGCAAATGATTTGAACAAAAAAGATTTTAGATCTGACACGGATTCGCTACTGGTGCTGTCTTTGCCAAAGCAGCACAAAATGAGACAAAAAACACAAAATCACATGCTGCAACAAGCAAACCTTCCACCAGCCTACATGTATTTTACGAGAAAAATTCCCCAGAAAATTAAGCAATGGACTACCAGCCTTTCGTCTGTTTTTGAATCCGAGCATTTCGATGAACTTGACAATGTTTCGACTGAGAGTGAGTGCTGTTCCACTCATTCAATGAATACGCGGACAATTTTTTCCAAACGCTGTTCTCCGTCTGAAATTAATTCCGATGATTCCGTTTCCAATAGCAAGTTGTCGGGTGTTTCTCAAAAAGTTTCTTTATTATTTTTTGGAGGGAAAAAAGAGGATGCTTATTGTCTGACAAAAGCTTGCGCTTCAGTTTGGAAATATGAGTTTTAATAAAATCATCAATGTATTTGAAAAAAACTGTTGAAGTTTTCGAAGTCGAGCTTGTTAATTGCAGTATTTCTTAAAGTTTATGTACAGTATATAACGGGCTATATTTTCTAATCTATTCCTCGATTATCTTGTGAGATTCTTGTGATCTTTTTTGATTTAAGGTACTTGCAATTTTCTCTTTATTTTGCTTTGTAAAGTAAGGTTGTTTTTACTTTTTTGTCACTTTTTTTCTTTCATACTGTGTCTACATAGTAGGCCTACAGCATTTTATTTTTTATATAGGCCTATATTTCAATCATATTTTCGTATAAGGTGATGCACTTTTGCCTTGTTTATCTTGACATATTTTTAACGTTTTATTAGAATTACGATGTGCAATAAATAACTGTTGTGACTAGGCCTAATGCTAAATTGTGTTATTTATTTTTAGCCTAATTTTTACGTTTCCAGTAAAGATTTTCAGATAAGGTTTTGTTTTCGAAATATGTTCATAAATTGTCGCTCGGATCAATTGTGTTCGCAAGCATCTATTTTTTAATACATCAAACACTTTTTTTGGCATGTTATTTCAAAAGTTTACAAATGCTAAATGCTGATTTGAGAGTTTTTTAATAAGTGGCACAAACTTCCACTTTATATTGTTCAATTAGCCTATTTGAGTATATTGATCGACAGACTTTTGTTCGCCGGTTAGCCAGGTTGCACGTAGCTATTGGTGCGGGAGGTCTGAGATTCTAATCCCGGGCCGGTCAAATCGGACACAGTGCCGCCATCGGCTCGTCATCGCTGCCACATTTCTCCGGAGCTGCGTTGCCCAGGCGTTAAGCTGCGGAGATGGACATCGCCGCTCGTTACACGCTAATACCACGAGTATAATGAAGATTTGATTTTGCTTTCGTGCCCTTTATACAAGTTGTGTGAGCCCACTGCTAAAAGCATATTATTGTGAAAAAAAAAGTGAAAATTCTTGTTATGTATTGCGTTGAATTGTTATTTGCCAAATCAGAAGTGCTGCTGTTTTTTCTTCACGTTAGGCCTTATTGAACTTCAATTTTATATTTTAATGACTCTCTTGATTAAAGTACGAGCTATCAATAACAAAAAATACGCTTGGAATTTATTTTGCGAATAATTTACAGACGGCACAGATATAGCGGCATTAATCGCTTTTTATAAAAACAGTGAGTCCATTATTGAGTGAACTTAAGACAGCCTTTAGGCTTTAACATTTTATAAAAATTCATTATATGGCGCATAACTGGGATTTGATAAAGACATTTTGTAAGATTATTGCCAAATAGCTGTGACGAAAGCAAAAATGATTCATTACTCTCACTTCTGCCTTTTCAAAGTTCAACGATTGCGAAGTCACGAGGTTGCGAAACTGTATTCTTCACTAGGGGAATGTTTCAGTGCCTCGATAAACTCTGCCAATAAATCGATTTCGTGTAACTATTGCTTTCATAATGTTGCCTTTACTTTAAATCTACTGAGCAATATGAATAAAAGAGACAAAGTTAGTAAAGATTTGTCCAATTTGTTATATGTTGACAGTGGGCGTCGACAGGAAGGAGACACCACGGCCCTATTTTGACAAAACTTGATTCAAAGTATTCTTATATAAACCCGCAATAGTTGTAATCTCTGGTCTTATGCATTTTGTACCCCCCTAAATTTCCATGATAAGGCCGGTTCCCCTCTCCTAACCCCAATGGCTAAGCCCCTGCACGTTGAGTTTGGTTAATAGTACTTGAACAAACAAAAACGAGTGTAGACACTTTTAGCAACTCTTTCACAATCAAGTTGAATTCTTACTTTAACCAATAATCCAAGCGTTGAGAATGTTTTGCGCACATTGGCCCGGCAAGATCTCTTAATCTTGCAAAGCGCAGACCATCTTGCGTGCGTCGCTGTTAACTGTGACGTGATGTGGCTACGAATTTGACATACTGTACTGTAGTTTAATCAACCTTCAAGAAAATTGGCAAGTGTTGAGGTTGGAAACAGTCTGCTTACTGAAAGAGTTTTGTGACTTTTGTTTCTATTTGAGTTTTTTGTATCAAAAGTTCTTGATTAACTTTTTTTTTTTTGAACCGACGATGAGTTGATTCTTAGCCAATGGCAATTTTTGAATGAATTTGCGATATTTTGTAATAAAACAAGCAAATAAACTATTGCTGCCTCCAATAACCCTATTGATGCACCGTTGGATGCAAAATTGAAGCTCTGTTCAAAAAGCTTGTGACTGTGATGAAAAGTAGTTCGTGATGAAGTAGCCTGTCAATGTCTTCGAGCAGTGCTTACGAAGCAGCAAAAGGCCATAAATACTTGTACTGTACACTTACCCATTATGCCCAAAACATACCATTACAAGCAAAAACGATTAAGTCGTGAGCATTACACGCTATTTTGCGCGTTGCACTGTCATGAACGGTAGATGACCTCCACAAAGAACTAGCTGAAAAGCGACCCGTAGTGTTGATCGCATTCACGTTAAACCTACCGCTATGGCGCCACAGGAACAAAAATTGGGCAAAATCTCCGGAAGATTTTGCTCAGCATGGAACGAGGTATAATCAGATTCCAAAACCAAATCTGGCGGGTTCGATCCTTAACTAGGTCTTCTTCTGTGATGCAGGTGCTTCCTTACAGGGGTATCTTGGTGGGGGGGCTCAGGTGGGGGGGGGACTAGTTCTTAAAGAAATGCTTTATGGGGGGGAGCCAATTATTCAAGTCATAGTAAATTTTAGTGCTAATTAATATATTTATTCAGCATTTTCACAATCGATCCTGTCGAAGGCCTAGAGGTACCGCACGCAGGTGACAGATCCTACGTGACGGGTTCGATTCGCGGCTGGATCCGATCGCATTTGACATATATAACGGGTGGCTGCTGACTCGAAGAACGCAAGCTCACTTCGCAGTCTCCATCAATTACTGTTGAATTTTCAGTTCAATATAATTTGAAAATAACCTCAGTTATTTATTTATTATTTGTCGAACAAAAACTCGCAACCGAGACTACCTTGAACTCTTAGGCACTATTCTACTATTCAGTGACGCAATAATACCACACCGTTTGTGGGATGTTTGTGGGAGTGATTTTACAATCACATCGAGAGTGGCTGCCTATGTCCAGTCGAAAGCAGAGTTGAGTTTTTCAGATTGATCTTTGGTTTGTTCTCAGTTCAATAACATATCAGAAGTTGGAGTATTTTTGATGACATTTTAAGAAATTTTTTTCATTGTTGCTGCATCGTTCATGTGAAAATAATTGACTGCTGGAGGCTGCTGTAACATTAACATAGGCCTAATCATTTCTTGTTTTTTTTTTATATATATAGTTTGCGTCGTGCGCCTTGTACTTACTGCCGCACATTTTTTTGGCAGATTACAATAGATTGTCATTTGTAATTTCAAAAAAAATTTTTTTTTCTTACGCAACTTGATTGTAGAGTAGCCCACCGGTAAACTTTAGCATTTGTGATTACTGCCATATTTTGGCATGGATAGTTACAACTCCGAAGACCTAGCTGTCACTTTTTCACCATCTCTGACACTAGGTCTACAGTTTACACTCTTCTGAGTTTTGAGTGTTTAGTGATTGTGAGCTTGTAACTAATAAACCAATGTCTTGGAATTGGAAATAGCCTAAGCTTGTAACAAACGTTGTAAGTCAGGAATAATCAGAATAATTTGCATAATAATAATGGAAATAGCCACGAATAATTTGCATTTAAAATTAAGGAATGACATCGTTGAGAAAGTGTCTTCAACTCGATTTTTGGGAGTGATAAAACATGAAAATTTGTCTTGGAAAAATCAGATGGAAATGATAAAGCAAAAAATGAGAGCTGCACTTTGCGCTGTTATGCGAGTTCGATCCTATGTATCTTCTAAAGCCATGATTAGTCTTTACCACTCGTTATTAATTAGTCACGTCCGATACTGCATAACCAATTGGTGTTTTGGCAACGATTCCAAAATGTACAATTACACCGTATTTGTAATAAGTTTATACGATTAGTCTTTAATTTGAAGAGAAGTGAAAGTGTAAGAACTGTCATGAAAGAAAACGGTCTTTTAACTATTAAGCAAATGTATCAGGTTGAACTAGCCATCTTTATGTTTAGAACTCTCAAAAAAAAAATCATCCAACTGTATTGCAGAACCTGTTTCAGTCAAAATCAAGTCGTATTTCAACCAGAAGTAATAGTCACTATATTTCCCCTGCGCATAGGTTAACTGTCTGCCAACAATCCATCAAATTTTCTGGACCTAAGATATGGAGTAATTTACCAAACGAGATTAAAGAGTGAAGAGTTTGAAATCCTTTGAGATCAAAGTTAAAGCACATTTTTTGAATATCTAAGTTTTACTGCGGATAATAAAATCAGTCCCTCAATTATTAACAAAGCTATCGACATTCGCTGTTGTTTTTTGTTTTGATTTGTTATGTTGCTGCTGCTGTGTTTTTTTGTTTTTTTTTCAGATGCCTGCAGTATGACGATAAAAGAATGAAAAGGAAAAAAATCTAAAAAGAACGACTAAAAAGTCCACTCTTCCGCACACTGCCAAGAAAAAAAATACCAAAGAATTACCAGCGCTAATCCACTTAAAGATAATACGGACTTTATAAAGAGACGAACATTCAACGACAAGACTTGCTGAAATAACAGTATTATTAATAAATGTCCTGCGAAACTGTTTGCATCCGTATAGTTGTGATGATGCCTTTTACTATCGTTTAAGTACCGCTACTAATTTCAAAAATAAGCCCTCCGTGATTAGTTGGTCAGTCGGGTCACAAGCTGCTATTTTGAGTTGGAAATCAATGCATCTGCTTTTTTGTTACAGCATGCTTTTGCTACTTAAATACGTTAGGCCTACGATGTTGGTTCGTTTTTGTTAATGTTTTTTTTTTAAATTGTGTGTGTTAATGTCATGCAGCCATGTCCAGTCAGTTTCGACTGGCATGCTTCAACGCTAATCCGTTTTGCTGCATGTTCCGTTTTCCGTGCCAGTATTCGTTCATTTTACTGTTCCAGTGTATTTTAATGATTTTGGAGTACTGGAATAAAAGTTGAGTTGATTGATTGATTGAAGTCATACTGTAGGTGACCGAAACCGGAGCAACATTACACGAATCAAACGGTAAGGATTGTTGGCATCTAAAACAATTGAATTTTTAACACTGAACAGGTCCCCCCTGGTTCGAATTTTACCAAGGCACCCCTGCTTCCTCACTATAATACCTTAGCTGCAACTGCTTAAAAAATACATTTGCGACTTATTGTGTTCCGGTACCTAGCTTTTGCAAAGAGGGAAACGACACAAACGCCGATTAAGCCGGTTAAACATTGTACCATATTTTTTCCACCACCTGAAACGATTAGGAGTAGAATGTGAAAGGTGGTAGATGCATATTGCATAGGCTACAGAGCAGCGGGCGCTTGAAAAACGCTAGTTTATCAGTTTTAGCTCTTCGCATTTGCAAATGCAAATCGTTATCACTTGTCAGTATAAGGCGTTTATGACGTTGATGCTTAACAATTTAATCTTCTCCATGTTCCACTTGTGTTGAATATTTGACGGGGAACTGAGAAAACCAGATTCAAATTGGTAAACAACCCGACGGATACGTCCTATTAATCTCAAAGCTACCAAGCCAATTAACTCCCTTATAGCCTAACTAATACAATAAGCGTCAGTTAACAGCTTTTACAGTTTGGAAAATATAGATTCATATACTGTACGTTTATCTCGATCGAAAATAATTAAATCTCTTCCACTTGCGTAAATTCCACTGTCCTGCTTTTTGCAATGTTTCAGCTATTACTGTAATGAAGTCGCTTAAATCATTAAAATCAATCGTTCATTCGTTTTTCCTTCTTTGTTTTGTTTCTTTTGACTTGATATGTTTAATATCCTAATAAAACCCCTTTAATTATTGAAATAATCATATTGTTATTTCAGTGTTTTTTTGAAGGTTTTCGAAAGCGTTAAAAGTCTTCTTAGCTTAGTCAAAAATATTTGGCGTATCAATAAGCTTATTAGAATTTATTTTTCAACCTTATTGTTTGACCCACAGAAAAAGCATTTTCTTCACAGTGACGGTCCGGATTGGATGGTACCAAAAAACTTAATTGAAGTCAAACGACCAAGCTGAGCGTGTTAAAAATACTACAAAAGTGGCAAAAACCATAATTGGCACATATCGGTTAGTTAGCTCAGTTGCTAAGCACATGAGAGAGGTCTGAGGTTCGATTCCCGGACCGGTCAAATCGGACACAGTGTTGCCAACGGCTCGCCACCGTTGCCACGTTTCTTCGGAGCTGTGTAGCACATGTGCTAAGCCGAGGAACTCGGCCCCGTTACTCGTTACACTTTTCGGCGTAATGCCGCGACTCCTCGAGTATAATGAAGATTTGAGTATAATATTTAATACATTGGTAACTTCGATATCTTTAAATGTACAAAATCCCCAAATAAACTTTTTTGATGGTTTATATACCTCTTGAAAAGTTTGTGGATCCACATCTGAATGTGGTCCGCACTTAAGGTTATGAGCGCAACAAAATAGCCTCGTGATAGTCTGAGTTACCTAACGACATTAAAACTGAACCTCTGGGGATTGCGGATGTTTCAATCGCCGCCATTCCTTATTAGATGGATAGAGTTTTTCACGTCAAGAAAGTGGCTTTTTTCGATAACATAAAGCTCTATGCACTGCAAAGCGAGAAAGGCGCAAGATTTGATCTTACCCGCAACTCTTTTTTACATACTTTGATGAAGAGAGAAGTCTTCAAGTTACAAATTTAGCTCATTTTTTTGTAGCGTATTGATTAGTGATTTGTCTTGATTGAACTGGTGAAATTCTTGCAGTTTTTGGAATAACAGACTGATGCGTTACACTTGGTATTGATGCACATTAAATAAATCGATCAAGCTGTCTTACCCATGATTTTTGATTGATTATTTTTGTTGGTGCCTCTGTTGGAGGCTGCGGCCCTGACAATGTTAAAAGCAGAAGTTTAGCGAAGTTATTATGGCCTTGTACAATGCACAGTTACTTGAAATGAAGTTGCCTATAGCATCAACAATATTGCGAAATGTAGAGCGTCAATATGGCTCGTAGCGACAAAGACTGTACTATGAAGCCGGACAGCGCTGTTTGGGGTATTAGACCTCATCAGCCGTAGTCAGGTAAAAGGAACACTCATTCTGCAGAATGCTGACCATGAGTAAATAAGTGGCCGAAAAAAATTTTTTTCCTTCTAGCCACACGTAAAACATAATACCGAGAAAATAAATCTGAACCTTCTAGCAGTGTAATTTAAAGGCAGGTAGCATCGTAGAACCTAAGGGTTATCAAATTCTCTATGCTCCCTGACTAAGCAAAACACACAGCAGCGAGATAACGCTAGAACAACTTAACTACTGAAGACTATACTGCTGTACTCAAATTAATTGATTAGTCTATTCTCGTTGAAAACGTTTATCCACACTTGTCCAGTCAAAACTGCAAAATGTTTCCATAAATTCATAATTTCAGATTCAAAAGGATAAGCTTTGATCATATTTTACAGCAAAAAAGTTTTAATTTTCGGACCTCACACCCCAGAGACCTCTGGTTTAATCCATCCTACCATCTGTCAAGCTTAGCAGAAGTTAAAGTTCGTCAAATTTGATGCGAGGTTCAAGATCATTTTCATAGAACATGTCGGGTCTTTCCATACTCAGATATTAGTTAAAGACATGAATAACAATCATGTTAGTTTGTTTCGAAATTTTGAGTCAACGAAACAGAATTCTTTGTTTATTAAAAACGCCAATTTGCTATGAAAGTCGATGGGTGTTTTTTTAGTTGTTTGCGTGACAAATGAAAACATCGGTTTCCAAAAAGACTCGGAAAAAAATTAGCAGAAGTTTTTTTTTATTAAATTGTTTTTACGTAGCCAGCTAGCTTATAAAGGTCTATGATTTGATTTTTTTTTCAAACGGCAATAGATTTATTTTGTTTTTAGTTGGAGGTTTTGACTATTTTTAATTTGAGCCCTCAAGCAGATTATTTCTTTTCAATGCATTTATTTTTTTGTGGTTGTTAATATGGACATTGAGAGTTTGCAACTAATCACTGAATTGTTTTATTTAATTTGCTTTGTGTTTGTCATTATTCTTTAGATGTAAACTTTTCAATATATTTTTTTTTCATAAATCATAAACAGCAACTAATAGGTCCGATGCACGGAGATAGACATCAATTCATTTCTTTGAAAATTACTGTGTTGCTCTTATTATTCGTTTTTGACTTTCGCGTGGTAGAATGCGGAAGACCCAAAACAAAACCTGGCGTACTGGCAGCCAGTCAAGTCAAAACAGGAATAAAAAAGAAAAATGCAGGTACAATTTTCAGTTGATTTGAAGATCTAAGATTGTTAAAGTAACTTTTAGTATTATTAGAAAAACCTGTCTCCCACGAGCATGAACTAGCAACCGAATCAACCCATATTGTCGGAGATAGTAAGTGTTGATGTAGATCTCGTTTCCATACGTTCTGTCCAGTTTTCTTGCCAAGACTTAGAAGTTGTTATAGCCTAGTGTGCGTATTATCGTTATCGTCGTTCGAATCAAGGTGCAAGAACTTGAACTTCTTTCTTCGTTTAGCGCGCTGGTTCTCAACCTTTTAAGTAATCGTATCCTCAAAATATTCTAAGATAATCAATCTCGCACCTCTTACAATACATGCAATAAGACAGCGATGAAACAATTGACATTAAATCAACTAAAAATGAAAGCAGTCTATGTACAGAACAAAAACTGAAAAACCTTTGCACCTGAAATGCTGCATCACACCCCCTAAGGGATGCGGGATCCCCCCGTTGAGAAACTCCGGTTTAGCGTGTGACATGCTTCCATCACTCTTCCAATACCTAGCTTTCTTCCTCGTTTCCCTTCTTTCGAACGTTTGTATGAAGTAGATGGCTCGATGAACTAGCCAGTGACGTTCACAAGAAGGGGGCTCCTCTTTGTGCTTCCCCATGCACACGTCTCTTTTGATATGCTGTACAAACCGATATCGCTCATTCTCGCTATTAAGGGCTATCACGGGAGAGAAATTGCATAAAATTACATGTAAATTTTCAATTAAGAAGGCAAGTTTTGTTGAGTATTGCCGTCACTTGGTTGCTTTATTGTTTCGTGATGAATGATTATTTTGTTATGCTAGCTGTATACCTGCTGGTTTTCTATTGAAGCAAATAAGTTGCAAAACTGAGCTGCACTGAATGTACAGGAGTGGCGCTCTGCTGGTACAGTAAAAACCACTTAGCAAGCTCACAAAATATACAAGTTAGGCTGCAAAACTACAATTTTTAACCCCCTCAAACCCCATCAAAAATTCTGTATCCCCCACTGTCATTGTTGACTAACAAGTTTCGCATTTTTCATATAGCCTACTGTGCTATTTTTACCAGGATATGAGATTGTATATGATGGTGGAAAGGAAGTAAATAATGGATCCAGTCATGGCAAACACATGAGCACTGTAAAGAAACTCAAGCATTCTCTACTCCACAAATATGACAGCACATTGATTCCTCTTGCTGAAAAAGGCGAAAATCTTCGTGTGAAGGTTGGGTTTGCTTTTCGGCAGGTAATTAGCATTATAGCTATGCTACGTGAAAGCTACCAATGCGACAATCTAAATCTTACGTACCACAAGTAAAGTAATATTCACACAATAAATTCATAACAAAATCTTCCATCGCAGTGCACTAAATGTAGTGCTTCATGCATCGCAGTACAATTTAGGTCATGTAACTGGAGTTTACCGAGTTGGTGATTCCTAGGGCTGCGTGAGTAGTTAAGAGGGTTCGTTGCCTACAAAGTCGTATTGCTTAAAAATGCATAATACTGTACTACAAGGCAAAGCTGAAATTATGTGGCTTGAAATAACTGACAGAAAAAGATTTATCGGTTATTGCCTGTGTAGTGCATTGGAACAAACAACCAATCGCGCTATTTTCATTTGCTAGCTAATACGTAGTTCATTAAGAGTAATGCTTGGTTTTCTGCTCCAGGATGACGATACCTCAAGCTGGCTCAGCAACATCATTGGTACAGTTTGCGTCGTGTTAATAGTACATCAGTAGGCTTATAGTGTTGGGATGGGAGGAAAATGCTGCCACATTAATTCTTGTAATTGACTTTCCGACAATAAGTTCATCTGTCAATAGTATAGAAGTGTATGCAAAGCAGTCAAAACTATATGGCAACCGTAGAAAATTTCCAGTAGGCCTACGGCCTGTCTTTACGCTTAAATCGCCTTTGAGCTGTTACGTTGTTATGAATTTATCATGTTGACAGTTTTATGCTTGAACGATACATGTAGAGTAGATTTAAAAATCAATTTTTATTAGTTTCTTTTTGGCATTGATTAAGTTTGTATGCAAAAACGGTGTAACGTTGGCTTTAATTCATTTATACAAAAAGGTCAAAATCATTTTCTGTCGCCTATAACCTCGTATTTTGAAGTATTTTTTATTTCAAGGAGATCAGTTCAGGTGACGTTATCATTGATCCATTCATATTTTTGTTTTACAGCTGCCATGAATTTATAGCCAAACCGCTAATTCTTAACTCCAGAAATAAACTCAACTGACATCACAACCGTTTGATTGATGATCAGGCTAACTCTGCTTTCACCTAGTGAATCTCTGCATGAGAAATATGAAAGCAAAAAGCGAACAAAAAACATCTGACTAAATGTTTAATTTTTTTATTGTTGGAAATTTTCGTATGATTGTGTTTTATGAACAGTGTCTTTTTAAACTCATTAACGAATCGTCTATAACCTTTACCCATAAGGTATGATAATGAGATGTTCATAAGCAACTTGGTAGGATTATGGATAAGAACTCATTTCTCATAAATAGGCCTATCTCATTATCATTTTTTATTTGGGTAAAGGTTCACAACATTAACAAATTTTTTAAATAATCAAGAATCGATTGGATGCCAAAATATTCTTTTTATGCTACGAGATATGAAAACACACAAGCATTAAGTAAACCAGAATCACATGGTTTGTCCATGCATATGTTTTAAAGTCAATTATTTGTCAGGTTCTGGACTTGGACGAAAAAAATCAAATCCTAAAAAGTTTAATTTGGTTTCGGATGTTTTGGAATGATCATCAGCTGACATGGGACCCCGATGAATACAACGGAATAAAAGAAAGTAAGCTCGGTTACTATTTACGTAACTTAGTGGTGGATCCAGAAGAAGCGGTTGCGCCCCTATGACGTCTATGACAGTATGAGTTGAGTTGCGAGCGTTCATGCTTAGCAACGGGAAAGTAAAACCACGAAAGTAGAATGTCCTTTACCACTCATAAACAAAAAACAGTCTAGATCTAGCCATGTTTCAACTGCATTTGGGCGACGCTCCACTGCAGTGGTTGTTCATAATAATGTGGCAGTATATTTGTATTCAGATTAATCAGTTCGACTTTACTAGGATGTTATATGAATTACGTTTGATGTATTGATTCGACACCATTTATTGCTATGGCCTATTCAAAATCTTGAACGCGTCAAATACTTTGGCAAGTCAACTCCGATTTGGGTTAAAAATCGGTTCAAGGTTAAGTTATCACCGAAGCAGGGCCGGATTGATGAAAGGAAGGGGGGCTACAACCCGGGGCCTCCTGTCGCGTTCCCTGAAATACGATCCGCTGCTGGTGCTACATCTTTGGTCTTTGCTTTTCGTGTTTCGACCATTGTTTTTCATTGTTATTTTTGCGTTTCTTTTAGTTGAAGTGCCTCATAATGACATATGGATGCCCAATATAGTGGTGTACGAAGAAATTGGTGTTCGCGACTATTCGCCGCGACTTCGAAGTGTTAAGATTCACTACGACGGCGAAGTCGAGTATCGTGAACCCACCGTATACGAAACTTCGTGTAGCATTGACACAGCTTTCTTTCCTTTTGACGTGCAGGCAAGTATCATTCTCCCTGCGTGTTATAGTTAGTGATAGGCATTTATCGAGATAATTTATCGGCGATAGTTATCGGCGATAATTTTTTACCGATTATCGTTATCGCTCAAAATAGTTTTGATTTATTGATTACCGATATCGCCTTGGTAATATATTTTGCTGTCACCGATAAATTATCGCGATAAACGATTGTTCATGCACATAGTGTAAAGTTGGCGAGTTGGCGCTATGGAAAAAATACACGGTGTTCGTAAATTCTTGTTGCAATTTAACAAAATCTCTCTTTGTTTTGTTTGATGCCACGGCAGAGTCCGTGATCTGCTCTCTTTTCTTGAAAAATCTAGAAAAAACATTTTTGCAATTTGACTAACAAAAACAACTTCGTCAAACACATCGAAAATTTACCGCAACATTTATCGGAAAATTTATCGGCGATAATTTATCGATTACCGATATCGCTTTAAGACATTGAGATTTATCGATTATCGGTATCACCCAGGGCTTTTTTGAAATTATCGATTATCGTTATCGATTTAGTACAGAAAGGTTTATCATGCCTATCACTGGTTATAGTTCCGAGTTCTTGATTAATTTTTTTGATCTTCGAGTTCAGGTTGTACAAGTTTTCGTCGAATTCAATGAGTTGATAAATCACTTGTTTTGAAAATTTGCAGCAATGAATCATTATATCAACACGAATCCTAATAAGGCTTTAATTGTAATTTGCTGCAGAATATCAAAAAATATTACTTTTTCTTTTCGATAATTTTCAAAGTTATTAAGCTTGTCAAAAATTTTAATGCTTTTAGTTTTTTATTCCGGATACGAAGCATCAACCATCACTGCATCGCTTGAGATGTATTTCACATTTTATAATATTTTTGTTTAATTTTTTATGAAGGTGTGTTACATTACTTTTGTATCTTGGACGGAGGCGGTGACAAAAATTGATTTGATTTCGGATAGTTTGCCGCTGAAAGTTCTGGATGACGCAAAACGTTACTTCATCAATACCGGAGAGTGGCAGCTGGTTGGAATTGACGTGGACAAAATAGTAAATGTGATGTGATGTAAATGCTGTATCGCATTAAACAAACTTAAGAACTTATAGAGGAAAAAAGAGCCACAATAAATCTCAAAACTGGACGTTTCAACAACATAGTATCAAGAATTTCGAAATGTCCAGTTTTGAGATTTACAGTGGCTTTATTTTTTCTCCTTAAGCTATTTTCGTCGGATATCCATTGTATTCTTGAGAACTTGTGTTTTATAGTATACAATCTTTGTTCGTAGTTTCGCAGGTTTAGCATACGCTTTAGAATTCAAAGCGGGTTCCTTGATTTTGGAACCAGCTTTTCATAGAAATTTCAGCTTAGCTTATTATATGTGTAGATAGTTCTGACCGCAACATTTTTGGTTTTGTGAGGGCGTGGGACCCTGTTGCCGATTGTGTTTTTGGTAACCATTATAGATCTGCAATATTTCATCATGTCCCAGAACTAGGTGGCGAGACTACCTTGAAGATCTAGCTTGGTCTCGCCTTGGCATTCCGCCAGAGCATCTACCCTTTGCCGTACAGGATCGAGATGCTTGGAGGCTCCAACTTGAATAGCCCCCGATACTCCCCAAAGATAAGTGGGTCTAGAAAAGATGAATAAATGATACACCATTTTATTTCAACCATTTCGTGGTTTTAATGGTTGCACAAGCGAGAAGAATTGTCAAGATTACTGAGTATTTATATTTTTATGATTCAACCATCACTGCATCGGTTTTTTGGAAAGTTCGCTGACATTCTTGTTTGTTTGTTGAAAATTATCAAAATCTTGCTGAATTCAACGCGACGACTCGCGATTGTATTGCATCAGAAACAAGTCTAGTCGCAACTGTAGATTTGATGTTGAGCCTATTCTAGCAGCTATGAGTGTATCTCGTGTTCCTTTTCTCCTTTCAATCACTTCATCCGTAGCAGCAAACACTCATCAAATTTTTATAAGACCATAAACGAAACAGCTTAATGCAATCAAGTACCAAACTCAAATGCTGTATGGTGATTGTGCTTAAGCCGTTCAACCTACTTAGTGCCGCGAAAAATTGAGCACTCCCGGTCTTTATTCATTCAATCTAGAGCTCAACGCTGAAGCGTTCACGAGTCGGTGGTCTCCCTCCCCGCACTTTGCACTCAAGGGATATTCAGCTGAAAATTCTGGGCAATTTACAACATTGTCAAACATTACAAAATTTACTTTTAGAAGAACTTTTTAAGCATCCTTCGGATGAGGCTTTGTCAAAATGGGGCACAGTGTCTTGGTGCCCCTCTTTTCCAGCGACAACAAAACAGCGCAATTCACGCTTCCCAAAGAAACTCCCAATGTTTGAGTCTTTTTCTTCTTTAGCTTTTGCCTGAATTTTTTTCCTTATCAAAACAATTATTACTTTTTATTTTTGCAGGTTAAGGATTTCGATGAGCTTTTTGATTCCGAAGCGACTAGACACCATTCAAAGGAATTCGTGGATTTAATCGAATCTTTAGAAGAGATTTCCATCCTTAATCAGCAAGATGAAAGCAGGTATACAGACAAAATGAATGATGAGATTGATACATTATTCTCAAAATGTGTTTGAAAAAGTAAGCTTAAGCTGATTTGCAAAATGCGACCGGCCCCAGCCGTAAATCGAACCCGTAACAAAAGATCTATCTTCTTTTTCTTCATTTTTATCCTCCTGTCACGAGAAAGCGGCAGAGGCGCTATGCAAGTATGCATAAAAGTGAAGGATTCAATCACTATTATTTCAATACTACTCTGTCCGAAAAAATAAAAATAGATGAATGAATGAAGCAAAGGACGAATTCAGACTCTCTTAGGAGTTGCTCTTGTTTGCAGGTTTTTCGCTTGAATATTGCTTCTGACTTCTTCAATTTGCTGCTTGTTAAATTCCTCCAAAAAAAAAGACCATCGTAAAAACGACGCTCTAAACCACTCGGCCACGCTGCCGACAATCACCGCTGTGCGGTACCGCTAGTCTTTGTCTCTGCTGCTAAGCGTGCTGGCAAAAGATTCCAGCATTATATTTCTCGTGATAAACGATCGAATGTTATATTATATCTGTATTAATTGCCTGTTCATCCTCCTGTCACGAGAAAGCGATCAAAGCACTACAGCGAGCTCGCTAAGGCGTAGCCAGCCACCGGTCTACCATACTAAGATGGAGGAATTCAGCTTTGTACACTTTCCAACGGCACAACAAGCAAACTTGCCGGCTTGTTCTCCAACTTGTCCCTTTAATGCTCAGCGTCAAGCAGGGAAGCTGTGAATACCAATTTTTAAGTCATTGGTTTGACCCGACTTGGAATCAAACCCGAGTCTACAGGTCCAGAGGCGGACACTCTTACCATTCGGCCATCTAATAAAAGGTGACAATCACTGGACCGACCTCTTCACTTTTTCTTTTTTTGCAGCGGTGAAGCAGCTTCTGAGGCTGAGCATATTATGTATAGAATTTCGCACGAGCACAAGAAAATGCTTCGTAAATCTGAATATCCAATGAAGCCGCAACAACCAACTAACTACACAACCCTTGGCAATGTCACCATGAAATCTTCCATGTTTTCTGAAGTATGATGTTTTTGAGATCTCAAAAAGATGGAGAAGAAGCTAAAGTATTGTTGGCGGAATTTGAACTTTTAAATAGTACACTGCGAGGAGTGTTTGTAATAGTAGGCTGACAGTGATGGTGTGTTTGGATTATGGTTGGTGGTTTTTGATAAAAAATAACAGTTGAGGAGTTTAAACTTTGGCCTTCAATACTTATTTCTCTACCAACAACATAGTAGCAAACAACATATATAGAAATGGTTCCAGTTTTAAATTCTTTATTTTTTGACTGTTAATTTGGCATATAAAATTGTGTTTTATTTTGTAGAAAATGTTAACCAAATAAATAAATTAATTATTTGTCTACTGCTTACAGGTGAGATATACAATTGTTGTGCGACGAAACTCTTCTCTTTACATGCAAAGTATGCTCTTTCCTAGCATCCTTCTCACCACTGTGGCCCTCCTTGGATTCTATCTTCCTCCGGATTCGGGAGAAAGAATTGGGTTGCAAATAACAATTCTCCTTACTTTTATGGTAAGTGTTGACAACTCGTAGATGCTTTATCCAACTAACCGCTCTTTTACACCGTACTCACATCAAGCTAACGAAAGCTTACGAAACGTCAACCAGGGCCGTACGCAGAAAGGTCTTCTCTGCATCCCCCTCAGCCTCCTCCAATGCACGTTAAACGCCCTTATCGCTCAGAAATTTACGCAAGAGAAATTGGGCCCGAATGCGTTAAAGCTACTTTGTATTTCTCCCAGAAATTTTTTTGCGTACGACCCTGACTTCAAAACCATATTTGCTGCAGATCAGAGGTTCTCAAGCTTTTACGGTTTTTGGGCTGTGGCCCCCTTCTAGAAACTCTCAACCTCTGTGCTCCTCTGCTTTGCAATAAAATTTTCAGTCGTCATTTTAGTACCGGTAGCTGCAACCGTCCGATGGTTTCAAGTGCTTGATTATCGTTGACAGGTTAATAGATCTTGCGTCTGTTGCCCCGGACTAATGTCTCGTGGCTCCCTAAGTGGGGCAATAGCTCCGGGCTGAAAACCTTTGTTGTAGATGCTGTGCGACCAAAAGTCACCTCGAGAGAGAAAGAGAGATTTTTATGTGAGACTTGAAGTGTTTTTACTGGGAAGCGACGCAAAATTATAATGTTCAAGACCGAGGTAGAGTTTTTCTTAATGGTTCAATAAAAAAATTACTAGTGCGAAAAAGACATCGCGTGCGGAGAGTCGCTTGTCGCCTGACAATGATAGCTGCTCCATTTGCTTTTGAATGCAAAATGAGGCTGCATTTTTTACCGATTTTTACAAAAATGTGATCGTTTTAACAAAAAACGCGCAAAACATAGGATCTTGAAAAATTAAAACTTTGCCCAGCTTGCTAAATCTATGGGACATAAAAATTAAAGTGAAGGATTCAATCACTTAATCATGTCACTTTGAAACGCTTGAAATCTGTTCTGAATTTCAAATCTGTTCTGAATTTCAAGTTTTCATCGTTTATCTTGCAATTACTGTCACAGCATGAACACTCCTATTCAAGAACATCAAAGAATGGCAGGGCCAACCCTGAATGGTTTTAGGAGGAGAAGGTTAATACTCCAGAAACAGCTCATCTTACAGTTTTGTGCAACTTAACAGCATCGAACTAATCTCCGGATAGGTATGCATGAATATGTAGAGCTTTATGTCTGGGGAAGGGGGGTGCTTGATCCCCCTTAACGCCTCCCCACCCTCTCCCAAATAATCCTACAAAGGTACGGTATCTTTTAATTACACTTACTCGAGAGTTAAAGTTATCTTGTTCTTAAGTAACAAATAATTAAACTGGGGAAGGTTAACAAAGTCATCATAGCAACTTGAATACATTTGAGCACATGGAGTTGGCCGAGTGGTTGGTGCGTTGGGCTCCGAAGCTGGCTTCGCGGGTTCGATGCTCAACTAGGTCATCTCCATGATGCATGTACTTCACTACCACAAAAATCCTAAGCTGCAGTTAAGTGGTTTGATATAAAAATATAAAAAATAACTGCTTTAAAAAAAATAAAAAAAAACTTGAATACATCTGAAAACCAGGAAAACCTGCAGTTTTGGTTACACTTTTAAAAATTTCCATTTGATTTGTACAAGGTTCCGATGTAAACATGCTTAAATCGGAGATTTTGGAAAGTTAATAAGTTAACAATGACTAAGTAAAAGGAAAGCCACCATGCATCAAATTAAGCCTACAGCAAGCAAAAAAATTGTAGTTTGATGTAGGCTGATTGGAAAAAGCGGAGTCATTTTTTGAATTTTTTTTTATTACTTTCGTTTTTTTGGCTAAGAGTATGGATTTATGCGTCAGCTTTGTCAATAATTTTCTTGAGTCCTAGGCGATTTGATTTGGCAATCAATGCGATAGATTTTTATTTGTAATAACTCAAAATCAAACTATAATTCTTTTTATTTTTACCTTTCTCCTTCGAAAACGTCAAAATCAATGTCGGCTGCACTTCAATTTAGCGCTTGATGCGTGGACATTATAGTTTTTGTGTTGCCATTTTGAGATGTATAAAAAAAAGGTCGAATCTTCATTCTGCTAGCGGTATTACGCCGAAGCGTGTAACAAGTGACGGGGCTCATCTCCGCGGCTAAGCAGCTGAGCAACACAGCTCCAAAGGAACGTCGCAGCTGTGCAGAGTTGTATGCGACATTATGTCCAGTTTGACTGCACCGCGAATCGAATCTCAGACCTCCCACCCCGATTGCGATGTCTTAAAAACGGTACTAACCGGCCGGAACCATTTTGATACTTCGCTTTCAGTTTTCAACTAGAAAAAAATATGCCGTGATGAAAGGATCAGATGCGATAGAACAAACTCATTTGGTGATTCAATACCGGCAGTGGCGCAGCCACGGGGGGGAGGGGGTTTACAACTCCCCCATTGAGCCTCAAATGACGTCATACTTACTTCTTTTTCTAATATTTATTTCGAAGTGCTCGATACTTTGTCATTGATAATCTGGTTGTGTAATTGTCATAGTAACAAAAATTATGCAGCGCTGTTTCCTGAATATTATTTTTTACTGTTCAATTTCTGTTGATTATGCTTAATGAAGCAATGACGCTATTTAATTAGCAGGGCAGTGCCGCTCCTGTACATGCAACTGCCCTCGGCCCCTCAGACCTTCCGTAGAAAAACGGCTAAACGATTTCAAGCAAAAATGATGTACGTACTGTAGCTCAAAAAAGAACTAAATCGCTAACATTTAAATATAGTTTTACCAGTTTCACCAAAAAGCACTCCTTTGACTTCCTTACAACAATCGTGCCTTTAACTACCTTCGGTATTTCTGATTTAAAACATTTCTCTTAAAATTTGAGGCCATCTTTTGTTATTATACAACCAGGGGCGGATTCAGGTAGGGATGTGGGTGTGCTGCGTATGCATTCCCCCACCAGCCATTTTCAACAATGTTTTGGATAAAATTTTTCCATAATTTTGAACTTCTGCATAACAATATGCCTTAGTCGCCTAAAGCACGCATAATCGAAACTCTGCGAACAAAATGCATCATATTTGGTGAAGCACTCAAAATTAGAGCCAAAAATACGACAAACTTTCCTTAAAAATTGTCCAAAAAGCACTAAGATGGCCATTGCAGTGTGCAAATTTTCAAAATTTTCCAAAGAAGCATGTCCTCGGACCCCCCAGAGTCGTTTTTGTTACTGAAGTTGTTTAAAATTAAATCTGTTGAAAAAACTACACTTGAAAAGTGACGAAAATTGGTGCCCCCACTCTGAAAAAAATTCTGAATACGCCCCTGACATGAAAATATTTTTTAAAAGGCTTATTCACGCCTGTTTCCGGGTTTAAACGTCTTTGCATGTATTTAACATTCAAACTGATTCAAAATTACATCTACTCCACCAAAGTTTTCTGGATCCGCTTTTGTATACAACGTATACATTCAAATGATACCAAGCAATCACAACGTCGTAAAAAAACATTTCAACCCACTCCATGACGTTGCCTAATTGCCTCATTACACAAAACTGATGTAGTAAAAGAGCCGACGTGAATGTTCTTAGCAGATTGGAAATCTTATCGAGGATTTGATGCGATGTTTAGGAGTATTTATTGCCCAATGATGGTCAAAGTCAGAAGGGAGATGGTCATTTTCTGAGATAGAAAAGACCATCTTTCTTCTGATCTCAGCTATTGTGTAAATAATTAGTCAAATGCAAAACCGTAATGCGTTGTCCCTGCTCTTATGACTTCGTGGCAGATGGAGAAAAATAAAAACAAAAGCAATTTGGTAGTAAACAGTTTATTTTTCCTAGGTTTTTCTTCTTGCTGTCGGAGAGATGTTTCCTGCCTCCACTGGACCTTATTTGGGAGTTTATTTTGTCTTGTGCATGGGTTTGCTTGGAGTAAATCTGGCGATGACAGTGCTGGTGTTACACTTGCATTTTAAACCTGTAGTTCAACAAGATGCAGATGTACAGCGAAAGCGCATGAAAATCCTTATGCAAACAAGACACAGGTATAGGTACAATAATAAAATTTTAAGCTATCTATTGTTCTTATGCTCTATCTATGCCCATTTTCTTTGGGCTAGAAACTCGTAAGCATTTTTCAACATTAAAAGAACAACTGAACCTTACAATTGCAAAACGCTTTCGGTCTTTAAGCTTTTGAAAAAAGCCGTGACACCGGAAATTTATGTTGTTGGATTAATGGAATAGAAAATATCTATTGCATTATAGATTTATTTTCATTGCATTTATGGGATGCATAGCTGATACAAAGAATTTGAAGGATTTGGTAACATGATGACTTTTCGTGAATTTCATGCCCTTGTCAATAAATCAATATTCGATTATTATGTTACGTTGTATTGATGTAGAGGGATGAAAGGATAAAAATACGTCTATTACTTTAATATTTCGTTTTATTTTTGGGAAATTTCTGCCTGTGGTTCGAGAAGAACGTTTAGTGAGCTCTATACTCTGACACTAAGAATGCTAAATAGCGGAATGCTTTCCTCTTGTTTTATTGGAGTAATCATGCTGTAGCCAGGAGACGAAAGAGCTGGTTTGAATTTTTTAATTTTATATGGAGGCCATTGTGCAAATAATGGTTTTTTGACTACACATCTTCACCCCTTAAACATTTTCCTGGCCTTTCTCTTGAGAGTGGCTTAATATATTTTGATGAAATAATTTTCATAAAAGTTATTCCGATCTAATGATGAAATAGCTTAATTCCTTCAATGCAAATCCTTGAACTTTCATAAAGTTATTTCAGCAAAATTTAATATGAGGACTTTCCTAAAGATCAAATTATTTGCTGTATCGTCGGTAAACGGTAAATCAAATTGTTACAGTATTTTCTCCGGAATTTTTTTTAGATGCTACTGCCGTAAAAGTAATCTACAGAAATTGAATAATAATCTTTACAAATCCAAGAAATCAGTTATTCCGAAACCTCTTCGACAATTTCTTCAATTCTGTGATCGTTATTGGAGTTTGAAAGAATACAATGCAAGATGGCTCTACCAGAAAGATCTTCCGGATGAAGAAACTGATCTTCAAAATTCTTCTTCATCAACTAATGATGAAGATGATAGCAGTTGCTGCGAGGAAAAAGATGAAAAATCGAGTTTGCATCAACTCTACGACAGACCAGGGGCAACTCTTTCTCCTAAATATGTCAAGGATCGCAAACTAAAAAAAAACAACTCAAAATATCGAGAGAACAAAGTTTATTCAGAAAAAGATGAAAAAGAATTAAAAAGGCGTAATTTGAACAAAAGATCTTCTGAGCTAAGGTAGGACACATGTTTTTTTGACGTGCAATGTTTTGTTCGTCAGTTTTGTTTTGATGATACAGATGCCAAGAAATAAACAATTCGGATTTGATATCGAGGGAAAAGCACCCAAAATCGGAAGCAGAAAGTGAAACCAGCCCGTCGTATGCTGAATCGTTCCAAAGTCGTAATTTTACCCGTCTTCCTCTCGATGAAGACTGCTCTTCCTCCAGCAAGGTCAGAAGCAATGGCTGGGAAGCAACCCACCATCATCAAAAGTCGCCACAAATGAACGGTGGTGTAAAAGAATCGCCTGGAAACGAAAATCTACTTCAAACTGATTCATTTGTCAACATCCCACTAAATCGGCAAGACACAAGTCCTTTCCGTCAGCGCATTCTCGGAGTCCTGAATGAGCTCAAGAATCATGTTAAAAAGGTACTGTAGTTTGAAAAAAGGTGAAAAGTAGGCTACGTTAACCTAGATCATTGATATAGTTTTGGAACTTAACTTTAGTAAAAAGATAACAGCCAGTACGTTAGTAAACATTTTACGAGCGCTTCGGTAAAAAGGTATGCCATCTCGGTGGTTTTACATTGATTATAGTATAAGTTTTTACCGAAATGTTTGTAAAATGAGTACTTATACTGGCTATTATCTTTTTATTAAAGTATGTTAACGTGATTACCTTAGTAAATTATTTCGCGACTGAAGTTTTAGGACTCATTTGTTTATTTTTCGAGCACTTCTCGGACTTGGGAGTCTCTGTTTTGTCATGATTGGTTTTATCATCACGAGTTTCTAAAAATGAAACCGGGTTCCTAAAAAAAATTTTTGAGAGAAATGGCATTTTTTTACGATTTAAACTAGCATTTATTTAAGAAAAATGTCCCGTAAATAAGTATAATTCTTTAGAGCGAAAAGGAGAAAATTCGAAAAAAAACATTGAGACAGAAACGAGAGAAAAAGAAGCGAAGAGAGAAAGAAAAAGAGCAAGAAAGAGAAGAAATGGAACAAGAAGAGTGGAAGAGCGTCGCAAGAGCAATAGACGTTTTGTGTTTCCGCTTCTACGTTTCTCTGATCGTCATCAGTCACCTGGCATTACTTGGTGCTGCTTTAAACACTTATTTAAGTGACCACAATTTGTCTTTCATTGAACCGCGTGCTTAGATTTAATGATCTAGACTTGATATAAGGCTACTTTAAGCAACCATAAAAGCGTTCCTGCGCCTCTGCATAACTGCGCCCCGCCACCCCTATTTACAAGTTTGTCCTCTTTGCTTTATCTGCTTGTCGCCGGCGCCACGACCTGCACTAAAGTATTTTTTCACCTCTGACTTGAAGAATGCATTAGAGTAAATATGTCATGCTGATGTAAGTTGACCGCCGTAGCCTACCATACAGAAAGAGTTTAGAGGAGTGGACATAAAATCAATAAATTTTCGCGTGGTTTTTCTGATTATTATGTACTCCAAATGTAAAAAATTTGCTTTACTACATTTAGAATCACGTTTTTTGTTTTATAAAAGACGTGTTATCACTGAAATTTCTTGGCAAACGAACGCTGAAAATGAACGCAGGTTTTTTGCTTAGGCAGTTTCGATTTGACTCAATTCGAAAATCGAACCCGAATCTACCGTTTCGATCAGAGACGGACCCTTTATTCACTGATGGGCCATCTGATTGGTGAAATAGGTCTGCAGTAGGCCTAAATGCCATGCTAAGTCAAAAGTGTCGATTCAAAACAGAGAAATTGTATTTCGTTACAAGCTTATAAATTTAATATGTTTTGCGATGGCTTGCTGTTTATGTTTACAGTGCGTGCAGAATTCTGTTATCGAGTTTGGTCTGATCAGAGAAGTTAGTTAGCGCTGTAAAATAGAACTGAAGGTAAAAAAAACTCAGGCCCTACATGGGAAAAGTTTCAAATGTTTTAAGAAAATGCTGCTCGATCTATTAGCTTTAATTTTCGTCGGAAGCTTTGAAGTCCAAAACTTTTGAAAAACTTTTTGATGGCATTTAGAATTAATACAAATGCTTTAGCGTACGGTGTCAAAACTATGATATAAGAATATTCATCCATCAAAATTTTATGATGATGCTAATTTTTGCAAACATTTTGCAACTGCTTTTTTATTGGCTTACCGTACGAATATCGAACTTCGCCAAGGTTTTTTTAGAGTCTGGATTGTCACAATTAGATTTTAAATTGGTTAAAAGAATGGTTTGATAGAACTCGCAGCTTAAATGGGCAGAAATTAATTTAGACCAGACCAAAGAAACGAAATGAAAAAATGCTTTAAATATTGCACTCTCCAGAAGTCTGCCTTATTGAACCAAAATGTTGTATTTAAGCAATTTGATTTGGCTTGCTTCTTTTTAGGTTAGAGTGCAGCAGTAGATTAATTATTATAACGTTTTTTATTTGAACAAAGATTACTGTTTTCAGTAACGCTAATCGTTAAAGTGCCCTCCCTAATATCGTTTTGAGATCGCTTTGTCATTGGAAAAAAACAATGTTACGCGACGACAAAAAATAACTGCTACAATTTTTAAAATCACTGCGATCTTGCCAAATTTTCTTCACATACCGACTCTGTGAGTAAGGAAATATATTAATGAAACAACGTCACATTTTGAGCGGCCGGTGGCGTTGTGTTAACTACATCGCTATTGGCCCGGAAGGTCTGAGATTTGATTCCCAGACCGGTCAGACTGAACTCCGCGTCACTAACAGCTTGCCACCGCTGCGATGTTTCTCCGAAGCTGCGTTGCCCAGGCGCTACACCGCAACGATGAACCCGCCACTTTGGGGTAATACTGCGAGTGTAATAAAATATTAAATTTTTTTCTTTGTATTGCTACCAGTTAATTTTGTTCGCGATGTCGAGTGCGTCAAAGCGCTCTTTTAGTGAACATGGCAGGCGTGCAGACCGCAGTATGTGCTTCCCCAACCATTGGCTTCATAGCTTAGATTCCACCTGTCTGTTTGATTCTGTTTCACGTCAAACGACGTCAGCTCGTTTGCGCAATTGTAGCTATGTGGAACGATTAGGCATACATGTAGATGACGTCATAAACTGAACGCTATATGCATCTATGTCAACATGTCGTCATAATTATCATAACTGGGAAAGATGGTAAAGCAATTTGGGTTTCTATTTTAACTGAAGGACGAACGAAGGTTCTGAGTTCTTCGTATGATTGCGTGGGAGTGATGAGCCTGAAAAAGTTAAGCGGTTTTGTCGAAGTCAATTCAACACAAAATTCTGCAATTTCTAGAGCAGGTCAGAGAATTTAATTCAAAAACAGGCCTATAAATATAGATACTGAAATCAAAACAAGTCAACGCAGTTGAATTGTAATGCTTCTTTGTATTATCAAGCAAGTTCTTTGTACTATCAAGCATCACAGCATTATTTAAGCGTTTCTGTTCAACTTGCAGTTTTTACAGAAAGAATGCACTGTATAGCCCAGGGGTGGCGAACCTATGGCACGCGTGCCAGATGTGGCACGCCGCAGGTTTTTTCTGGCACGCCACTTGATACTTTAAACCTTTTTTACACAATCGCCCCTTTGCGAAAAGTGTGCGTCCAAATTGCCCCAACAAAGCCTTCACATTCGTAGAGCTGCTATTTTTCTTTAAATAGCAAACCAAAAGAAAAGATTTTCATGTTCGCAGAATTATACTGTTTTTCTACTGAAATCGGGTGAAGACCAAAAAATAAAGGTCTTCACTTCCGCTGAACCACTTTCTCCACAGTTCATTCAACGTAATGGCACGGCATTAGCTTGCTAAACTTAGGTTTGATAATTCGCCACGTTCGCCAAAAAAGGTTCGCCACCCCTGGTGTAGCTTGCAGTTACTCGTCAAGCTTATTTCGAAGCTACCTTTTACCAAAATTTTTCATTTCAGTTTTTTGAGATAAAAAAATTGACGTGCTATTATAAGGACCGTAAGTTTCTGTAAGCTTAGCTTATAACTTCGCACCATGGACGCCTTACGTCTGATGGCCGGTACTCCAGCTAGAAATTTTGAGGAAATTGACAGACTGCTTTCTTGCCCCATTTGCTTGGAAGTATTTAGCAAACCTGTAGTTATCCTGCCTTGCCAACATAACCTTTGCAGAAAGTGTGCAAATGATGTCTTCCAAAACAGAGGAACTCCAATGGGATCAGGAGGACGATTCAGGTGAATTATGACGTAAACTTATAATATTTTATGACGAAAATCGAATGACTCAATATCAAAAAGCGAGAGGATAGATACTGTACATGATAACCTATAAATTTATTTACGACTGGAAAAAAATTTAGAAATTATGTACCGCATAAACCGCTTCCAATCCGGGAAGACTATTTTGAAAATTTAGATAGATAAGTACTTCACTTTTCCATTTGAAAACAAACGCATGGACGAACCAGTGGTGTAAAAAGTATTTTGAAACTTTATTTAAGTAAAATTACTGTAACTGACGGCAAAACTACTCGAAGTAAAGTAGAAAGTATTGACTAAACAAGCACTTAAGTAAAAAAGTACTCATTTAAAAACTACTCAAGTAAAAGTGTAGCGTTCTCAAACGTAAAAGTGTCAACTGCACTCTTGTCGATGATGTCTTCCTTTGAAGGTGGCAAAATGGTAAAGCAAAAGAAATTATTACCGCCCAGATGACCGAGTGATTAGATCGTCTGCTTCTGGAATGGTAGACTTGGGGTTCGATTCAGAGTAGGGTTAAACCAATGACTTAAAAGTTGGTATCCATAGCAGTGGCGTAAATTTGTAGAAATTATTGGGGGTGATGAATCATAGCAGCATCAACTAAAACGTTACGATCGTGTCAACTTCTGGGGTGCTCCGCCCCCCACACCCCCCAATGCTGTTCTTCTTTGCACGTTACCTCGTTTCAAAAGTTTTGAGATTATGAACATAAACGAACTTCTTCAACTATTAAAGACTGAACAATATCTACAAAATAACATTTTGGTACAGAAAATAAGCTGAATGTTTTCGGACAAATCAACAGTTTTTTTCATTTTTGTCCTATTGTAAAAAGAAAGTGGCGTAGGTGCTACGCGTGGGACGAATCCAGACTCGCTCAGTAGTTGCCCTTGTTTCCGAGTTTTCCGCTGGAATTTTGCTTCTGATTTCTTCAATTTGCTGCTTGTTAGATTCCACCAAGCAGAGGTAATTGTCATGAAGCATCTTATCTAAGGACGCAACAACGAGGCTTTGGTGGGAGTTGAATCATCAACCTTGCGATCATGGCCGTCGTAAAAACGACGCTTCGAAACACTCGACCACGCTGCCGGCACTCGGCCACGCAGTCTTTCATTACAGCATGATCAGAAATATAAAGTCAACGCATGGCAAACTAATATCAACAAAAAGCAAAACCGCAAGGCTCCGAGTCGTACCCTTGCTGTTTTGCTTTTCGCTTGAATTAGTTTGCCCTGGGCGCGTTAGCTTTTCATTTTCGATCATGTTCTGATGAAGGACGGCAACGTGGCCGAGTGGTTCTACAGCGTGGCGGAATGGTTGTCGGCAGCGTGGTCGAGTGTTTCGGAACGTCATTTTTACGACGGCCATGATCGCAAGGTTGATGGTTCAACTCCCACCCCAGCCTCGTTGTTGCGTCTTTGAATAAGATGCTTCATGGCAATTATCTTTGCTTGGTGGAATTTAACAAGCAGCAAATTGAAGAAGTCAGAAGAAAATTCAAGCGGAAAAATCGGAAACAAGGCCAACTTTTAAGCGAGTCTGAATTCGCCCTACGCATAGCGCCTCCGTTGCTTTCTCGTGACAGGAGGATAAAAATAAAAAATCATCATCATTAAGGACGGTCGAGTTGTACGAAAACGCTCGGCATATTTTCTGCATGTTATTTTCTGATTAAAAACGTTCTATGTTCTGAACTCACAGTATAATCTGTTGCTACGATATGGACGTGAAAGATCTCCTTTCTCCCAAAGTTATATTAGGCTACAAGGTTATAACAAAGATAAAGCTAATATGAAAAGAGATGAATCAAATCTTGATTAATTAAAATGATCACTAATTGTGACGAAACTCTTACCTCACAAAAAAGAAATCAATGGAAACGTAATAACTAGGGCGATTCACGGTCAATAAAGTCAATTTTTTTTTTTGGATGTAGAAAATAACTCTAAAAATGTGGAAACAAAATTTCACGGTCGTAGGATCAGTATTTATGAAGTTATAAAGTCAATAAATGTCAATTTTTTGTTTTTTTGGTCAATTTTTTTTTATTAGGTCAATTTTTGCTTTCTTGCTTTTTTTGCGCGATTCTACTTTATAGCCTACTTAAAAAGAGATGTCTTAGATAATTTAAAGATGGGGGTTCGTAACTGTTGGTGGTACCAGGGAGGTGCATGCTGTCGCCTGACTGTTACCGGTATTACAGTTTTACTCATGCTTAATTTATTCATGTAATGCTTGGTGTGATTTGATTGATTTCGATTGTAAAGATCTGTTCAGACAGCTTTGCAAGATTGCAATCTCAGCAAAATTGGATTGTGATGAAATAAGCTTTTCGATGTGTTTTCATTTGTTACATATTTTTGTCGCTACGTGCCGGTGGTCAAAAACACTAGAATTGAAAAGACAATGCATTAGTTATTCGAACATACTTTGATGTTATACGGATTGCAATACAGCGAATAGCAAAACAATTGAATTATATGTGCGTACATTATAATCTAAGCATTAACTGAAGTGACTTTGGTGTTTTTTTTTTTTCTTAAGGACTGGTTCTTTCATTTCATTGTTTCGTTTGGTCAATAAAGTCAATTTTTTCATAAAATGAGGTTAATTTTTTGAGATTTTTAGATCAATAAAAAATCGCCCAAGTAATAACCTAATTATTACTAGATGGTAAAATAGTTGGACGTCATTATTCATGTACTGTGTAGTGACGATAAACAAAAGTTTAGATCACAAAACTTTATCATTTTAACCGTATCCGTGCACTTACTGCGATTGCTCGCTGACCACTCCCTCCTCTGCCAACCGCCACCTGACGTTGAATGTTTTACAGCTATCGTATAACAATTTCTTCCAATCTTGGGGGTGATAAATGCATTGTCATCCCCCTCGAAAGATATTGGGGCCCCCCCTATCCCTTCGAGATGTACGCCCTTGGTTCATAGCTTCCCTGCATGCATGACGCTTAGCATCAAAGGCGACATCAAGAAGAACAAGCCGGCAAGTTCATTTGTTGAGCCGTTCGGAACCATGCTTACCATGCTTAGCGAGATTTCCCCATCTCGAAGTGGCAGACAGGTGGCTCGAAGCTTTTAAGGAAGCTCGTTACAGCGCCTCTATCGCAAAGAAGGATAAACATATGAATAAATAAGCATTAACTCAGAAGCGGAAACTGGCTTATTTCTGTTAACACTTTAATTTTAGCTTTGCAATTTGCTTTTTTCCATAATTAAGGTTGAAAGAGAAATACGATGGCCTAGTTTTACTGCTAGGCCTACAGGTTTATGTAATGAATATATTACTGTGAACATATTAAGCATTTTCTGTAACCTGCGGTCATGCAGTTACGGTTATGCAGTAATTACAGACAACAGTGACATTGCGTTCATTGTGATGCAAAAAGCCCACAGCAACAAGCCAACATAAATTGGACATGTGGACCGGGTAAATGCAGGTGACTGAAACCGGAGCAATTAAGCTTTACACGATTCAAATGCTATGGAGTGTTGGCGTTTAAAACAACTAAATGTTTAACCCTGAACACGACCCCCCTAGTTCGAATTTTACCAAGGCACCATGCATTGCATGCGACGCAACTTTGCAATGCAAGGTTTTAGGTGCAACTAGGGATTTCAAGTGAGAAGACTAGTAGGCCTACGTAACTCAAGGACAGGACTACTTTGTACTTTACGAAAATAAAAACTGCCCAAGCACCTGTAGTGTTACTTTGTATTAAAAGTATTTACGTAAACGTAAAAGTAGCCCCCCCCCAAAAAAAAAACTACTCAAAAAAGTAGCCTACTCGTTACCGAAAAATACTACTCCACTCACGTAATTAGGGATGTGCCGAGTTGAGTCAGAGTACTCGGCCGAGTAATAAGGCATTACTCGGACTCCGCCGAGTCCGAGTATTAATTGATACTTGACCGAGTATTAAACCATTATCATTTTAACCTTTTTTTAGCTTTTTATCCGAATTTGGGTCAAAATTAGAACTTCATGACCTTTTTTTTGCTCTTCACCTCATTTTGAGTTCATATTTTGACGTCGTAGACACTCGGATTCGGACTCGGCCGAGTAATGTCGTGAATACTCGTTACTCGGCGAGTCCGAGTAATTTTCCTCGAGGCACATCCCTACACGTAATCTACTCAAGTAAAATTGAGTTGAGATGAGTTACTCAAGTAAAAGTATTTCGTTACTTTACACTACTGGGCATAGTATGTTGTAAACTTGTAATGTCGACTAGTAGGATTAATTGTGCTGGGTATGCTTTACAAATCAGAATTGGAAAGCATTAACCTTAAGGCCCAATAGCATTAGCTCTTACAAACAAATGTTTTAAAGATAATTATTTTTTTTTTGCACGTCATTTTTTCACACTTTTACTGAAGTGTCGAAGAGCAGTTTTCCTTCGCTAACAATCTTGCAGAGCTAAAAATTCCTTCCAATTGTTAGCATTTTAACCCGCGCTTAGAACAGAAAACGCGGCGTTGAGGCAACTTTGTTCGCAGAAAAATAAACAATAATGCCTAGCAGCAGAGAATTTAACAACAATATGGCATGCAACAAGTGTTTTCGAGCAAGACAAAATACCAGAAGCTAGTCTCCGTAGTGTTTAGTAAAACAAACTTATCAGCCAAAACTAATGTAGTAATTAAGTAATAAAAGCTGTCTGCGATGTAACAGATGCCCTACTTGTCGCTACGAGGTGATACTTGATCGCCATGGTGTGTACGGTTTGCAACGCAACCTGCTTGTAGAAAATATTATCGACATCTACCAGTCTGAAGACAGAAACCACAGCTTCAAAAAAGTGGAAGTAAGTAGCCCACTGAAAGATTAAAAAGTATGAAACATGTTGGACTGCAAGTATAACTTGTATATTGTACGCAAGTCGGCCACTAGAAATATAGAAACGTTGCCTCCTCGTGAATAAAACCTTGCGTATGATTTTTCGCCTTCTTCCAGCAAATATGAAATGGCTACCAGTGTGTCTATAGCAGAGGTGACGAACATGCGGCCCGCGGGCCGCATGCGGCCCGCGAAAGAATTTCCTGCGGCCCGCGAACATTTTGGCGAGACCAGCACTTTTAAACATTTTTTTCCCGTCTAATCTTTGCGATGCGATATCAAAAGCTGAGCCCCTGATTTAATCAAGCGCGTATCACACAGTAATTATATAAACGCTCAAAACAAGTCATCTGTTTCAGGATTCAGCAGTTCATCCATTGTTATGAAATAATAATAACATAACTCGAGTCCGTTGCAGCTTCAGCAATCAGCATAGTGCACCAGTTTACGGGTAACTATTCGAGTGAGAGCTTAGCTTACCTTACAGTAGTACGAATTATGTGAGTTTGCGGAAAAGAATTGGTGAGGTGGCAGTACCATTTATCATATGCAAATTTTACTGCTTTCTTAAGATATTAGTTATTCTTTTTTTAATCTATATTTAATTAGCCGCTTGTCTTCAGCGATGTCTTCAGCGAAAAAACGAAATATTGTAGATGAAAAAAAAGTATTTCAAAAAGATTGGACCGATATCCGATATGTTTATGACCAGGAGCGTATTCAGAGAGGGGCCATTGTGCCATCCTTCCCCCTTTTTGACTCTGCCTTTTAGTAAAAAAAGAACAAAACTAATGGTGCCAAGTGACTGAAACATGCCAAACTCTTTTGATGGTTTCTGTAGCTTATGGCCAGTGGCTAATCCAAGGGTTAGAATGAGAAGTATGCATCCTCCCACCAGCCATTTTCAAAATAGTTTTTGATGTATACAATTTTTCCATAACTTCGAACCTCTTCGAGAGCGATAAGCCTTACACCTTAAGCACGCATAATCGAAAATGTGCGCGCCAAATGCATCATATTTGGCAAAGCACTCAGAATCAGGGTCAAAAAATTTAAACAAAATTTGCCTGAGAATTACTCAAAAAGCACTACAAATAGCCATTACAGCATGTAAATTTTCAAAAATTTTCCGAGAGAGCATGCCACCGGACCCTCCAAGAGCTTTTCTTGTTTCTCAATCATTTTCAAATTTGTTCTGCCGAAAAAAAAACGCTTTAAAGAAATATGGAAATTGTGGCTTCCCCCTTTTAAAATTTCTCGCTACGCCACTGTTTATGACTAAAAAGTTATGCGGCCCGCTTGCTTATTGGTAAGTAACAAAGTGGCCCGCGACCGCAAATAGGTTCGTCACCCCTGGTCTATAGCAATGGCTTTGAAAGTTTGTTACCTTCAAATTATTTTTTGCTTTACCGAAGCGTAGTGTAAGCCTGATTGTCCCACTAGACTTCTTGCAAATAGGCAATAAAACGCATTTGCATGTAGAAGTTATTCGGGCAGTTTTCGTTTTTAGACTTAAATACAATAGTCATCGTAACCTACATTTGACAAATCTTTTCATGAAACGGCTACCATTTTTGTGCAGACGCTGATGTGTGAAGAACATGAAGAAGAAAAAGTAAACATCTATTGCATTTCGTGCCAAAAACCCACCTGTTCATTGTGCAAAGTATTTGGTCAACATCAAAGTTGCGAGGTAGCTCCGATGGAAAAAATATATAAAGAACAGAAGGTAATGTTTATCAATTAGTTATCTAGTAAAAAGTTTTGCCCTAACAGCTGCTGTGTTTAACACCCTTTGGGTAAAGGCCTAGGCTAGAGGTTATGCGAAAGCCCGCATGCTGAAGATCTTTATAGTTGGTCTCGCCTTGAAACCCCAAAACATCTATTCTTCGTCACAGAAGATCCAAATGTCACAGAAATAGAAGTCACAGAATTTGGAAACGCCTTCTCGAGCTACTACCCCCGTTACCCACCGAGAATAATCGGCCTCGAAGAAGCAAATGAGAAAGGCTTTGCAGTTAGGGAAACATTTTGTAGTTGGATGCAACGTACGTCAACATTTCTGCATATGTTTCGTGTTTAAATAGTAAAGTTATTACAGAAAGAAATATCGGATGCCATAGCTCAATTGGTAACCGGAAACGATAGAGTACAAGCAATCATTGTTCAAACCGAAGAACTGGTTGAAATGACAAAGGTAAGCAATTAGATTATTTAACTGTTCGCAGTGGCGTACGCACGGGGGTCAAACCCCCCCCCCCATTGAAAATTTTAAAAGAAATGAAAACCTCTCTTTTTGGAACGAACCGCCTTTTTTCATATATTGCCGAAATTGCTCTCATGTTTTTCTGTGCTATCCAACTTGCTTATAAAATCTTGAAAATTTTTCATTGTGATGCAATAATAGGCCTACTAATAGTCAAACTTTGCTTGTGCGCTGCGCTTGACGTTGACGATTGCAAAGAAAGAGTGATGTTTTTAAGGCAAAATCGTTTTTACACACCGTAACTGTCTCAGGAGCTGTAGTGCTCTGTTTCCCAGACACCCCGATTATGTGCTTGAGAGTATCACATGATATCGACGCTGTGATTTGGGTGAAAAATACTTAGATATATTCGACGCTGTTTTTGACCTTAATCACATGATTAGAGATTCCTCTGGCACGTAATTTATTGTAATTTAAAAATATTTCGGTAGGGAGGGCAGTTTTTGCTCATGCTTCACCGTCTTCAGTTTTCAAGACAGGGAAAACTGTCCCTTTTATAATGAGAGCAAATATAAATGTTTTTATCAAGGTTTATATGCGTTGTTTATATCAATGTTGATTCTTGAAAAGATTTTTTTGGAGGGAAGCAATTACCTGTTTTACCCCCTGGCTACTCCCTGTTTGTGACGTTGCGAAAGCTTGCTTACTTATAGTCAGTGATCCTTTCTATGGCCCAAAAATGAAGTCGACTAAAATTTTTTGGTAAATTTTTAACCACGATCAATTGACAGCTTCAGCTTTTGTGAAACCTTTTCGCTCCTAAATGAAGCGCAAAGAATCAAGCAAAAGTGTGAATGAAATATCTGCATTGTTTTCTTCGTTATGGCATTATAATAGCTGTGACGTCACTGAAACTTACGTCATCACGATGTGACGTCACTAAAACCCTCCCCATTGAAAAATCCTGCGTACGCCACTGACTGTTCGAGATTTTAATTGCGAGAGTTTGACTCAAATACACGTTGCTCTGTAAATCTTTGCACCAAAATAACCAAAATAATAATACAGTGAACAAACTGTAAAATTACTGCAGATATAACTAAACGTACATTTATATTTTTTACTTTTTAGCAAAGGTGGGCACAATTGCGTCTATCGTTAATTCGTTAATAACGAAGCTAACTTTTTCATTAACTAGTTAATTCGTTAAATTTCTTTAAAATTAACGGTCTAAATTAATTTCCGTTAGTGCCTGATAACTTCCGTTAAATTTTTGTAAACGCTTATTTCCCTTATCGTTGGTTAAGTTTGACATCGATAAGCTAGCAAAATACGACCAATGAGGTCAAAAAGCGAGATAAAAACAACAAAATACATTGCTTGTGAACAGAAAAATAATTACTTGTGAACAGAAAAAAAAAAAAAAATTAAAAAATTTTAAGCTTTTTTTTAAAAGAAACACCGCTATAAATCAAAATTAACGCTTTAACGAATTTAATCAACTTGCGTTAATTGGAGTTGAATTTAACGAATTAACGTTAACGATTTAACGAATTTAATTAACTTCCGTTAATTGGAGTTGAATTTAACGAATTAACGTTAACGGAGGTGCATAACTGTGTCAACGAAGTAGTGGTTAACAAAGCTAACGCTTTGCATTAACTTGCCCTTCTATGTTTTTTAGACTAACGGCCAACAAACTAAAACTAATTTGTGTTCTGCATTTGACCGTCTCTACTCAGTCCTAGAAGACCGAAAAACAAAAATGATGTCTTGTATAACCGCTGATGTGCAAGAAAGGATTCAAGTAAGGTTCTGAAATCAGCAGCTTGAATCGTTTTATGTGTTGAAATCTGTAATTTGTTTTTACCTAAACTTTTTTTGTCCGTTTTCTTTGTCCCATTATAGTAACTTCTGTTTGATTTTCTACGAAAGTGCAATATGGGATTTATTTTTCGTCCATTGTTTCTTGCTTTCGCCATCCCAGGTGTCCTCCCTAAATTTTAGGCCATACTCTATTCTTTATTTTAGTGTATAGGGTTGTACAACTATGCCACTTTTTGCACAATTGCACCACAAGCATAAAATATTTTGTACGTTCAATCTTCTCAGGTGTTGCAAGATATGTTGAAAAATTATGGACAACAGCTTGAAGGTTCTAGTAAACTGATGGAATCATCGCTTGGGTTGCTTGAAGAAAGAAGCATTCCACAATTTTTGAGTTCATCAAGGAATATGATCGAAAAGCAAGACTGTGGTTTTCATTTACACTACTATCAGCTTTGTAATATCCAGTGTTGTGATTCTGTCATGACTTTTGATCTTATTTGGCTGCGAAAACTATTTGAAGTGTGACCTGCAAGATATGTGGGACTCAAAACAGAACAACATTTATTTTTACGTCAAAAAATGCACGTACGGAACCAGTAAAGGAGCAAGTTATTGCTCATCGAGTTATTGCGCCACACTTTAAACAAGGCTGAAAAAATTACACCAGAAAACGAGCAAGGGTAGTCTTTAAAATAAAAAATGAGTCATCAGTACAACGAGGACTCCTTTACAATACGAAAGGTAGAATATCTTTTGGCAATGCGTGCTATTGAATATTATCCAACATTTACCCTGTTCACATATTCAGTAGAGGGTCCAAAATCTTTGCCTACTCGACTTTGTATTTGTATTTAGTTGGATATTTATCCTCCTAAATACGAGAAAGCAACCGAAGCGTTCTAACGAGCTCGCTTAGGAGTTACCGGCCCTCTGTCTATCACAACAAGATGGAAGAATCCCACTAAGTGTCTTTCCCAACGGCACAGCAAGTAAACTTGCCGGCTTGTTCTCCACACTGTCCCTTTAATGCTGAGCGTCAAGCAGGGAAGCTGTGAATACCAATCTTAAGGTCGTTGGTTTGACCCGACTCGGAATGAAACCCGAGTCTACAGCTCCAGAGACGCTCTTACCACTCGGCCCTCTAAGCTGTTATCATATATAAAATATACATTATCGGTTCTTATGTCTTGTTCTTATTTGGCTGTGCAAAACTATTTGAAGTGCAACTCGCAAGATATGTGGGATTCTTTAAGAATGCAAGAGGTAGAATGTCTTTTAGCAATGCATGCATGGTATCAATATTGTCATCCAACATTTACTTTGTTCACAGGTCCAGTAGAGTCTTTAAAAGTTTTGCCTAAACGACTTTATGTGGACAGGGCAAATGAAGCTTTGCCTAAGCGATTTGCAGAAATTATCAAATTAAAGCATTATCATGTTTGTTATTGCAGAGTGATAAACTCCGCAAGATCATCCGAAGTCCGTAAACCTCCGTTTGATATTCAAAATATGGAGGAGTTTCAAGTCAACTTTGATTTTCAAAAAGAAATTCTGAGCAAACTTGATTTTTGTCTTCCTCAAGGTATAAAATGTAGGATGTGACTTAAAGTGATCTTAATACTAGATTTTAAATGGTTGCTATCCCAAGTTCAATTAGCATATGAGCTAGAAAACTAGATTTTTGGTGGGCTGATTGTGCTAGCATTTCATTGATAATGTCGACTAATGCTTCTTTGATGTTGATTTTTTTTCAAATTATATTGAACTGAAAATTCAACAGTAATTGATGGATACTGCGAAGTGAGCTTGCGTTCTTCGAGTCAGCAGCCACCCGTTATATATGTCAAATGCGATCGGCTTCAGCCGCGAATCGAACCCGTCACGTAGGATCTGTCACCTGCGCGCGGTACCGCTAGGCCATGTCGCTGATTGATGATTGTTTAATGCTGGTTGGTCTATCTGTGCTGGTGTTTTGATGATTGACAAATCAGTATCATGTTTGAAATTTGCAAACTGCACTATCGTCTATCTGTAAATAGAGTCTGTAATAATATGTTAGAGAGTCTTCTACAGATTATGCCAAAACCAAGTACGTGTGTGCAGAAAAACATCAATATCAGAGCAACGATTTGCCGATTAACCAAAATTCCACTAACAATGACGTAATTGCCACATCTGATGACGAAGACGATGATGTCACGATCGAAATCGATGCGTGCGATTCGGACGACGCTGCGACGACTCGTAGTTGCTTCAGCGGCGAGCAAGTTATGAGTCAAATATCAGCGGGTAAATTTATAGGCTCAGTTACAACTTTATCTTCCGATATTGCGCAGTTGCAACTTTACGTTGCGAGTCATACGATTGGGCAAATCAAAGCACGACTTAATGGCCACAATGCTAATGCCGTTCATGATAAAAATTATATCTAGAGCTAATGCTTGAAATTCTAACTTGTGTACCATTATTTTTTGTGAAAATAGGCCTATAGCCTATGCATGCTGAGATTCCGAAAAACTTTTTAGTTTAACTGGACGTTTTAAGATATTGCTTAAAAAAATCAAATCTTCATTATACTAGAGAAATTACGCCGAAGCGTGTAACGAGTGGTGGGGCCCATCTCCACGGCTTAGTGCCCGGGCTTTACAGCTCCGAAGAAACGTCGTAGTGGTGGCGAGCCGTCGGCGACCCTGTGCCGATTTGACCGGCCCGGATCCCGAGAATCGAACCTCAAACCTCCCACACGATAGCCTGTGAGCTTCACAATTGAGCTAACGGCTGGTACTAAATATTACTTATTCACAGAAAAAGAAACCGGTTTAGGTTCTATCGAATTTAGAACTTACTTTAGTTATGGATGCTGATGATGACAGCAGAATTTATCTAATTTTAATATATTATTATTTGTTTCTGAGCTTAGTGTCTTCTATTTCTTTTTATGGCAGGTGATGTTCCTGAAGCTTCTCAAACGAATGATCAAGCTAGATTTTCCAACGCTACACCGATAGATGGCGCAAGTGATACAAATTCAAGAAGTAATGCCAACGAAGAAGTAAGTTTATTAAAGGCTGACTTAGTAGAGCACGATTTACAAATTGAGCAATTGGTGGATCATTTTGCTTCAGTTTCTGACGTACGTTAGCTCATTGAAATTGTTCAAGCAAATGACCTCCAATATTAATCTTGTTTATAGGCTTATATTGCTTACAGCAGCAGTATTTAAAAGTTGTAGGTTCTTCTGAAATGATCGGAATGTTTTTTGCGTTTAGCTGCAAGTCTGATATCGGCAAAACCTCTTTCTTATTTGTAATGCTATAATTATTATGTAGAATCAACAATGGACATTGTGGTGAATATCCCAAGTGCGATTTCCTTCTTTCTTCCTTCAATTCTGTTTTTTATCGCTCAAAAATCTGCGACAGATTCTCTCGGTGGTTACTCGCTACAATAGTTCTTATTTTTGTTCTTGAAAAGCTCACTTTTTATCTTTTCTTGTTTTTTTGTGTGATATGTTGGCTTGGTTGCCTAACCCGCAGTCGAGGAATTCATTTGGTAGTCCTAGTAGGTTTGTCTATAGACGAACTGGTTCACTGAAACAATAAATACCGGGTACCGAAAGTGGAACAAACTCGACACTTTGTAAAATTTTCGAATTTGGCTGAGTTGACGAGATTTGGCAACGAGCAAGCGATGACGTCAATAACGGTATGCAGCCTCTGAAAGCGGTCTCATTCTCACTCTTGCGTCATGTTTTTTCGTTTGACTAATCCAAAATTTACGATATAATTAGCGCAAGGCATAGTTGTGTAGTTGAACATTTCTAGCATGTTCTTTAATATCAGAAAATAATCGTAAAATAACCATAAGATTCAATATAGATTACAAATCATGAAAACAATGATCAACAAATAAAAAACATTCATTGCTGAGCAAAAAATCAAAAACTAAGAACAACATTATCAATCTTCGGAATACAGTAAATATGGGACGAAAATAGCTTAAGGAGGAAAAATAAAGCCGCTGTAAATCTCAACACTGGACGTTTCGACAACATAAATTCAGCTGTCATCATCACTCTTGCGTCTCTCGTCACTCTTGTGTCATCATACACTGCTGATGATGACAGCTGAATTTATGTTGTCGAAACGCCCAGTTTTGAGATTTACAGCGGCTTTATTTTTTCTCCTTAAGCTATTATCAATCTCATTTCTCGATTAAAAAAAATTGTCGCTACAAGTAATTTCGGGTAATTCTAATGCCATAATGAACTCCGTAGCCTATACACTAAATTTAGTAAAGCTTTAATAAGTACACAAAAGTGCAAGCCTAAAAAAGAATACCAGCATTGCAACTCGAAATGTAATAAACATAGCATTAGTTTGCTAAGCAAGAGACTGTCTACCTGGTTAACACTACACACAAATTTTCAGTACGCCTATAGTCTCTACACTTAAAGTTGTCAACTGCACAGTAAGTTATCTTAAAAAGCAGATTTGCAACGCTCAAGAAAATCTACCTGAGGCATATCTCGTTGCAAATTACACCGAAACAGAGCGAGAAGTTACCAAATCAAACTACTACATCTCAGATCACACAAAACGAAAAACTAAGCACAAACATTATGTTCAAATAATCGCAGAAGCCACAAAAAGTTACGCACAATAGGCAATAAAAAATCAAAATCAAATCTTCATTATAGGCCTACTCGCGATATTACGCCGAAGCGTGTAACGGGTGGAGGGGCCCATCTTCGCGGCTCAGCGCCTGAGTACACAATACACAGCTCCAAAGGAACGTCGAGCGGTGGCGAGCCGTTGGCGACACTGTGCCGGTTAGACCGACCCGGGATTTGAACCCCAGACCTGCCGCACCGATAGCGTGTGCGCGAAACAACTGAGCTAACGGCCGGTCCAATAAACAATATCCGTGCTAAAATTGTATATACAAAAACAGTATAGAATAATTCGCTTTTAAAAATTTCGCCTTCAAAACACAATATACACAAAAGATCAGCTTTTTTGGTACAACTTTAGCAAGTTAAATTGAATCAAAACATCTAGAATGTCGCAGATCAAACATTACAGTATTACAGGTACCTCAAGCCCAATAATACGAAAAAAGAAAATACAAACGGTAAACTCCGGTCGGCTATAGCGTAATGGTTAAAGGTATCGCCAATGGTGCGGAAAATCTGGAGTTTGATTACCGGACCGATCAAATCCAACGCAGTGTCATCAGTGACTGGTCACTACTGCGACGTTTCTTCAAACAGGTGCTAAGTCGAGGTAGTGGCCACGCCATTCCTTACACGCTTCGGCATAATGCCACGAGTATAATGAAGATTTGACAAAATAACCATAAAAACAAAAAAAGTTAAAAGCAAGTAGGTTATGTATAACGAACAATTGCAGTGTGCAGCGTGCACAAGCTATAAATTTTTTTAAAGATATTGAGTAAAGCAACGCTAATGCAAAATACAGTAAATCAAACATCATTCGGATTTGCACGATAAATATATCTTACAATTTTTGCATGTTTCTTGGAGTTCAACAAGAACGCAAAACCGGATCCTACGAATAAAGCCTCAAATTGAAAAATACAAGCTCAACGCTTACAAACTAGATGAGTTGAAAACCAACGAAATAAAAGCACCAAGTAAGAACATAATGTAACCCTACCGCGCATCAATCTGTTACCGGTACGTAGCTATAGAACCACAAATTCAAGTGACCGAATACCGTTTTAGAGTTGTAGACTTTACAAGTGCGCACTAGCACTCGTTTCTGCAAAAAAGCGTTTAAAAACTGATCGTGAGGAAAAAGTAAACTTGTTGTTGTTGTTGATCGAATAAGCAGAATGATGTCAGCCATTCATTGTCGCTACTGCGTTCTTCCTGATGGGTACCACCTCAAAGACGAAACAAAAGTTAGCGTATCATACAAATGTAATAGAAAGAAAAAAGTAGAGATTGCCAATTTCTGATAAACAGTACAGGCCTACTTAATATTGCTTAGAAAAGTGCGATAATGCCATCTCGATCAATACAAAACATCCACATTGCGCTTAAAAACTATCGAAAGCGACCGATAAATTGTTTTAATTTTATAAAATAAATGTTTGCATCTATCGGCTTGTTTGCAGTGAGCAATTACTGCCTTTCTATACACTTTGCGTTCAGCCAGAAGTATTTTCAGTAATCTCTAATGTGTGCTTCTTAATTTGGTGTGCCTTTTCAATGTACTTCATTGCGTTATTAACATTATCCAATTTCCGCAAACGTGAACCGATATTTAGTAAATTGTCGGCATATTTTTTATCGGTGTCGACATCGGATGAAATAAGTTGGTCCATGATGAATTGAAAACACTGAAAATGTTTTAATGCATCTGATATTTGTTGTAGATCCAACATACACAAACCAATATGAAGTATAGTATCGGCATAATCAAAGTCACTTTCGATATCTGTTGACAATCTTCCACGCATTTGTAGAGATTTACTGAAGTAGCTCAGTGCATCTGAGGGTTTGTTGAGTTCTAAACAACATAATCCAATGTGATGCAAAGTTTCTGCGCACTTGTCGTCGTTTTCGGGATCATCTGCATCGTCTTCGTTTATCTGAAGTAATCTGGAAAAATACACCATAGCACCAATGGGATAATCGTTTTCAAAGTAAGCCTGAGCAATGTTATGTAAGAAACCATCCCAGTTAGGATAAACAGCAACGGATTTATGAAGCAGCGAAATTCTTTGAAAGTGCTTGGAGGCTTCTGTTTCTTCTTTTTTCTTCAAACAACACTTGCCCATAAGAAAATGAATGCTAGCACATTCAGCAGTAAGTGTGATGTCATCCATTTCTTGAGAAACTTGTTCTTGAATTTCAAGCGATTTTTGCAAGTACTCCTCAGCAATCTTGAATTCGTTTTTCTCCAGTAAAGTTTCGGCAATGACCTTAAGACTTGTGGCAAATTTTAACTTCAAGTCGGGAGTTTGTGATGCTTGCTCATAAATCTTTGCAGATTCATTAAACAATGATTTAGCATAGCTTTTCTTTCCAAGTCTCAACATGCAAAAGCCTAAATATTGCTTGGTGTCCGCACAATCTAAATCACTTTCAACGTCTACTGATATTCGTTCTCTGATGTTTAAAGATTGTTGGAATTTGATCATCGCTTCTTGAGGACGATTCTTCTTTAGTAAGCATGATGCGATGCTATGAAGAGTCTTGGCATACGCAGCATCAAACTCAATACCATCTGACATTTCCTCTACCATTGATAGACACTTAAAAGAATACTCCAATGCTTTTTCAGGGTAGCAATTCTCCAAAGTTTCACCAATTTCATGCAGTTCAGCAAAAAGTTTTTTTGGGTCTGTTTCAAAGCTAAAAGACTGTTTTCTTATGTCTTGTGATCTTTCAATGCATTGTATAGCCATTGTAAACCTTTTCATTTGTAATGAAAAAATGCCTATATCATGCAAAACAGAAGCTAGATATTCAATAGTATTGGCATTGGCTGAAGCTTCGTCTTCCAGTATTCTTAGGCAAGCATTAAAATATTTTATTGCTTTAGTTGGGAAATCTTTGTAACATTTGCCTACTCGGAGCAAAGTTCTTGCCAATGATTTAGGGTTAATTGATGCTTTTTCTAGTATCTCCAACGCTCGATCAAAATGTTTTTTTGCTTCATCATCTTCATCAAACCGAAGTAAGCACTTTCCGGTATTTAACAAAACTTCAGAAAGACCTGTGTCGGTATGAAGATCTAACGATAAACGCTCTTTCAGTTCCAAGCATTCTTCAAAACACTCAAGTGCCTCACCTGGTCTATCTAATTTTAGCAAACGTAACCCCTTTTTTTGGATTCGATCAAGTTCCTCTTCATCATCTTCAGAGTCTGAAACAAAGTCAATCTCACTTGAATCTGTGTCATCATCAGCACGTACGTAAAGCTTGTCTTCAGTTTCTACCGACTTTTTGAAGTATTGTTTTGCTTCATACGGCCGATTCATTGCTACAAAGCAATCACCAATATTCTCAAACGTTTCAACCAAGTTATTGTCTGGTTTGTTGTCGCCGTAGGACACCATTTCTCGCATATTCAAATATCTGCGAAAAATCTTTAAAGCTTTGGAAGATTCGCTGTTCTCCAAATAACAAAACCCAAGTTTCCTCAATGTTTCAGCGTAGTCCCAGGAAGTTTCGTCATAACAAAACTCTTGCTTTTGAATTTTCAAAGTTTCTTCGAAGAACATTTTTGCATTGTTAGGTTCGTTTATTTTTATTAAACAAGATCCAACGTTCTTTAAGGTTTCCTTAATATCTAAATCTTCATATCGACAATCTGGGGGGAACTGTTTTGGATGATTTAGCCATTCCTGAAAGTAATGTATTGCTTCAACATGTTTGCGCAATTTCATCAAGCAAACTCCGTGGCTAAGCAAAATTGCCCTGCTAACCTTGATAGTCCAATCGCCAAGTTTTTTCTGGATATCAAGTTTTGATGCCTCTTTAGAGTCATTGCTGGAAGAGGAAACATCAGTGAAAGCAATATTAGACTTTTGCTTCAATTCTTTCAGTAACTTCTCAGCTATGCGAAAATACACCATTGCATCATCGTAAAAATAGCACGATTGCTGGTTTTCTCCTAAAATGAAAAAATTTTCCACAACGTTCAACAACTGGTAAATTTCATTATAGATGTCGATGCGATGAAACTCAGTAGCTACGATTGCATCATCATTTTCCAGAAGCATTAGGCATTCGTCAAAGTCATATAATCTTTCTGTAGGTAGTTTTGTCTGTACATTTTTGACTGAGTACTTGTCCCATTGCAACTTCTTGTTTGTGTGCCTTGGGTCATAAAAGCAGCAAAATAAACTGATGTTAATTAACTGAGGTATTGAACAAAAATGAATTTTTTTCAATTCCAAAGTTTTTGCAACATGGCACTGTAAAGCGTAAGCAATTTGAAAATAGCTAAATGTGCTCGGTTTTCCGGCGATGTTAAAAAAAATTTCGAATGCACGTTGATGAACGCCGTCTTTGATAATATCGGTTTGAGATTTGTTTTTCGTGTACCATCGTAATCGCATTTCACACGCTAAAGCAATGCCATACATGAGCTTGTGTTTTGCATCGTCGCTTAATATACGCTCTCGAGCAAGTTCGTCAATAATTTCAAAGCATGATGACTCTGTAATATCGTACAATCTTCCTAAAGCTACTACAAACAATGTAGTGCTTCGATAGACATCTTTTTTGATATTCAGCTCGGTTTTTAGATATATTTGTGACAAAGTGGACTTGACACCAAAACTTTGAAGATCATTTTTGATTTGACTTTTTAGTGGTTCCCTTTCCTCGTCTTTACCTTGATTTCGGGTTATTTTACTCATTCGTTCCCAAAATTCGTAAAAAATCTTTTGATCGCCATAAACGTAACTTACTTTTGTAAGAATATCTCCTAAATGATACCCATTTTTCAAATTCACATCAGAGTTTAGGTATTCCAACATTTCATTGACTGGTTTGATCAACTCCGTTTTCCAATCCTTATCTTTGGTTCGCTGCTGTCTTCCAATGGGAAATTTGCAGGCATAAGGCATCATGCCATCAAACGAGATTCCCCTGGGAGTAATCCTGTCATAAAACCAGTTCTTTTCCTTATCATCAGGATCTGAATAATCGTTTAGGCTGGTCACTGCCACACTGGGGATGATTGTCTCCTGCAAATTAACCAAAACGGTTTGAAAAATGATGGAAAACCAACGGAAATGCTGCAGGATGCTTTCTCTTCGCTCCTCATTTTTGTTACTTGACATGTCGTCATCCAGTAGTATGGCATTTTCAAAATCAGAGTAAGGTGTAATCTCCTCTCTCGCCAAGGACCCCATTCCAATCAAAGCAAATTGGCAAGGTGAGGGATGCATAATCATGTGACAAAACTCTGCAAGGTTCTTCATTATTCTTCTGTATTTTGCGGTTAACGACGCTTGCAGTTTTTTGATGAAAACTATTTTGTTTTTTTCTATTTCACGCATTTGTTCTTTCAGAACAAGTATTTGAAATTGGCTCAGATCCTTTGCACTATTTGAATTCATAAGGCCGTGTAAATTCATTTCTACTGGCAACAACTGTTTAAGTTCATATTCCACGTGATTTCGCATTACTGCGATTTTTGTTTTCAACTCTTTTGCTTTCTTGATCAAATCTATGTTGTTGTTTTTTGCTCCAGCGCGTGTGAGAATATTAGAGCAAAGTAACTGTAAATCACTTTCAATAGCAGGCTTATTCTCTTCTGGTGATCTGACAATAGCAGCGTTGAAAAGCACAGCACTTCTGATGTAGCTCAGTATGTCATCAGGACTTCGCTTATGATAGATTTTACCCAGTTTGTGCAAAATGGGAGCAGACAAAGCTGGATCGAGCTCTTTGCCATCATTGTCACAGTTTCGCTTTAGCTCGTCCGCAAGATTTTTTTCTATCTCGTCAAGGTTGCTGACCACCAAATCAAATCCATCATCTACGTTTGTACTTTCCTCATTCAATGCATTGAAATGCTCATTTGGTTCTGTTTCGCTCATTTAGAATTAGTTTTACTTGCGCACTATTTACTATTTTTAATAAAACATGGGAACACTTCTACTTGTTGGAAGAATTGTTGTAGATAGAAAATGAAACCCATTCAACAGGACAATTCATTTAATATCTCGCGACTGTATTCTCAGCCAGTGTTGCGTAAACTGTCGTACGCGTGCCGGTACGCAAGCAGCTAAATGTCGGCACCCAGTCAGTTACAAAAATAAGTATAGGCCTACTGAATATTATTTTACACTGATTAGAGCATGTTTTCAAACAGTGGACAGAGTATATTTTTAGCGTAATTTCACATGCTTTCCTAAGCTTTCATGACTTTATGGCAATTCATCAGAGGAGTTAGCATGAAAGCATTTTTGATTTTGTTTACTCCATAGTTGTTGTCTTTCTTTGCTTTATTTTTTTCGTTTGAAATACATAACTGTTTCGTGGTATGACAGAAAGTACCCTGCCGGCAGTGGCGTACGCACGGGGAAGGAGGGGTTCGGGGGTTAGAACCCCCCTCATTGACGAGTGGAAGAAATGAAAACCTCTTTTTTGGGGACGATCCGCTTTTTTTCATACAGAGATTGCCGAAATTGCTATTATGTTTCTTTTTGCCATCCAACTTGCTTATATAATCTTGAGAAACTTTCATTGTGATGCAGTAATACCGTTGGTTAAACTTTTCTGGTGCGTTGCCCCTGAACCAATGATTCATTGAAAATCCACGCCAGGACAAAGTCAATGGGGACTGTTAAAGCTGGAGTGGTGTTGTGGTAAAGCGATTGTTCTCAACGGCTATGGCTGGACCTGACAACGTTTCAGCACCGATGACACTCTTGGAAGAGAATGGTTGCAACGCAGGCAGCTGTTCCGCTTGCGATGTTATAATTTTGAGTTGGCCAAACCAGCCAGTTGGCGCAGTGGTTAAAGACATCGCTATCGGAGCGGGAGGTTTTGGGTTCGATTTTAGACCGGTACCGGCTGCTATCTCAGTTGTTAAGCGTACAAGCTATCGGTGCGGAAGGTCTGGGATTCGATCGGTACAGTGTCGCCAACGGCTCGCCACCGCTGCTACGTTTCTGTGTTACCCGGGCACTAAGTCGCGGAGATGGACCACAGTGGCGTGAGCAAGGGAGAGGAGTGTCGGTAGTCAACATCCCCCTCCCTACCCCTGGACGATCACTGAAAAAAATGAAACTTCAACTTTATTTTTTGTCGCTTTGTCGCTCACAATACGTAAACACAATTCTAAAGAAAAATTTAACAACTAAATGAATACACAAGCGACTGGGAGGCTGCGAAAGAACCATTCAGTCGTCGAGTCATACAGCCCCCCATTAAAGTTCATAAGTCTCAATGAGATAGTGGAGTAATAACAAATGATTGCTTGCCTAATTCTGTGAAGAACTGTGCTACAGATAATTTAGTATTGTTGTAAGAAATTCAATTTTAATTTTCTTTTGAAAGAAATTGGGGACAACATTCTGATTTCCGCAGGAATAGAATTCTATACCTTGCCGCCCTGATGTTTTATACCTATGAAGTATAGGTCACTTTGGGTTGTGCAAGTTCAAGTGGAGCGCTGGGAAATTTTGTGAGCTTCAATCAAGTAATTAAGGAAAGAAATGGGCAGCATGTGTGATCTGTGACACTGTGCATACCATTATAGACAGTTTTTGCAGTTTCCATGTAGTACAGGTCATGAAGTTTTAAGATATTAAACTTAATGTAATACGGATTTAGATTCTCGTGCATTGCACCGCCTCCAATGTTTTCAATGCTCTATTTTGAACGATTTGTAAAGGTTTTTTAAATAGGTGGGGTATGTTATGTTGTTCCCCGACAGTCAAACCGTATGACAAATCAGATTGGAAGAGGGATTAGTAGAGTTTCAATGATGCGTCTTTAGGAAGGGTAGATTTTAACCTACTAATTATACCACTAGCTCTTGACAACTTAGTTTCAAGGTAATTAATATGAGGAGCAAAAGAAAGTTTGGAATCAATTTTTACTCCCAGGTATTTTACAGTTTTACTGGAATGGATAATTGAGTTATTAATTTTTGTAGTAAAGTGTGATATCGTATCCTTGGAGTTTGAGGGGATTATCATACAACGGCATTTGTTGGGATTAATCTTTCTTTTTTGCAACGAACCCACGTTTCTTCCTGCGGAGCTTGCCAGAATTGCTATCATATCTTTTCTGTTCTGTCCAACTTTCTAATTTAATTTCGAAAAACTTTCATTACGATGCGATGCAACAATACCGCGGGTCCAACTTTTCCGAGGTGTTTTGCTTGAACTGCATTTTTGTCATTGATGCTGCTGTGAGGCAATTGATAAGTAGGAGTTTCCTTAAATACGGTGTAGACTTATGCAGTAACTATGGCCGCACACAAATTTTTTTTGATCAAATCTTAACTGTACTGGTTTCATTAAACTCGCTGTAGTACCGAAGCGTGGTAACAAGTGGCAGGGCCCGACCCCGCGGCTTAGCGCCTGGGCAACGCAGTTCCGAAGAAACGTTGCAACGGTGGCAAGCCGTTGGAATTGTCCGATTTTACCGGCCTAGAGATTGAACTCAAACCTTCTGCATCGATAGCGAAATCTTTAACACTGCGCTATGTTGTCCATAACCGGCCGATTTGTTGAAAAATTATTAAAATATGAAAAACTAAGTTAACAATGCCCTGAGTGTTAAAAAAATAAAACTGCTAAGGAAGACCAGACCAACGAAAGATTTAAAGAGGCCTAGGGAGGGGGGAGGCAAAATTGTTTTTACGTACCGTAACTGTCTTGGGAGCTGGAGTGCTTCGTTTCCCAGACACCCCGATTATGTGTTTTGAGAGTATCTGATATCGACGCTGTGATTTGGGTGAAAAAGGCTTAGATAATATCGACGCTGCTTTTTGACCTTAATCGCATGATTAGTAATTTAAAAATGTTTCGGTAGGAGGGCAGTTTTTTCTCATGCTCCACTACCTTCACTTTTCAGGGCAGAGGAAACTGCCCCCTTTGTAATGAGTGCATATTAAATGTTTATATCAAGGTTTATACGCGTTGTTTATATCAATGTTAGTTCTTGATAAAAGGTTTTGTGGAGGCAAGCAATTGCCTGTTCTACCCCTCCGGCTACACCCAGTTTGTGACGTTGCGAAAGCTAGCCTGCTTTAGTCAGTTAACCTTCCCATGGCCCAAAAATGAGGTCAACGAAATTTTTTTTCAGTGACTTTTTAACCACGGATTGACAGCTTGAGTTTGTGTGAAACTTTTTCTCTCCTTAAATGAAACGCAAAGAATCAAGCAAAAGTGTGAATAAAGTATCTTGATTGTTTCCTTTGTTATGGCATTATTTAGCTTAATCACGGTTAGCTGCATTGCGCAGTAATTCAGACTAGAAACCAGTGCTGGAACGAGGACCGAACCTACCGAGACCGAGACGAGACATCATAGCTTCGAGACCGAGACGAGACTTTAAAGTTACGAGACACGAGACTTCATGAGCCAAAAATTAGAAGATATAAAAACGATTGTAATACACTGGAGTATGGGCTCTACTAAGCCAAGATATTGAAATAACTTCATGGCAAAATGACATTAGCAAAAACAAATGAAGCAATGAAGCCGTCGCGGTTATGAACTGATGTAGCCTATTATAAATGTGCTATTGGTCATATCCTTTAAACAATTACAATTAATGATTTAGCGAGTTCACCATAATAACAACGAAACAGCTTATTATCACAGAAGATTTAAGTCCTTGTAGCTTGCAAGGCAAGCAATACCTCTCGCAGACGATTACACGGCCCAATATTCTTTTTTAATCTAACGAAAAAGATGTCAAGAAAACTTTAACCAAAAAGTCATGGGTAGGCTATGTTGGTCTAGACCAGGGATGTCGGCATTGCAGCCCACTATCTTCTGTTAAAACAATTTTTTAGCAAGTTTATCAAGTATTGAGCACGAGAGTGTTCATGAAATTTAATCAAAGCACTTTATACTTTATATTTGATAAATAATAAATTAATTAACATAAACATTTTAAAGCCATTGTGACACCATGCATTTTTGAAAATCTATCTGGTTAATAACTTTCTCATAAAAAGAGCTAGCTCAAATCTGGAAGCACTTCCCATGTCGGTAACCAAATTTCCTGCAACTGTAATCCCTGCACTTTTTTCGATTTGAAGCCTTTTTTGGGCCTGGACTGCTGAGAATAATCTTTTGATAACTGTTGTAAACCAGACGAGAATAGCATGTTTCATAGGGAACAAATTTGTAGAAATCTTAATTTTATGACATATGACACGATACTCTCTTGAAAATTTTTTGATTTGACACACCGTTTGCCCATAAAAAATAGGCCTATATCAATTTTTTGGACGTGGCTAGCGGTCGTTATGTCTTTGAGTGAAGGCCATATTGTTAAAAGTTAAAACCAAATTAACATTATTGGATTAATTATTACATTAATTAATTATATTAATGGATTTTTAAATTTTCTTAGTTGTTAAAAAAGATGCATTTTCAGCAAAATGCGGCTCAGTACAAGGCCTACCTATCAATGGTTAGTTTTTTTTTTCTAAGAACTATAATATAAAATATTGGAATTCTGCTCGCTTTGCGGCCCAGTTAAATATTTAATTTTGCAACGGGTCCTTAATAAATTAAAACGTTAGACATCCCTGGTCTAGAGTAGATTACCATCGAATGCATGTGCTTAGTGGTTGAAATAGACCAGTTTTCATATATGCTGCTCACAAAAAGAAAGCAAAAGTCTGCAATTCTGCAGGCGTGAACAACAAAGCAAAATAGTCTGAACAAAATGTGGCCAAATGTTTTTGCAAAGTGCGAAATCACGCACAATGTTTTACTTTGAATACATCGGGTAAGTACCATTGTTGCTTCCGCATCAAAGACCTGAATGCTGTTTCAAATCCAATTTTTTTTCATGTCTCGATCGAGACATGACCATTTTCCGAGACTTTCAAGGTCCGAGACGAGACGTTGACATAGCGAGACCGAGACACTCAAAAATGTGTCTAGAGACCGAGACACGTCTCGAGACATCCAGCTCTGCAATTACAATCCTATACACTTTAGCACTTCTACACTACTGAACTTGTAGTACCTTTACGTCATCACGATGTGACGTCACTGAACCCCCCCGTCATTGAGAAATCCTGCGTACGCCCCTGCCTGCCGGTACACTATAGTAAAAAGCAGAGGTTGGCACCATTTCGTTAATCGTTAATTCGTTAATGACGAAGCTAACTTTTTCATTAACTAGTTAATTCCAGTGGTGTAAAGTAACGAAACACTTTTACTTGAGCAGATTACTTGAGTACTTTTTTTCGGTAACGAGTACTTTTTTGAGTAGTATTTTTTCGGCTACTTTTACGTTTACTTAAGTACTTCTAGTATAAAGTAACACTACTTGGGTAGTTTTTATTTTAGAAAAGTACAAAGTAGTCATTGAGTGACTAGTCTCACTTGAAATCCCTCGTTGCACCTAAAATCTTGCGTTGCAAAGTTGCATCGCATGCAATGTCACTGTAGTCTGTAATTACTGCAAGATCGCAAGTAACAGAAAATGCTTAATGTGTTCGCAATAATATATTCATTCCGTAAACCTCTAGTGGGCCTAGCTGTAAAACTACTGACTATCGTATTTCTCTTTAAATCTTAATTATGGAAAAAAGTAAATTGCAAAGCTAAAATTGAAGTGTTAACAGAAATAAGCAGGTTTCTGCTTCTAAGTTAATGCTTATTATTCATATGTTTATCCGTCGTTGTGATAGAGGCGCTATAACGAGCTCGCTAAGGAGTTTCGAGCCGCCTGTCTGTCACTCCGAGATGGGGAAATCGTTAAACGTGGTTCCGAACGGCACAACAAATCAACTTGCCAGCTTGTTCTTCACGCTATCGCCTTTGATGCTAAGCATCATGCAGGGAAGCTATAAATACCAACTTTTAAGTCATTGGTTTAACCGTACTCTGAATCGAACCCCAAGTCTACCGTTCAAGAAACAGACGCTCTATCCACTCGACCATCTGAGTGGTAATAATTTCTTTACCATTTTTCCACCTTCACAGCAAGTTATTATCGGAAAGTGTGCAGTTGACGCTTAAACGATTGAGAACGCTTTACTTTTACTTGAGTAGTTTTTAAATGACTACTTTTTTACTTTTACTTAAGTGCTTTTTTTAGTTAATACTTTCTACTTTACTTCGAGTAGTTTTGCCGTCAGTAACAATACTTTTAATTAAATACAGTTTCAAAATACTTTTTACACCACTGGTTAATTCGTTAAATTTCTTTTTGAAATTAACGGACTAAATTACTTCCGCTAGTGCTTGATAGCTTCCGTTAAATTTTTGTAAACGCTTATTTCCCTTACTGTTGGCTAAGTTTGACATCGATAAGCTAGCAAAATACGACCAATTAAGTCAAAAAGCGAGATAAAAACAACAGAACACATTGCTTGTGAACGGAAAAGTTGCTTAAGTGTTTAAGCAAACATTAATATTAAAAATTTTTAAGCTTTTATTTAAAAAGAAATGCCGTTTTAAGTCAAAATTAACGATTTAACGAATTTAATTAACTTGCGTTAATTGGAGCTGAATTTAAAGAATTAACGTTCACGGAGGTACAATAACGTTTTGCATTAACTTGCCCATCTATGGTAAAAAGTTATTGTAGCTTACTGTTCTGTTATTATTAAGTTACAATGCATTTTAGCATATTGTTTGTTTTCTATTGCATGACAATCTTTTTATTTATTTATACAAATATTTATTTAGAAAACTACTTATTTGCTCTTTGTAATCACTTCATACCTTACAAAATACAGCACCAACATAGTTTAGTACAGATTCATTAAATTCATACGTTTCACTTTTTGACCTGACAGAGATAACTTTCTATTAGTCGTGAATAAACAAACGTTGAGTCTAGTGGCACATATTTGTGAAAATTATTGGGGTTAATGAATCATCGCAGCATTAACTAAAACGTCAAGATCGTGTCAACTTCTGGGGGACGGAGCCCCCAACCCCCCACTGCTGTTCTTCTTGGTACCTTACCTCATTTCAAAAGTTTTGAGACTATAAACATGAATTTATTTTACATTCAATCACACAACTAATAAAAGAACAAAGCCTTCTGCAAAGGCAGTGGCGCTCCCAGGATTTGGCAAAGGGGGGTGGGCACAACCGGGGGTCTGAGGCAAACTCCCCAGTCGCCGAAGGCTAAGGGAGTCTGGGGACTACGCCCCCAACCACCAACAAAGTTTTGCGGTTTTCACATAAAAAGTTCATTTTAGCACACCTTTTTATCGAAAAAGGACATGCAGTGAGTGCAGTCACTACAGACAATGCAAAAATATGTTTACAGCTTATGTCTAAAAGCAGAAGCTTAGCTAAAATAAGTGAAAGGAAGTTGCAGCCATTATTAGTTTGAGAAATTATAGACTGAAAGTTAGATTTTAGCATTTTATTACAGGGCCAAAGGGGGGGCATGGCACCGTGACCCCCTCTGTGTGCGCCTATGTGCAAAGGTAACGAAGACATTTAGCAACATGATACATTTGAAAAGAAATGCCTAAAAATTTCCAAATATATTACGCCGGATTTCACTTTTCGCAGCGAATTCTTACTGCCACAGCTAGTTTCGCTACTGGGTAGGAGTCGTACCCTTGCTGTTTTGCTTTTCACTTGAATTAGTTTGCCCTGGACGCGTTAGCTTTCTATTTTTGATCATGTTCTGATAAATGACAGTCGAGTAATTGTTCGAAAACACTCAGCTTATTTTCTGCATGTTACTATCTAATTAAAAACGTTCTATGTTCTGAACTTATTATCTGCGTATCTCCCAAAGTTATATTCAGTGGTGTAAAAAGTATTTTGAAACTGTACTTAAGTAAAAGTAAAGTAGAAAGTGTTGACTAAAAAAAGCACTTAAGTAAAAGTAAAAAAGTAGTCATTTAAAAATTACTCAAGTAAAAGTATAGCGTTCTTAATCGTTAAAGTTTCAACTGCACACTTGCTAATGATGAGTTGCGTTGAAGGTGGCAAAATGGTAAACCAAAAAAAATTATTACCGCTCACATGGCCGAGTGGATAAAGCGTCTGCTTCCGGAACGGTAGACTCGGGTTTCGATTCAGAGTGGGGTTAAACCAATGGCTTAAAATTGCATTTATTTGTATTAGTGGCATATTTATCCTCCTATCACGAGAAAGCGATCAAAGCGCTATGACGAACTCCTTTGAAAGTTGCCGGCTACATGTTTACCACACCAAGATGGGGGAATCCCGTTAAGTGCTCTTCCCATCGGCACAACAAGTAAACTTGCCGGCTTGTTCTCCATACTGTCCCTTTAATGCTGAACGTCAAACAGGAAAGCTGTGAATACCAATTTTAAAGTCATTGGTTTGACCCGACTCGAAATCAAACCCGTATCTACAGCTCCCGAGGCGGACACTCATACCACTCGGCCATCGGAGGTGTAAGAGTAGGTATTTGTGGCTTTCCTGCATGATACTTAGCATCAAAGGCGACAGCGTGAAGAACAAGCCGGCAAGTTCATTTGTTGTGCCGTTCGGAACCACGCTTAGCGAGATTTCCCCATCTCGGAGTGGCTGACAGGTGGCTCGAAACTCCTAAGCGAGCTCGTTTTAGCGCCTTTATCGCAAAGAAGAATAAACTTATGAATAAATAAGCATTAAATCAGTAGCGGAAACCTGCTTAATTCTGGTATCACTTCAATTTTAACTTTGCAATTTGCTTTTTTTCATAATTAAGGTTGAAAGAGAAATTCGATAGTCAGTAGTTTTGCTGCTAGACCTGCAGATTTATGGAATTGGAATGAATATATTGTTAAAAACATATTCAGGATTTTCTGTAACTTGCGGTCATGCGGTAACGGTCGCGCAGTAATTGCAGGTAACAGTGACATTGGATGCGACGCAACTTTGCAAAGCAAGATTTTAGATGCAACGAGGGATTTCAAGTGAGACTATTAACTCAAGGACAACTTTGTACTTTTCTAAAATAAAAATTACTCAAGTAGTGTAACTTCATACTAAAATTACTTAAGTAAACGTAAAAGTAGCCCAAAAAAAACTACTCAAAAAAGTACTCGTTACCGAAAAAAACTACTCAAGTAATCTACTCAAGTAAAAGTATTTCGTTACTTTACACCACTGGTTATATTAGGCTACAAGCTGACAGCAAAGATAAAGCTAATAATATACTGATAGCTGCTACGAAGTGATGAATCAAAATTGATCAATTAAAATGGTCACTAATTGTAACGAAACTTTTACCTCACAAAAAGCCAATCAATAGAAACGTAATAAGTAACCTAATTATTACTAGATAATTTCGGTAAAGAGGTTGATTTCTTGTTCCATAAAGCTGCAAGGTACAGCAACCAAAAAATCTGATGAATTTATTTACACTATTTGCAAATAGTGTATATAAATTAGTGAAAATGCATCAGATTTTTTGGTTGCTGTACCTTGCAGCTTTATATTACTAGATAGTAAAATAGTCGGACGTCATTATTCATGTACTGTGTAGTGACAGTAACAAAATCTTAGATCACAATACTTTATCGGCTTAATCGTACCGGTACGCTTACTGCGATTGCTCGCTGGTTACTACCTCCTCTGCCAACCGTCACCTGACGTTGAATGTTTTACAGCTATCGTATAACAATTTCTTCCAATATTGAAGGTGATAAATGCATTGTCATCCCCCTTGAAAAATAGTGGGGAAATGCATTCCCCCGGGATGTACGCCCTTGGTTGAGTCCATCACTCAATGTTTGTGCTCGCAATGTAATAAGCTCACTTAACACAACTATAAAACTGCAGATCGGTATCAGACTACAACCTACAATATAATCAGTTAAATATTAACGATCGCCCCGTAACCTATCACATAAACTATATTTAACAGTATTTGCCTTTAATATCAAATGCATTCCCCGCGACACCCTAAGGGTAAGCGTATCTATAAAAGATTGATAGATGGCTTTAATACTTCTGAGTAACAACTTTGAAATTTAAACACTTTATTTTACTCACCGGTATACCTTCAGTTAAAATCTAAAGGGAAGATCGCGTTTAGTTTGTTAACTCTTTAGCTGAACAAACGAATAATCTTGTTTGCATTGTGCAACAGGATGTGTGCTTCATAATCCAGTAATGGGCGAGAGCGGTTAAAAAAATCGTTTCGCTCTGTTGAGTTGCTCGGTTAAGGTAGGATTGCACTTGCTAAAACTGATTGACTTCAGTGATGCAATAAAGTACGTGAACAAATCACTGCAAATCAAAGAGCAGGTGTCAGATTTTTCAGAAGACTGATCCTATTGTATCAAAGCTCTTCAAAAAGTGTTTGATTGTTTGCTGAAGATCAGTAGACCCATCGATGTTAGCATATACTTTGACAAATTGCAACACATGCAAATCGCTTCTGAATTGGTCCCTTGTGTTCGCTTGATCCATGACCATGACGATCTACAAACACCTGGTCAGATGGTACGTTGTAGAGTGACATCACAATGAACATACAAATTGCGAAAGAGTGATGATACAAAGGATTAGAAATACGTTGAATTTAGCAACTCAGGCTTAACATCATAGTAGGTTTTATATCATAATTCAAAAACGAGTTTACTGTATGAAGATGCGTATACCGATACGCGACATGCAACTAACATTACAAACTATACTGGTCTGCGAGTATGGCGATATAAAATTTGCTAGCTTGCGTCAAGCGAGCTGATTGTTCAATGATGTCGTTACAATCAAGCGTGCGTTGTCTCATTCCCGTCGTCAAGGTTATCTCAAATATTTTTTGGTACCGGGCGATGAAGCGATAAAAGTTGTACCGGTACAATCGGTTAATTTTGCGTGGTTTTTGTCGCGTTGTCGCACCAAAGTTCAACATCAAAATGAAGCAAACAAAAAAATTGGGAAATCGCGTTGTCGTCTGTCGCGTATCGGTAATTACACCTAAACTTCGAATTTGAACCGTTTTACTTTATATTACATCAACCGTAAAGCAGCGGCTACTCTACAAAAAATCAGGGCGTCAAACCGAATCGGAACATAAACCAAAAACCCGTATCAACCGTTTCTTTTCATTAAACCCAAACCGAACCATAACCTTTATAATTTAATAGACTAAAATCTAACCGGAATCCAAGGTCATGAAAATTCTTGAACCTTAACCGGATTTGAATTGTTAAATTAACTGGGTTATTGCTGCCGCTGAGGACACCCTTTATGAGCCACAGTAACATCTTAAAAAGTACTATGAGCCTAAATACAGCTAGTACTTTTGAAAGAAATGCGCCTATGGCTGTGTACCAGAACATAAGCTGAATTGAAAACCGAATTTGAATCTTTAAGTTTTTGCTTCTGCGAACGTGAACCCGATAATTCAAAGTAATTTTAATTTTAACCGGAACTAAGCCTGCAAAATCGAACGACGAAAAACCTGAACCGGAGGTAAACCGCTAAAAAAAAGATTTGCGGAACTTGAACCGGAGCGATATTTCAAGAGGTTCGATGCCCTGCAAAAAATTTTAAAAGTCTACTATTATGACTTCATAATATGACCTTTTCGCTTTGTTTTGATGGCAGGTCAGCGCTGACAAAAACACTAATGTGTTTAAAGTTTGTGTGAAAATTATCAGTTTTCCTGGTACTAGAGCAGGTATGTAATGTAAATTTTCATGCGCGTATGTATTTTTAGTATAACGAGGTTTTGCAGATTAAAAATTAGTAAAACTTGGCAACATTATTTTACTGTATTGTATAATCGGCGTTGATCTGATCTGGTTCCAACGTGTTGAAAAGCAAAAATTTAATGGCTATCAAAAGCCTAATAGTGATATTTTTTTCCTAAAATGTTGAAACTATATTTTGTTTTAAAATAAATATGACGCGAAAATAGCTTAAGGGGGAAAAATACGGCCACAGTGAATCTCAAAACTGTGAAATTACAGTTTTGTGCTGCTTCGCAAACGCTGCTGATGATGACAGCTGAATCTATGGTGTCGAAACTTCCAGTTTTGAGATTTACTGTGACTTTGTATTTCCTCCTTAATACATCTTGTTTGATGGCGGCTTGCAGCTTCATCAATTTCGTTGTTGTTGCAAACAGTCCATTTTTACTCTATCGACATGTCCAATTTATGTGGGCTTTAAGCCCAAATTGATGTAGGCTTGTTGCTGTGGGCTAGATGTCATAATCTCTTTTTTAATTATGACATCAAAAATTCAATTGTGATGCGAAAAGCCCACAGCAACAAGCCCACATAAATTGGACATGTGGACTGGGTAAGTGTAAGTCTTAACTTTTAGGGCTTGTTGTGTACATAGCTAGTGCGTTCGTGATATTCAGTGTGTACTATAAATTTCGACTTCAAATTTTGCATTTTTTGCTACATATATTAATGCAATTTATCCGTTTTTTCAATCACTTCATACTGTACTGCATAGTTTTTGATTTTTTTGTGTGTGTTCTAGATGCAAAAATATAAAAAGAATAATTATTATTTTAGTGTGCTTTTTACGCTGGCTTTTAAAAAAGTTAGATCAAATTACGGTGTGCATATGTTAACGACATAAAATGTATTGCACGATTGCACTATTTTTGTGGTGTAATTTCTCTAAACGTAATATTGGTTGATAGGCTGTCTTATTATATTTTGAGATCTGGGAAGCCTTATAAATCTAATGTTCTGTTTTAAACTTTTTGTTTTGCCTGGTCAGTTGTTTATTGTTGCGATTTTACTTTGCATTAATTTCTCTAAACATAATAATTTTTCTAAACATACGTGCAATTTCTCTAAACATAATATTGGTTGAATAGGCTGTCTTATTACCCTTTTGAGATCAGGGAAGCCTTATGAGTCAAGTGTTTTGTTTTTAACTTTTTGTTTTGCCAGGTCAGTTGTTTATGTTTGCGATTTTACTTTGCATTAATCATGCACAAAAGCTTGTGTGGCATTTTTGGATACCAGTAGTTGGTTATTCTGATGTTAGAGCTTAGTGGTATGATCTTTTATTTCTGTGTTATGTTTGGAGCATTTTAAACTTCAAAGAATTGAGTTAAAAAAGTTTCTGTTTCTTGTACATACAGTAATCAAAAATATTCGCTTGTGTTTTTTTTAAGTGTAACTGATGTTTTTTTTATATGTGCGACGTAATCAGCCTTAGTTTTATGTGTAAATATCTTTAAACTTTGTTTGTAATTAGTCTGAACCTTAGAGTTTGGTTTGGTGTTATACATGCGTAGCTTTTTCTTGATTTGATCTTGTGTTGTTTTTGTTAGGCAAGCATAATCTTTACGTGCTATATAAAGCTAATTTTTACGATTACAGTATAGACCAGCGGTTCCCAATTCGTTTTGAAGCCCGCATTCCTTCGGCAAGGAAAAATCATTCTGGTATTCCTTGCAGTTGCACCGTACTTCACGCGCGCTGTTTCTGTGCAGACAATTAAAAATACACAAAAACTGTGCAAATAAAGTTACACTTAAACCTACAATTATGTACACACTAGGGACAAAACTTACAGACGTTGAACCTCTGTAAAACAGCACTAGCAGAGAACTGGAGAACAAAACTAGCAGAGAACTAGGTAGGCTACACCTTAAATACCGCTGAATAAATTGACTCACTAAAAAGGTTCTACACCCAACCTTGCCTCCAAGGCGAACTAAGTCCAGATTAGGCTAACAAAGCCGGTTAGGCCTACTACTATATTTTACCTCTTCAACTAGGCTGGCCGTATTCCCCTTATTCAAAGAGAAAACAAAAAAACAACGGTTAAATTAATTACTCTCATATACCTGGCAGTTAACCTTATAACTCCTATACCAAACTACTCCCTAAATTTATCCCAACCAGCAACTCACACATCGCCTGCTCTCTTCCAATTTTAGACTAAACAAGACGCCTGTCCGAATTAAGGTGCGTTTACCTATACGCGGCACGCGTCAAAATTTTTTCGCACCTTGTTTGTTTTATTTTACTGTTCAGCGATCACGCGAAATCTGCGAAATCTTTCTACATTTACATACGTTGTAATTTTAGTCGCGTCATCGCGTGTCGGTAAACGCACCTTTAGCACCAACAAATAAGCATCAAATTAAGGAGTATAACTATTTAGTGTTGTTAAATGCTACGATTGTATATTGGCTTTGTTATTATTTGTGGTGTTGATTCTATGGACGAATAAACGAGTTGAGTTGATACACGAATAACAAACACAAGGAAAAGACTGACGTGACTGAGGTTAAGCAACGTCATAAACGTAGACAATGAACATTTTCAATCACACACAGGCACATTTCAGACGTCTCAAACACACAGCTAGGGAGAATTAACGATACCTTTTACCAGCGGTAAAATTGGCAAGTTCTTTTTGCACCCCCAAGGAGTGCGAGCACTCCCAAATGAGAACCGCTGGTATAGACTAACACTATGGAATTGACGAATTGTCAAAAGTTTTTCTCGCTGTAAAAATAAAAATTTATAAAAATTATCTCAGTTATTGTTTTTGTCAAAAGAAATTAATTTTTAAGTGTTTTTTTTTTTTATCTGTTATTGAAATTATGATAGCGTTTCTCATCAAAACCGTTGAAGACTTTGCGTATGATAAACGCGTATATATGAAGAGCTTATATGGAACAAAATCATAAAAGAAACAACTTTATTAAGTTAACGAATGGGAACAATTAAACAATTTATTCAAAAAATTTTCAGGCAGCTAGAAAGGTTTCTTCATCCATGATGTCATCAAGGTATTCATCAACCAACCCTTTTTGTGGTGGCATTTCCAGCTAAAAAATTGATCAAAATTCTAGCGTAAACGAAAACTTAAAGTAATAAACATAAAAAAATTAAGCTAGAAAACGTCTATACTGTAGAAGTAATATTGATGCTCTTATCTTCAAAAGAACAGCCAAGCAGCATCAGGTTTAACTTGGATTTACTCAAATTTTTCCTACAATGTTTTGCAAGTGGACCGCAAACATAAGTTGTGATGACCCTCGCATCCCTCGATTGCGGAAATTATTGAGAAATCAGGGCCAGGTTGATTCAGACAAAACTGGTTGGTTTGACTAGGTATACGACCTCCTCGCTTCGCTGCGGTAAACTTCTGCTACAAATTAGGTCTATCCTACTAGTTCGGTTTCTGTAATCAATTTTCAAATGTTTACATCGGTCCGGACGCTACATTCTTATACGCCATGTGTGTAATTAACTGTGCTACTGACCATTAGGTCTGAGGAAAGCACTTCGGTGCAGTGAGGATGAGTTGAAACATCGTAGCCAGCATCTCCGCATACTTGCTCCAACATCTTGATATTGTTAGGAGTTAGACGAAGATAGCGACAATTCAGCATCTGCCACGCAACTTGTGGGTTAAAATCTGGAACTCTGAAACAAAAATTATCCCAAATTCGTACACACGTCATATTACATTTACAGACGGCAAGAAATACAGAGTGTAAAAGTGGGTGTGTCAAGTTTAAAAATAATTCAGTGTGTGAAATATTGTAGTGTATAAAAGTCTAAAAAAAAGAGATGGTAAAGTAGCAGAATGAAGTGTGAGAAGACAATATACTGTATAGACAATAATGTCTAAAATGGCTAACTCAAAAACCGTTCAGCACATTATGCTTTTGCATATAACCAGGTCGATAACGCCATAGTATAGACCACGAGATCGTCAGCCGAGCTCTTTTTTTACGGTCATTGACCGAATTTTTTAGGCCAGTTTGGTCATAGTGGCCGAAAGAAACATAAAATTTTTAGCATTTTTTTTTCTATTGAACTTATATCGTATTTAGAACTTCCTAACAAATATGACGCAAATTAAATCACCAAAAAGTTTTTAGAATTATGACTCAAAAATTTAATTGTGATGCAGGAAGCCTTTGGAGCCACCTAATTGGACACGTGAATAAGATACTTTAGTTAGTTGTTTCCTCGAAATAATTTCACGTGGCACTGTCGTTGAATAAAAATAATTTGTTTCCACGAGCTTTAAAGGAAAAATGCCCGCTTATTCAGTTGGTAATAATGGCCTTATCAAGGGTGAATCCAGAGGGTGGATGGGGGAGATGCATCCCAATGTCTTTGGTGAAAACATTTTCTCTCTAATTTCGAACCTCTTTGACAACAATTGGCCTGACGCCTTAAGCACGCATAAATTGAAATGTGTGAACAAAATGCGTCATACGAGTATTTGGAGAAACACATCAGAATTAGGAGCAAAAAAATTAAAGAAAATTTGTCTAAAAAATGTTCACAAAACACTAAAGTGGTCGTTGCAATATGTCAATTTTTAAATTTTTCCGGTAGAGTCGTTTTTGTTTCTCGATTTGCTTCGAAGTGACTCTTCCAAAAAAAACATACATTTTAAAAAATGTCAAAATTTGGTGTCCCTTCCCAGAAAAATATTCTGAATGTGGCCCTGACCTGAAGCATTCTAGAGCGCTTACTTGCGCCCTTTTCCGAGTCTGTAGCAGGGATGAATGTTAGGGGCAGCCACGGCTGCATGCAACAACGTACGCGTTTTCGTGGTGTTTCCATTTTTCGCATTTGTGTTTTACAAATCGCGAAAATAAAATGACAATGAATGAATGAATGCACGTCTAACGTCTTTGTATTTGGTTAAGAAAAAAAGTTAAAAAACTAAAATTACACGACACTCTCGGTATTACACAGAAGCTCGTAACGAATGACGGGGCCCATCTCTGCGGCATTGCGCCTGGGTAACACAGAAACGCATCAGTAGGTTGGTGGCGAGCCGTCGGCGACACTCCGATTTGACCGGCACGGAAATCGAACCCAAGACCTTCCGCACGGATAGCGATGTTTTTAACCACTACGCCAACTGGCCTGTCGTATTTGGTTCACATTCAACTTAATTCAAAACTGCACCCTTCTCTCCCCCCACCAAAATTTTCTGGATCCACAAAAATTTCTCCTGGCCATTATTACTGGTAATGATATGAATTCAACTGTCTTCACTACCCAAAATAATTAAGTATTTGTTGTTACCGCACCATGCTTTCGAATTTCTCATTTTAGTGATCGTACGTATCTTGTTTTAAAACTTCAATAAATTTCATTAAAAGTGTTGGAAAACATGGTTCTTAAACTCAGTTAAAATATCAACGAAAAAAAATCATTTGACCGAAAAACTTTGTGCAAGATTTGCTAAAATCGGTCAAATGACTGAAAAAAATTTTTGAAACAAAAACGTCAGCACAATCTGTGAGTTCAGTTGTCCAGTTCTGATAGGTTTTCTGCATCATAGATAGTTTTCAACATTACTATTGAGCATGAGAATAAGACCTCCACAAGCAAATTGGCTCGTAGCGTACCTGTGGGTCTACATGTACAATAAGTCAGATAGCAAGCTGCTCTAATGAGTCGTCTTAAATGGAATATGGTCCTACTTGTAAAAGGATTACAGAAGTGGGAGAAGCAAGTATACTCATCTTAAATGCTAGAGCACATTGATTTTTACCTGATAGCAATGTTTCTTCTTTGCCGGGCATTTTCATCCATGGCTTCCTGAAGAGTCATCGCAGTATGCCGTCGACCCAATGGCCGAATAGCTTTTAATCGAGCGTTTGTTGCTCGCGTGGCAGGAAGTCTTCTCCACCGTTGCAGTTCGTTACTCAAACCAGACATTTGCTGAAAGCAAAATTTCAGCAAATGTCTTTTTTTTCGGCAGAACTGATTTGAAATCAAATCAGTTCTGCCGAAAAAAAAACGTTGGAAAAAATGTGGAAATTATGCCCCCCCCTTTTTAAAATTTCCCGCTACGCCGCTGGAATGTCGTATAATCATTATTATCTGGAATCATCGTCGAGCGTAAGGAGCTCTTTCAATAGTTTAACTACCTCGAAAAATGTAAGGCAACACAACAATTGACGTACCGTACACTTTACTATATATAAAACAAGCACGTTCACCTTAGCTACAAATCCAAGGCTAATCTTACGTTCAAGGAGTTTCTTTCTCGAGCATAATTGTGAAAACTGGCTGCATTGCGTGAAAAACCTCTGCATGACGGCGGTGATGCTTTTCCCACCGTCGGTGCAACACTAAAACAAATAATATTGAAGGTTCCTTTAAAAATAATATATATAGTTGTTAATTTTTCGCTGTCGATGCTAGATGATAGAGTAGTTTTCTTTTTAGATTCATTCTAATTAACCTCACGACGTCCTTTATACTGCTTAGTAACAAAAAAGCTTTGATCGTTGGCGTTAGGCAGCTCAAAAGGTTTAAAAGTTTTGGAGTTATTTTAACCAGGTCCTAACATGCAAGGACATTCCAAATTTTTTGCTTCCCAGAGCAACTCTTTGAAGAATGATGCTCCAAAGCGTTCTCTAAAAAAACAGTTCCCCTTTATTTGTTGCTGCCTGGGGTGAGAGATCCCTCTTCGCCCTCTTACACAGGCACCTGCTAGCATGTAAACATTTTTCTAACACTGATTTTCCTTACACCCGCGTGATGCGCCAGGCGTGTCACTTGTTGCGGCACTGCAGCGTAGCATCAAGGCAAATCAGCTATAGTGAGAGTAGAAAGTTAAAATGATTTTAGACACATTATCTAATCTTGGGTCACTGATCATCGGTGTTAAAAACTTGTTTCGAAAAACATAACCCACTTTTATTCAATCTTTAAAAAACATCAAAGAAAATAACCTCAACCGTTGAGCTAGGACTGTATTCTGGTTGTAATTGGCAAAACTTCATTGATATAATGGTGCCTGCGATTTATTTTTACAGCTGTAGAGCCTTCAAGCCAAAGTGAACGGATGGTAGCGCCCCACGCCCCTTCTCAGTACTGCTCTCCATGTATTGAATTTTACACCGACAGACCGTAGGCGTAGATTCCTGGGGGGATGGGGATCCGGACTCTCAATATTTTTTTTTTGGTAGGACCAAAGAATAAACGTTCCCCCCATATTTATGCGGCGCAATAGTTCAATTGTGCGCGAACAAACATGCTTTTTTTGGAATTTTCTTTTGTTTAAACACATTGTACAGATATCCTTTGATCAACTAAATCGAAAATGCCCAAGACAAAAACTGGTAGGCCTATGCTTCGCATTGAGTCTGAAATTTTGAAATCTGAAATTTTGTTTCCTGATATTTTGTTGATTGCCAATTTTAAGTCTTTTGTGTTTTGTAATCTCTTTCGAATCATAATTTTCAGTGGTGTATTAGTTAAAGACATCGGTATCAGCGCTAGAGGTCAAGGGTTCGATTTCCTGGAAGGTCAAATCGAATACGGCTCTCCACCGCTGCGATGTCTGCCTGGCGCTAAGCCACGATGATTGCCCCGAAACTTGTTATCCGCTTCGGCGCAATACCTCAGCGCAAATAAGATTTCTGACTTCACGACAGCTTTATCATGAGTTATGACGTAACAATCCAGAGAGAAGTAAGTTGATGTTCGAACTTTCCACGGTCCGTTAGGCTATCTATATTGGTTTGTGAAGTGGTACGTTAGAAGATGTTGAGCAAACTAATTGCTCGATTTAGCTACAGTTTCTGTACTGCTGTGCAACTGTGCATACGTTTACAGTAGAGGCCAGACTGTTGTTTTGCCGTTGCGCTGCAATAGGCACCTTGATTAGATCGAAGGCCTATTTGACTAGCAAAATAATAAATATTCCCACTGTGACGTTACTTAAAACGCTTTTTACGAAAAGCAAAACAAAAACTTTCCTAAATGTTACTTGATATAGAAGAAAGTGAACTACCTACTATCTGTACGTTAGTAATTTTAGATATTTCTACCTAGATAAGACTATGCCTATTCCTGCTAACCAAGATAATAATTGAGCCATTTAAAAATTTTTGACAATGCGAAATGTTAATACAAATCTTGTAACTACGCAGCTGCTATAGCTGTAGGCAGGAGCAGATCCGTGGGGGGATATGGTAACGCATTCTCCCACCAACCATTTTCAAAAATGTTTTGATATATACAACTTTTCCCAAGGCGTCGAACCGAACCGGAACGTAAACCAAAGACCCGAATTAACCACTTCCTTTCACTGAACCCAAACCGAACCGTAAGCTTTATACAGTAATTTAATAGATGTAAACCTAACCTGAACCCATGGTCATCAAAATCCTTGAAACCTTAACCGGATTTGAACCATTAAAATAATTTTTGTCTTTCCTAAACCCAGACCTGAGTGTCTTTTTTGGACTGCGCTGTCAATGCTGTAGTATAAGTGATCCTCTTTCGATGGTTTCGTTTTATTTATCTCGGCGTGTTTGTGTTGCAATCTTACGTCATAATCGAATAATTCTGGTAGGTCTGATTCGTGATGGCTATATCAACGGTCAAGGACATCTGGAAATAATTTGAGGTTGTTTCTGCCGCTAAGGACATTCTTTATGACAGAGGCGTGCAACTGTTTAGCGCAATGGGCCACAACCTACAAGTATAGTGATACCGGGGGCCAGACAATCGAATTATAAGTTGTTCGATGGTCTGGCCCCCGGTACTGGTATCAAAACTTACAACCCTAAGCGGAAATAAAATGCGTCAATTAGATTAGGGCAGAAAACAACAACAAAAACATGACGAGTCTTATAGCAAAATTAACTGCGTAGTAGCCAGTACAATTGCGGTTGAGGGTTGATTATGACCAGTGGTTGTGTTTTCATAATGCAATTTTTGTTAACTGCGTTGCAACGTTTATGCATAATTGCACAACACTCAGACATCAGTTTGCTTGACGGTGAAACTTCAAACCCTTTCTGATTTTAGTATTAAGACGCGAATCAGAAATTAGTCCCGAGATTTAAACTTAACGTTGGTTGAAGCGGATATCTTCAAAAAAAAATTATGAGCCATTGGTTTATATACCGTCATTACTTCGACATAAATATTTTTGGGGGGCTAAAATAAATTCTGGGGGAGGGGCTTAGCCTACGATAGCCCCACCCGTGGCTACGGCCCCGATAATAAACGGCACACATATAAAGTAAGATCACGTAGTACACTACAGTACCGCTGCCAGAAAAATTCAATTTTTAAACAATGCACATTATGCCGCAATAATAGGGTGTCGTCACAGTACTGTAGACGGAATTAAATCGCAGTGTGATGTAGTCTTATAGACTTACACTGTAGTCAAAGATGCCAATATCCAATGATGCCGTTACAATTCAAAAAAAGTTTTCAAGTTAATAAGCTATGAAGTATGAAGTCTGTAGCGGGCCACGTAAATAGGTGCCGCGGGCCGTGCTGTGGCCGCGGGCCGTATGTTGCACGCCTCTGCTTTATGACACAGCAGCATCTTAAAAAGTACAGTCAGCCTAAATATTAGAAGAATTTTTGAAAAAAAATGCGCCTGTAGCTGTGTACCAGAACTTAAGTCGAATTGACGGTTTCAAATTCTTGAACCTAAACCAAAATTGAACTTTTTAAATATTTGCTTCTGCGAACCTGAACCCGATAATTTAAAGTATTTTTAGTTTTAACCGGAACTAAACCTGCAAAATCAAAACGACGAAACACCAGAACAGGAGATAAACCGCTAAAAATATATTTTGCGGAAGCGAAACCTAAACTAGAGCGATATTTCAAGCGGTTCGATGCTCTGATTTTTCCATTGTTTCGAACCTCTTTGATAACAAGAAGTCGTGAGCACGCATAATCAAAAATGTATGAACAAAGTGCATCATATTTGGTGAAATTTGTTCAAACTTCGCCTGAACTTTGTTCAAAAAGCACTAAAATGGCCATTACAATATGTAAACAGTATATGTCACTGAGTACAGTATATGTCACTGAGCACTTACCCAAGCTGTTTCAGGAAGAGCGTAAGCTACTCTTGCCATTCTTTAAAAAAGCCAAATCTATGAAGCAGAAGACAGCATGGAAAGCCGAAAACGGTCATTACCACTTACTTATTGACGATATTAAAGTAGAGCTGCCTTTACTTGATAATTAATTTCGTTAAATTTAAATGATAAATTCTTGACTGCTCGACTGACCGAGTTAGTAAATATTCACTGCTAAATTCTTATGTGATTCTTGCCTTTCAAAACTTATGAATTTTTCACTCCTACAATTTTGTAATAAGTTGTTTTTGCAGTTGATTTATGATAAACGCCTACGGCTTTATACTGCTCAATGCTCTAGGCATATTAATGTTATTATGTTTTAAAATGCCGCTTATATACTTAAACTTATTGCTGATTGCTTTTTATTTTTCTTGCCGTACACGTTTGCATTATATGTGGCTATGACTGCTAACGCCTGCACTGACTCTTCTCAATGCTCTAGGCTTATTAATATTACTATGTTTTAAATGCCGCTTATGTACTTAAACTTATTGCTGATTGCTTTTTATTTTTCTTGCCGTACACGTTTGCTATATATGTGACTATGACTGCTAACGCCTGCACTGACTCTTCAGTACAAGCAGCCACCACTTTGGAAGATGTAGCTCCAAATTTTGAAAATTTACCCGATATCCTTTTTCAATCTTTTCAATCCAATTTAAGCTCCTGTATAACTCACGATCTCAGTTCACAAAAATTCCTGTATGACAAAAATATTTCCCACCTAATTATACACCTTAACATAAGTTCCCTACAAGCTCATTTTGATGAACTAAACGAATTTCTTTTAAACTTTTCCAGTCCCCCTTCATTAATACTTATTTCCGAAACCAGAATCAACGTTGAACCTAAGGTTAATATTGACCTACCTGGATACACTTTCTTCCATTTTCCGTCCCCAACCAAAGCTGGAGGTGTTGGTGCATATTTTTTAAATAATTTAAACTTCATGAAAAAAGACAACTTTGGACTCAATGTACAAGGCTGCGAAGACTTATGGTTTGATGTTAAATTCCCTGGATCAACGAACAACTTTACTATTGCTGTGATTTATCGGCATCCGCATAATAACTTATCTGACTTTTTGAATGCCCTAGATGATAAAATGAATTTTCTCAATACTTTGAAAAATAATAAAGCCTTTATTATTGGTGACATAAATTTAGATCTAAACGCTGATAATATTACCTCCAGTGGCTCGGACTATCTTAAAATGCTGCAAAGCCATGCATTTTTTCCAATAATAACTAAGCCAACTCGTGTTTCAGCATCCTCTCAAACCATAATTGATCACATCTTGACCAACGATACCGAATCTACAATCACTCCTGGAGTATTTCCTTACAAGATATCTGATCACTACCCTATCTTTTGTACCATTACCAACTCCATCTTTAGCAATTACCACTCTGAAGTTCCCTATTCTTATCGTAACGTTAATTCTGTTGATGGCGACAAATTCCGTTCTGATTTAGAATCGTCTCTTAATCCGTTATTACTTGATATTATGCATTCGCCTCCGACGTCGCAAAACAAACTAGACGAAAGTTTTACTAGGCTAGTTGAAATAATTTCAAAAGTCATAGACAAACATGCTCCTCTTATCTCTGTTTCCCGCAAACAAAAACGCTGGCAAAAAAAACCCTGGCTGACGAAAGGCTTGATAATCTCAATTAAAAACAAGCAAAGATTATATAAGACATATTTTTTAACTGGTAATGAATTTGAAAAATCGTTCTATAAAAAATATTCAAATAAGCTCACCAGAGTAAAAAATCTCTCCAAAAAACACTATTACAAGAATGCGCTATCACAGAGAAAAAATAATCCGAAAGAACTGTGGAAATTTATTAAATCGGTTATTCCATCTAAGGCAACGACTTCATCTCCTTCGAAATTATTAGTTAATGACATCTTCGTAGAAGACCCTTTCGAAATCTCGCACCAATTTAATAAATACTTTACTGAGGTAGGTGAAAGTATCGCCAAAAATGTGGCGGACATTTCTACAAATAAAAAGGACTACACTAAATATCTTAAAAATTCTGTCAGTAACTCAATTTTTTTAGATCCACCGCAGCCAATGGAAATTTTTAACACCATAAATTCTTTAAACCTTAATAAAGCTTGTGGCCATGATAACATTTCCCCTTATTTCTTGAGACTAGGTAACGAAGTTTTGGCACCAATACTATCGCAACTTCTTGTTCACGTTTTTGACCTAGGATATTTTCCTCAAATCTTTAAAACCGCCAAAGTCGTACCAGTATTTAAGACTGGCAGCAAGGATCTAGTCAATAATTATCGCCCAATTTCTCTCCTTCCTCACCTTTCAAAAGTTCTTGAAAAACTTATTAAATCACGATTTTTGAAATTTCTCGATAAGCATAACGTTTTATATAATTATCAGTACGGCTTTAGAAACAAGCATTCTGTTGTTCACTCTTTACTAGATGTCACTAGCCTCAGTTATGATTCAATCCAAAACAAAAATTACACGGCATTACTTTTAATGGACTTCCGGAAAGCTTTTGACACTGTGTCACATAAAATCCTTTTGAATAAACTTTATCATTATGGTATACGTGGCCCCGCCCATAAGTTAATGGAAAGTTACCTTTCAGAAAGAAAACAATATGTTATTATTAAAAATTCTTCTTCCTCAACTCGATCCATTAACATAGGTGTTCCTCAAGGCTCCATCCTTGGCCCACTACTATATCTCATCTACGTGAATGACATTACTAATGCTACCTCCTGTAATCCGCGACTTTTTGCTGATGACACTTGTTTAGTCTTTAATAACTCTTCCTTATCAATTCTCGAACTCAACTGTAATATAGAGCTAAAAAATCTTAAAAACTGGTGCGATGCGAATAAACTACAAATAAATCCACAAAAGTCTGCTGTTATAGTTATTCCTCCTAAATTAAATTCCCCTTCTGTCAATATCCAACTAATGTATAACAATTCTTTGATACCATGTAATAACTCATTTAAATACCTTGGCGTAATATTAGATAGCAAGCTAAATTTCAAATCTCACATTGATATAACTGCATCCAAGATCTCAAGAGCTGTTGGCATTTTAAGTAAACTTCGTTATATTTTCCCAATGTCTTCCCTAGTTCTTTTATATTATGCTCTAGTTCATCCTCACTTATTATTTGGCCTTCCTGTATGGGGTAGTACTTTCACAACTTCCTTAAACAAACTTCAAACCTTGCAAAATAAAGCCATTCGAATAATCACAAACTCGGATATCCGAACTCCAATCACTCCCAAATACTATGAACTCGGTATTTTGAAACTCTCTGATTTATATACCTACGAAATAGCTAAACTCATGCACCAACATTCCAGACACACCCTTCCCCTTCCCCTCTCATCTCTTTTCAATAAAACCTCCACTATCCATAGTCGTCATACACGATCAAATGCTCTAAATAACCTTTATCCGCCAAAATATTCAACCAATCGATGCCAAAATTCATTTCGTTACCAAGGAACGAAAATTTGGAATTCTATATCTGTCGAATTAAGAAATCAATCTTTTTCTAAATTCAAAAATAATTTCAAATACAGCCTTTTGAAGAGGTACTTCTGAACACTCAACAATATTGATAATACCCTACTCTATTATGCAAATCTTTAATTTTGTATTTTTTAGCTAAGTTTGCTTTTGTGTTTTTTTTTTTTTTTTTTTTTTTTTTTTTTTGTGTATTTCTATAATCTGTCTTTGGTCCAAAGGGTGGCTGCTTGACTCGAAGACCTTAGTCGGTCCTTTCGCAGTCTCCTTGCGATTAATTCTAGTAATAAAATGATACTATTTAGAACTAAAAAAAAAAATTTTTTGTTTCTTTCTGCATGTTATTGACTTGTGTGTCTTTTTTGCTATTGCTAGTATACTGTTTTTCGCTAAATAAATTAACACTGACTGACTAAACTTTCAAAAAATTTTCGGTGGAGCATTTCCCCGCAACCCGATAAAACCTTTTTGTCCTTCAATTTGCTTTAAATTAATTCTGCCAAAAAAAAAACTAGGCTTGAAAAAATGTCGAAACTGGTACTACCTCCCTGTAAAAATTTCCGAATACGCCCCTGACATGAAGACATTTTCAAAGGGCATACTTAATAGTACGCCCTTTCCGGGTCTAAACGTCGAACGTCTTTGTATTTGTAAGCATTCAACCTAATTCAAAATTGCATCCCCCCACCAAAATTTTTTGGATCCGCTCCTGGTTGTAGGCCTACATGCAACTTAAATATTGTTTTTACGGAGGTTTGCAATAAAAACAATAGGCCTACGGTATGACTATTTTTAGCCCCTTGTCAAAATAAGTCTCGTTCCATTGTACTAGACCCGCCCAACATTTTGGATAAATCGACGCGCCTGCGACAGATAGGCCTACACCAGTGCTCCGCAACCGGTGTGCCGCGGCACACTAGTGTGCCGCGAGACGATCGTAGGTGTGCCGCGGAATAATTATATTTTGAACCACTAAACTGAAAAAAAAATGAAAAGAGTGTATATGGGTTCCCGATTTATTTCAGAATTGCACCGATTTATCTCAAAAGATCTTTTTGAAGTTTCGCTTAGTAGCGTAAGGATTATCATCACTTTAATTAATCTCCACATTTTTCTCGTATTGCATAACTACCAAGAGACCCGCACATTGTACAACAGATTATTGTTGTTAGCAACCGAACCTTTTTCTTAAATGTATCTAGATTTCCCCGCATTCTTGATGATAAGGAGCGTTTTATTGCCAATTACGAATTATTCACTTAGTCTTGGAAGTATAAGCATAAAAAATTCCAGCTTTCACTCGACGCGTCGATCCCGTTGTGCTAACCTTTGACTAACCTCAGGAAACCGCTTTTGTTTGAGTTTTCTTCTCACGCAAGCTGGAAGCTGATATTACAACTAACTTTGCTTAATTTTGAAGTGCGAGCAACCTTGAACAACGTTAAGGCGGCTGCACACTGAGCTCGTTGCGATACGCCACGACCAATGCAATCACGTTTGCGTCAAGTCCTGCGACTGCCAACGCCCAGTTGCCCACTGCTGCAATTTTTTTACGAATTTGATGTAACAAAGCATTTGGCTTTGTTACATAGGCTTTGTTACATCAAAAGTATGTCCATTATTTTTTTGCAATTAACTCGTAACAATATGATTGGATCCGAAATCCTTTTTCTGTTGATGCTGAAATTTCAACGCAAAAATTATCATTGCATATTAAAGAAAACTTTCTTGAACTGCGAAATGACAGAACACTGCGATTGAAATTCCGTGATATTACTCTCGATGAATTTTGGATAGCTGTTGGAAAAGAATATAGGCAAATTTCGGAAAAAGCTCTCGAAATTCTTCTCCAGTTCTGCACCACATATTTGTGTGAACAAAGTTTTTCGACGTTGGTGTTGATCAAAAATGACAAACGATCATGCTTGAAAGAAATTGATCGGGAACTTCGAGTTGCCATTTCAAATATAGAGCCCAACATGCAGCGATTGAGCTTGAAACGACAACCCCAAGCATCCCATTGAATTGCTGATCCCGTTGAACTGTAGTTACAGTGATTTGATATGTAAATTTTCTGCGCTTTTTTGCTGAGGTGTGCCGCAAAAATTTGGACATGGTTTTAGTGTGCCGTGAGTAAGAAAAGGTTGCGGAGCACTGGCCTACACCACATTTTTTGCACGTACGCTCATATTGGGCCATTGCGCATTGGCAAATAGCAAATTGACAACAGCATACGACAAAAAGTTAAAAAAAAAAACTTACTAGTAATCTAAGCAAGATGGTAACTTCGATTTTAGCTGACGTTCTTCATCTAGGAGGAAAGAATCATCACTGGCGCGATTCTTACTCAGTGAAGATAGGTTCATAAAACTGCTGATAACAGATCTAGGAGAATTGATTCCAGACAGTTGCAGTGTAGAGTCTCGGGAGTATGACGCTGTGACGAAAATAACAAGGGAATGAAAATGCAATACGCTTCTCGAATCTGCGTCGCATGTTTGCTAACCATAAAAACTCTATGTTTAATTAATTAAAAAGCATGGGGGCCTATCTAAAATTAAGTCAAATAGTGCTTCCATTCGCTCATACTATACAGTAGCTTACATTACTGCAACGGTAGGCAACACTTTTTGCTGCATTAGGATCAGAGTTGGGCAGTACCGCGGTACTGTAACGCGGTACTTTTGTAGTACCGTTATCGGTACCGTCGATACTTTTTGAAAAATGTACCGTCTTTGGTACCGTCGTTACTTCTTAGACCGTTTTACTTGATATTTCGGTAACTTCTTTTGAATAAACTAAAGAGAGCAAAAGCGAAAAATTTTTCGGGATTTTCCTAGAAAAACATTTTTAAAAAGTATCACAAAACCACGTTGTAGTAGATCAGTGGTCGGCAACCATTGGGGTGTGGCCCCTGCCAGATATCCGGTAGGGTAGATTTGCCGGATATCCGGTATCCGGCAAATTTGCTATTCGGCACATCCCGAGTTGTAAATAACGAAATTTAAAAAAAAATTATAAAAAAAATTCCCCAACGCCAGAGCTGGGCAAACTGCGGGCCGCATGCACATCTTTTTTTGCTCTTCTCCAATTTTCAGTGGAAAAATAGTAGATCTGCGGACGTGTAGACCTTTTTTATTTTTGCTCATCAATGCTTTGTGGGGGCAGTTTGGACCCACACTTTTCAAAAAGGGGCGATTATGTAAAAAAGGTTGAAGACCGCTGCTGGTTTGGACTATACGGAAAATTTTATTTCTGTGTCATTGAATCAAAGTAAAACTATAGATCTGCAAATTCTGAGAAAAATGTAGATTTTGACTCATCTAAAAATTCCGAGTATGCTGCTACTGATACACCAACCTTCTACTGAAAGTGGCATTAAAAATGAAAGCATTCTCCTTCGATGCAATGATGAAGTTCGCACAGCAAGAACCTTTGCAACATCTTTTCGTATATAGGCCATAAGCTCTTTCACGTCCTTAGTATTGTTCGAATGTAGCAACGTAGCCAGATAAATAAGGGTGTGACAAACTTTTCTGCTCTCCAGGGCGAGTATCTGATGATGCTACTCCTTAGTTATACCTAGCCTCATAACTAATGCAGGAGATCAACAGATCATAGATGTTGCTATACACGAGAATGCTTGTTTTAGTGAGCGTGCCGCTGTCGCCTAGTGGATATAACCGAAGTATTCGCTTGCAGTATCAAGATTCGCGCGTGACTACAATTCAGATCTTATACTAACAACAGATGCGACAAAAAGCTTGAGAAGGTTTTAATCTCGTTGCTTCGCAAGACGTAAACCAAAACAAAAATTAATTTTTAAGAAAAAATTTTTCTTTTTAAAAGTACCGAAAATTGGTACCGAGTAACGATATCGTCGTTACTTTTTCAAAAATGTACCGTTATCGGTACCGACGGTACTGTTTTAGCAAAATATCGGTACCGATATCGTCGTTACTTTTAAAGTACCGAGTGCCCAGCTCTCATCAGGATAGTAACATTTCTGGCTCCTTTTCACGCTCGGGCCACTGTCGCCCGTCTTCCATTTTTGACCCACGACCGTAAAAATGATGAAAATGGGATTTTGCAGCCAGTTTCTTGCCCGCACAAACTAAATAGTCGTATCTGCATCGCTTACAACACGCGTGCACAATGCACATGCGACCAAAACTTTTGTGGACTGCTACCGACACGTTCTCCGGTGAATCGCTCAGTTTGATCTGGCGAAAACTGAAAAGCGCGGAGGCCTAACTCACTTTTATTTTTGCTTTCATTATCGTCCGAGTTAAAATGCTCTTGATCAAATCTGACTTTTCGCTTGTCGCTGTCAAAAAATCCTGCTTGATCGGAGTAAAATAAACTCATCCGTCGCTTTCCACCGTCGTTCTCACTGCACCATTGTTGCTGCAAAACAGCGTCCAATTAGCAAGGAAACAGGAGAAAAGCAGTCCTAGTAAACACCGCAAAAGACGACAAAGGACTTACTAAACATCGCAAAAGAACGACAAAGGACTTCAAATTGATCTATTAAACACTGTAAAGAACGACAAAGGACTCGGAACCAGACCATAACAAAGAACGACAGCTCAGATGACCGAATGGTATAGATAGAGCGTCTGTCTTTTGAGCTGTAGACTCTGGTTTGATTCCGAGTCGGGTCAAACCAATGACTTTAAAATTGGTATTCACAGCTTCCCTGCTTGACGCTCAGCATTGAAGGGACGGACAGTGTGGAGAACAAGCCGGCAAGTTTACTTGTTGTGCCGTTGGGAAAGGCATTTAGCGGGATTCCCCCATCGTGGTGTGGTAGACAGATGGCTGGCAATTCCTAAGCGAGCTCGTTATAGCGCTTTGGTCGCTTTCTCGTGATAGGAGGATAAATATGCAACTAAATACTAAATACGACAAGGGACTTTAAATTAGGGTTAGGATTAGAGTTATAGGATTAGGGTAGGGTTAGTTTAGGATTAAGGTTATCAAGTCCTTTGTCGTTCTTTGCGGTGTTTAGTACATCAATTTGAAATCTTGTCGTCCTTTGCGGTGTTTCGGTTCTTTGCGGGTGTTTACTAGGACCCGGAGAAAAGTTGCCTTGATTACCACATCTCAATCAATTAAGTGTACGTGTTTTACTGTGAGTAACTTCTAGGCCTACCTACCTCAATAACTTGAATTTTAAAAGGGAGTAACTTTTGGGGGGTTTTAAAAGAGACTCACTGGGTCTTTTTTTCGTGAGGGAACATTACGCTTCCGCCCACCGCAAGTACTTTACCTTCATTATTATGCTTGATTGGACCACTGTCTGGACATTTCAGTTAAAAATAGTTATGCTGACTCACCAGTCTCATTTGGGCTTCGCTAGCTTGCTTTTTCCGCAAGGCTTCTGAAGCTTTTTTCATAATATCACGGCCTAAATTGTAAAGCTTTTACTTAGTCGCAGGTCATGAATTTGATGTCCACTCCAACCCGAATCGACCGACGAGAAATTATTCTTACACGTCGTTTTCTCTTTAAATTTAATTTCAATAAACTCGAAGGGACTGCCTGATTGAACAACACTACACTACACCTTTTTCCTCAGAGAGTTTTGTAGCTTTGCGTTTACAATATGGGATAAAGGATGTACGTTTGGAAAACAATTTGCCACCGCTGCTTCATACTCAATAAGTTTTGGCTACGTTAGATCTGCAACACTTGGGCTAAAGCCCATAAGGAGATGGGACTATTATTCGCTGGCAAAACAAGCTATGCAACTAAATCTACATATATACCAGAATATTTTACCCGAAGACGATCGTGACAGGTAGCTGCTGGTAGCTTCAATGCTTGTCACTGAGGCTATAGCTCTTCTGGCCATGTGCTCTGACGCCTATAAACTTGAGCAAAGTCATAGCAGATGTAAAAAATGTAATTCTCATTTGCTCAATCATTTCTCTTCGAGAAATGACTGGCCAGCGCTGAAACCAAGGCAAAAGCAAGTCCTGGCATTCAAAAGTTAAAGGTAGTAGGGACTTTACGTTAGTTAAATGATGATCATACCGATCGTTCTAATAAGATGTTTAAAAAATAGATCCTTTACATTAACCTCTGTCTGGTGTTGGATATTAATGAGCCGCTTTTTCCTGGCCTCACAAAGATAGGCATCGACTACTCGTGGGCGGACAAAACAAAACATGTTCCTTTTTTTGGGCCAATTCTGACGGTGGAGATTTTTTGAATCAATTTGTACTGTACAGGCTCTGCTTTTTTAGAGTGCCGGCTCATCAAATAATGTCATTTGAAGAGTGCCATCTCATTCGGCTCTTTGTAATGGTACTATGTGCCGACGAAACTGAATATATAGCGAAACCGCGTGTTTAACAGGTTCAAAATTTCATACTTTAGACAAGCGACTGAGACGATTTTTCAGCATAATTTGCTCTTTCGCATGAGCTACTTTTTCGCATCTTTTTTCATCTTCCAATCCTTTTGTTATCTGCAACAAGATTCTTAAGAAATTGCCATTTCGCTTCTTATTTCTGTTATTTTTGCTGTTACAGAAAATAAATAAATTGAAAACAAAACAAATCAGTGATGTAAAATAGCCTAACCCAGCAAGGGCGTTGGAAGCTACATTTTTTTCAGCCACCCCATAAAAATTTTAAGCCCCCCTTCAGCCCCCCCTTTCAAGAATTTATAACAGCAGTACACCCTATGGCACTTCAGCAATGACTTATGGCGTCACTTATTACTTGTTTCTTTTCTTCATTGATACCATTCAAACCAACGTACTAACTTTTCCAACTTTGTGACAAAGGCGAACAAAGTCGCAAAAACTGTTGGATTTCCTGGTAACTTCGTGTGCAAGCTCTTAGAGCAAATTTTCTTTAATTTTAAAAGAAACTTTTGGGCAAATAACAGCGAAACAACAAAATATCACATTAGAATTAGCTGGTTTATCCTAGGAGCAGTGGCGTAGTGAGAAATTTTGAAAAGGGGGGGGGGGGGGCATAATCACTACAATTTTTTCAAGCGTATTTTTTTGGGAAGAACAAATTTGAAGCTGATTGAGAAACAGAAATAGCTCTAGGGGGGTCCGCGGGCATGCTTCCCCGGAAAAAATTTGAAAATTTATGAGCTGTAATGGCTATTTTGGTGCTTTTTGAATAATTTTTAGGCAAATTTTGGTTAAACCTTTTGACGCTAATTCTGAGTGCTTCACCTAATATGATGCATTTTGTTCGCACATTTTCGATTGTGCGTGCTTAAGGCGTATTGCTATCGAAGAGGTTCGAAATTATGGAAAAATTGTAGGCCTATACATCAAAAATATTTTTGAAAATGGCTGGTGGGTGGATGCATACCCCTCAACCTACCTACCCGGCTCTGCTCCTGGAGTAAGCTACGAAAACCATCAAAAGAGTCTGGCATATTTGTCACCATTAATCTTGCTCTTTTTTACTAAAAGGCAAAAGGCAGAAACAAAAGGGGGATGGCATGGCACAATGTCCCTTTAAATACGCTCCTGCCTAGGAGCTTGTGAACGGAAAATAAGTTATTTTAAAGGAGGTAAACACCTTTATAAACGTCGATCTGGCTACTGAGTTTATGCTAGAGAAAAGCTTGAGTCCATCAAGCAGTCTCCGAATGAGTTTTACTGCAGTAAAGTGCATGATACATATGATGTATGTTGCGATAACAAGGAGGGGGTCTGGGGGGCTAAGCCCCCCAGACGTTGGTATGATAACACAAATTTCAGCCCCCCCTACTTCAAAGTACTTCCAACGCCCTTGTAACCCAGGGATGTCCAACCTGCGGCCCACTATCGACTCAGTGATTTATTACAGCAAGTAGTGAGCTCAAGAGCCTTATGTAGTTCAAGCAAAATACTTTATATACAGGGTGATCCGAAAGTAACTCCCTATTCTAAAATAACTATGACTTATTCAAATTTACTGACAACTTTCTCAGTTTTTGCGTGTAAGTTACTCAGTCTGCGGCAATAACATCTATGCTCTTGTTTCTATATTTTTATAATTTTAACTTAAATTTGAAATAAAGTTAAATCATGTTTAGTAAATTAACATACTAATTGTGATGAATAATAATTTTTAACAAAGTCAACCACATTTAAATAAACAAATAAAAAGATATTAAATGTTAAATGGAAGTCCATGCTATGCACTTTTTTCTCATGTTTAATAAATGAAGAAATTACACTTCAAAAACAAACCATTTTTATTCTAGAATAGGGAGTTACTTTCGGATCACCCTGTATATTTAGTAAATAAAATAATTAACACCAACAATTTTAAATCATTGGTTTGCCTGATAACTTATTCACAATAATAGCCAGCTCATATTTGGAAACGCTTTCTATGACAGTGATCAAATCTGCTACAACTTGAAACCCTGCACTTTTTTCGATTTAAAGCACTGTTTGGGCCTGAACTACGTCAAAAAATCTTTTGATAGCTGTGGTAACTGTGTGGTGTGTCGTATCGTATCTTTTATAGAGAACAAATTTGTAGAAATCTTGATTACAAGACATGTTATCATCTTGAAACTGTCATTATCATTTGACTTCTCCAAGAACGCACCGTTTGCTCATAAAAATTACTGTATTTTATTGTTTTAAACGAGAGCTATAGCACCCTTCATGCCTTTGAATGAAGGCCATCTTGCTAAAATTAAATTAACTGTTTTGAAGTAGTTTTTAGCAGTGGTATGCGTTGACGCCGCTAACTTGACGTAGCCAAGTAACGCCTTTAACTTTTTGTTCACGCTAGCCGATACGCCGTTAATTTTTAAAAAGTCGACGCTAGGCGTTAGGCCGTAAAACTCTAGCTGTTTCACCGTCAAACATCAGTTTTTAAATTACAATCTGCATTGACTCACGCAGGAAGGCCACCGTGTCATGTCCACTCCCTTTGGCTCAGGCGTTCAAGAAATTTATAATAAGCTGCTAAAATCTAACTTTTAATTTACAGTTACTCATAATAACAATGGTTGCAGCCTCGTTTCATTTATTTCAATCAAATTTCTGCTCTCAGACGTCAAGCATCGGCTACTAATTTTTTTTGTTTTCCGTTTTGTCTACAGTGACCACACTCGCTTGCACGTACCGGTATGTCCTCTTTCGTTAAGAAAGTGTACTAAAATAAGTGAATTTAGTGTGAAGATCGCAAAAATTCTTTGGGTGGTTAGGGGCTGCACATCCAGGTCCCCAGTTGTGCCCCTATTTCCTTGTCAAAATCTGGGAGCGCTTCTGGTTACCAGAGCAATCTTTCGTTTCCTGCAAAACGAGCAAGGTGTTCTTCAAGCTAAAAACACTGCGAATTGCGATCCAAGTAATTTTTCCATTGTATTAAGACATTCTAACAGTTTTGCGGCCCAGTTAAATATTTTGGTTTGCAATACGGCCTATTAAATTAAAGGGTTGGACATCCCTGGCCTAACCATACCAAGAAATCAATAAAATCTCTCATTGATACTTGGAAGGAATAATCAATTATTTCCATTGGATGTGCAAGGATTGCAAAATGATAGATTTGTTAACCATTACCGCGATGCGGCCCTTCATTAACGATTATAACGAATTTCGTACCTGATTATCTAATTTGTCAATCAACCTATGCATATTAATTACCAGACAGAACAGAATATAATAATGTGGAAAATGCGGTGAAAAAAGAACCTTGCACAGACTAGCGAGAAAAAACTAAACTTTTAAAAGCATTATAATTTAATCGTAAGTTACTTTAGAAAGCCATAAATATAATTTGTATTCGTCAAAAGCCACGCCAACTTACCACTTCAAGACCTTGTCGAACTTTTTGGTTCTGTGCGTTGAGTTGACTTGCAGTTAAAAAGTTTCTTTCTTCCGGACTTAAGAAGGACCAAGTCGCAGACGACTTTCGTCGCTTAATTAGATGTTCGTCTTCACACATTTTTTTTTTTTTGTCACCTGGTATAGAGGTGACCTTGTTTTTTGTAGATTATGCAATCTTGACAAAACGTTATCAATAATTTTTGATAGTGATGAAACAAATGCGCAGGATCGTCATCAATAGAGAAAAGAAAAACTTGTAAGATACGGATTCATGTTTTCATTCTCGCTGAGTCGTCTAATCATAAACAACAGTAAAAACCTGGGGCGGCATACTATGCTCTTCGTACGAACACGAATATTCGTAGTTCGTGAATTTGGTACACTATGCTCCTCGGAACGCATAAGACTTCCGAATATTCGTACGAACAGATTTTTATTCGGGCGAAGATTTTGTGAAAAAAGACGAAGATTTTAGAATCTTCGTACGAAGAAAAAGTTTTCGGCCAAAGATTTTTTTTATTCGAATATTTTTTTGTTCGGGCGAAGATTTTTTTGTTAAGCCGAATATTATTTTTGTTCGCACGAATAAAATTCTGTTAGTAGCCTGCAAACTTTCTTTGTTAATCCGAATATTTTTAAAATTTGCCAAAAATATTCGTGTATTTTGCAAAATATTCGTGAATATTGACGATTGGTAGAGACGATTCGTGAATTTCACGAAGATTTTTTTAGTCCAGTTAAAATAGAAAAGCTCGTTTTATAGCAGACAACTTGAGTTGAAATTGAAGCAACTAACCAATAAAAAGTAGCCTACAGTAGTAGTAGTGCCTTTATTTCTGCACGGTCAAAATAAATACGACACAGCAATATAGCCGTTAAACTGCTAACGGACACAGTATTTGACTAGTATCAATGTGTCATTGGTGAGTTTTTTATTGAAAACGAAAGAAGATATGGAGTGGCGAGCGTGACATTTTCTAAAGAAAAGCAGAGCAAGAAATCTTACAAGAATTTCGCATGACAAAACAAGAGATTTATGATCTCTGTGATGTTGTGCAAGAGGATATATGCAACCGATGTGGGAAGCCGTTCCGTAGATCTAACCCTGCTTGACAAGGTTATAATTTGCATAAAGACTCTAGCATCATGGAAGCTTTCAAAATTGCAGTAAGGACTTTATGCATGCTACCCAATTTCGATCAATCGATAACGTCAAATCCATTCTTTTCTCTGACGCAGTTAACAGTAACAGCGTCAACATATTTTGATGCTAATGGGGGGGCTTCAGGTTTGCCAAAGTGGAGATTGTCGGTATCGAAGGCATATAAGCCTAAGCATATTATGATGGGCAGTTTAAAACAGGAATACCAGAAGGCCTACTTATTTTTCCCTTTTTATTATAAAAAAGATCAAACATCACTTTTTCTCTTGAATTTTTTCTACCTTTGATTTTGGCCTGCTTCAGATGCTGTTGACAATAAACTTTTTTCTAGAATGTTCGAAACACGGAAGTAGGCTATTCCTATCAGTATCAGATGTAATCTTTTAAATGAAAAAAAATGTGGTAAACAAAAATTTAAAAAACACTCAATGTCAATACCGGTATTTGAATTTGGTTTTAGTTACAAGCAGGGAGTCGAACCGTTTAAAATACCGCTTCGGTTCCGGTTCAGGTTCAAAAAATTTAATTTTGAACGGTTCAGTTCCGGTTCAGGTTCAAGACTTTTCAAAAATTTGGGTTTAGGTTCGGTTCGGGTTCACCGAAAAAAAGCGGTTTTTACCGGTTCGCGGTTCGGTTCGACTCCCTGCTAGTTTCAGACTCATTAAATTTTGAAAAGCAGAAAGAATGTTACGCATCGCAGCACATGTCTAGAGATTTTTATCAATATTTTTTTAAAATCAGATCAGGTTCAAACGTTGTTACTAAACGATTTCTGTTCAGGTTTATGTAGGCTACACAAAATATTATAGGATCGGTTCGGGTTCACCTGCATAAAATTTTAAAGGTTCGGGTTCGGTTCAAATTCACAGATTTGAAATATTAAAGGTTCGGTTCAGGTTCAATGATCTCAAATTTAAACGGTTCAGGTTCGGTTCGGGTTCACCGAAAAAAAAGCGGTTTTTACCGGTTCGCGGTTTAGGTTCGGGTTCGGTTCAACTCCCTGGTTCAAGCTAATGAAAAAAGAAAAAAAAAATAATGAAAAAAACACACACAACTAATTCAGAAAATATGGTGTTGTTTGCAAAATATTTGGTGATTGAAATGAAAAAGAAACACTGTAGAATGAAAAGAAGCTGGTGAACAAAAATTCAAAAAACACAGTGAAAGCAGACCAAATTCGGAACGAATATGCCTATTGTACAGGCAATATCTGAATTTGGTAGGCTATATCACTCTCCTTCACAGTTCAAAGACATCTTGTGGCAGGTGTCATCCATAGACAAACGTAGCTTACAGGAAGCCTGCTTTCATTTTCATTAGTCTTACAAACATTGGACCGCCTGGCCCAGGCCTGCTTTCTACAAAGCGATACCAAGTGACCAAACGTTAAGCAAACGTTTTCTCGTGTTATTTTTTGGAATGGAATAAAAAATGACAGTGTATACGTAATTTTCCGCACACTACCTGTTCTTATGCGGATATAAAACAAAATGTTTACCTGCGAACACCCACCACAAAAACCAGATTAGGTGCTGTACTGAAAATAACAAATAATAAAAACTTTTGAAAGAATTTATTCAAAAAAAGTATCGATTGATTAATATCGATTTACCAGCAAAAAAGTAGGAAAAGCCCCAATCGATAATGAAGAAAAAGTAAAGAATTTTTGCTTTCCATGACGAAAAAGTACCGTAGGATTACCGATTTCTAATTGATATTTCCAACCCTGGCACTGATGCAATACTGGTATTTAGTTATCGTATTAGAGTAGGCCTGTGCTGTGTGAGCAGACAGGCTAGGCTGTACAGTGTATTTTGGTTGCATAGGGTACTTATTCTCTTATAATGAGAAAGTGATCAATGCACCATACGAGCTTGTTTAGGAGTTGCCAGCCATCTGTTTACCACACCAAGATGAGGGAATCTCGCCAAGTGCCTTTCCCAACAGCACAACAACGATATTCAATTGTGATATTCTTTACTTTTTGTTCATCGAATGCCACTGTAACCTTTACTTTTTTTAATGAGTACCAGTATGAAATATGACGTCTTTACTTTTTTTTTTTTTTTTCAGTGCAGTTTGATATTCCATATTCGATTCTTTTTGTCTGGGTTATTTTATTTCTCTTTAGTAAATGTAACATAATCTGTAATCGTCTGTATGTCATGAGGTACCTTTTTTTGCTGATAAATTTTTTTTTGTGCCCCCCCAAAAAAAGATTCTTAATAGCAAAGTTGCTTTGCATCAATAACGCCGTATACTATGCAGCTATGTCCGTCGTTTGTCTGTAAGTTACTGCATGAATGTGAGGGCATCACAAAAAATGCTTGGCGTACACCTGGTACACCGCTAAGTGCTCAGTGTAATATCGAATATCGATTACAATATTCTTAATTCTTTGCTTTTTTAAACTACCATCAAAATCGATTATTTCTTTACTTTTTGGTGAATCATCAAATGTCAATTATTTCTTTACTTTTTTGGGTATCGATTCCCAACCCTGACAACAAGCACCGGTATACAAACTTGTCGGCTTGTTCTCCACACTGTCCCTTTATTCTCTAACTGTCTAATGCTGAGCATCAAGCAGGAAACTCTGTGAATACCAATTTTAAAGTCACTGGTTTGACCCGACTTACGATCACTTAAGACTACAGCTCCCAAGGCAGACATTTTTATCATTCGGCCATCTGGGAGTCTGAGCAGGTGGAGGCACTGGGCAAGTGGGCTTAGCTGGGCAGAAGTTATTAATATTGCTGGCGTGTTTCTGGTGAGGGTAACAGGTAATCTGGTAATGATGCAGTATTCTCAGTGCTTGTTTAGTTGAGGATTTATTAACAGTTAAACTTAAGTTCATGCTGGTAATTCGACAGTGACAGAGTGATTGTGAAATTTGCAAAGTGAGCTGCTCACAGTCATCACACTTTACAGAGCAGCCACATGGCGTGGCCAACAGGCCAAGGCATAGTCTACTGGTCTATATATGCATGTAATGTGATTAACCCTTGACATTTGTCAAACCTTTCTTGACCTGTTGACAGTTACTGGTAGGGAATACAGGATACCTGTACAAGTAGCTTCACCCACTCACAATGTGGCAACCTGCAAGACCACTTGAGTAGCACTTCTTATGCTGGCATTAACAAGAAGCAATCTAATGATTTGTGAGGCACACTCAACGGTGGGTAGGCTTCCTTTACCATCCCTGCTTAATTACTGATTGGCTCACAGTTGGTGCTTAGCACTGTGGCAGCTTAAGTCAACCCATACTGGTATCATTTTTGGCTAATTGCTACCAATCTGCAATGCCTGCATTGTATGTTAGTCTTATTTTATAGTCTGGGTACCGCATTAAAAGGTAGATAGGCACCGGTACTCGTAGTGCATTTTGTCAACATTATCTACACTGCAGTGGCCATATGTAAGGTGTTACTGGTACCATGTCTTCCTAGGCCCAAGGATATACTGGCCTAGGCCTGTTCCTTTTTTATTACGTGATTGTGCAATTTAACTAAGATTATTCTATCTTTTAACAGATTTAAGTTCAACATTTGACCTGTGGTTATCAAAATCTAGTTATAAGCATGTTGCAAAATAACTAGACTGTTCTCTAAGTAAGGCTTAAGCTTGTTTTACCCATCAATATGTCTCGCAGAATTCGACTCCCAGGAAAACTTCCAAAAGTTGTGTGAGTTTTTGTGTTTCAATGATTCATATTTCAAGCTGCAAGTTTATTTTCTCACTCATTTATGTATTGATGTGGTCCAAGATATTTATGTAACCAATTTAACCATAATAAAAGGATAAGAATTCAATTAAACAATTACTGGTACCGTTACCAGAATTATGAGATTTTTGTTCGCTGGAGTTGAGTGCAGGGATGTGGAAGCGGTATATTTGCAAACAGCTTCCGCTTCCACACCTATCGCTTCCAGCGCTTTCGCTTTCAAAAAAATTCACCAAAATTTTGCCAGTAAAATACGACCAGTGCGTTGGTAGCCGATAGCGTAAACCGTATCTTTTTTTTTCACAACACCCCCCTTAATACGCTCCTGACAGTACTCCATCTATTTTGTGACATGATTATAATTGGAAAAGAATCAAGTATTGCTGTTAGCGCAATTTAAAACTTGAAAAAACTAAAAGAAAAAGCAATTTTACATTAGTACTATCTGAAAGTTGGGCGAAGAGTAATGCCCTATGGTGAGATTTGGCATCCATGTGAAGCTAGCATTGCAAAATAATGTCTAATAAATTGAATAAAATATATCTAATAAGTTATTTACAGTATGCTTTTTGAATGATGCGGAAGCGGCGTATTTTTTGCGCTTCCGCTTCCATCAAAATATGACTGCTTCCACTTCCACATCCCTGGTTGAGTGTTCTATTTGTGAATGTTTGATCAATTGTTTGTTAGTAAAAGTTTGTTCTCCTTGTGCAAGTTTGATCATTGCACTGTTGCTAATCAATTACACCAGAAACTTTTTCAAGCGTTTTTTTGCAAGCCCAAAACATCATTATTCTTAAACATTTGACCTGTACTGGCATTACTGCATGATTCACAATTAACTTTGGCAAAAGCAGGAATAAAAAAAACGAATGACTAAGACCTAATCTGCTGTGAGAAAAGCAGTTCCGCCAAGTGAGAGTGGCAGAACTTTGTTAAAATAATGAAAAAAGTTTGTAATATGGCAAAGAATTGTACGAAATTACAATTACTCTAAAACAAAAAATCATTAGTAGATCAAGAAGTGTTGTACCTAGCGTTCATTTACATTGGTACCGGTACACAATTAAGGCAATTTTGTTACTGAATTCGTGTATTTCTAGATTTCCTTTGCATTATGAAGGTGCCCCCCAGCGTCGTTTGTATTTTCCGGAGTGGTACATCACTTTGGCTGAACCAAAAGAAAAAATGCCCAAAAACTATGTGAGGTTTCATGTTCCTGCTGAGTAAGTTGCAGTGGTTACACTGACTTGGATCAAATTGGTTGCTTTCATAGTAGGTAGGCACGAGAATAAACGAAGTTTTCTGGTCTGTAGAATAAGGCTTGAAAAAAAGTAACGAAAATCACGCTTGATTGACAAGGGTGCAAATGTATATATGTTGAGCATTGGGGGCATGATTTAGCAAAATTGACCATTTTGGGATATTGGGGGGGGTGATTTAGCAAAATTGATCATTTTTTGATATTGGGTGGATGAAATTGACTCGTATGGGGATTGGGGAATTTTCCTCTTCCATGAAATATATTGGGAGGGATGCTGTTAGATTATTGGGGGAGATACATCGCCCCTTTGCACCCATGTTGATTGAATTTCCGAAAAACATTGGCAAGTCACGTGACAAACCGTATTCTACAGACTAGAAAACTTCGTCGATTCTAGTGTCTACCTCCAAAGTACTGTAACTGAAAAATTGTTTTACATCATAAAGTCTTGTAGCGGTCAATAATTGACATTCTGCGTAGAAATAGGCACACCTGTTTTTGGTCTAATAGTATGTGAAATGCATTGCAGAAAAATCTTCTAGCCTTCATCAATACTTATAGTGGTGATAAAACTGTTTCTCTATGAATGAGATTGTGTTCTTCGCATTTTGAGCTGCAAGGTTGGTGTGTTGGTTAAGAGTTTTTCCATTTCTTAGCTGCAAGACTCAAGCTTTTTATCAATTACACACAGCAAACGTAGTATTTGCCACTTTCCTGATAGACTTTTGACACAGGAGTATAAGGCAGGTATTACGCAGGTTTGTGTGGTGTTTTATTCTAAAAAGTTCAACATTTTTGATTGGTTTTGCAATAGGCTGGCACTTGTAATAACTTACGCTTTAAGGCATGCGCTGTCCCATGCCTTTTTATTGATGAAATTGTGTTTAGCATGACGAAGTATGACGTAAAAGAATACCTGGACAAGATTTATGGCGTAAAAATATTTAATGTGAAGCTGAGTGTTGTGAATTATGTCCGACACAGAGCTCCACAGCATTGGAAAATTGGAACGAAACATTATGAATGGAAATTTATAGACCCGTGGAAAATTGCACATGTTTATTTGGTGAGTTTACTGTCACAAGTTTTAATGGTTTCTTGAATACACATCAAAGTCATCGCTTTAATAGGAGTCTGCTCTGGGTTATTTTTTTTTTAATTTTACTTCGGTCAATTGACCTTCCTGTGTACAAAAATTTCGGTCATTTTGATTTTTCTTTTTTTCGATCATGTTTGAAGTAACAAGACGTGGAACGAAATATACACCTACTTCTTTGTAACCGCAACACAAATAAAAACTACTTTGATCAGTTTGATGTTTGTTAAATCTGACTCTTGTGACACCGGCAATCCGTTTGTAATTGTTGCTTGCATATTGGCAAGATATTTACTTCGGTCAATTGCCCGAAATGGCTTTAATTTTTTGGGTTTTTACGAATTTAATTTGGACTATGACTGAAAAAAAAACCCAGAGTCTGCTTAACCTCTTCGTTCAGAATTGATTGTTTTTAATATTTACCTGTCTCTATAACAAATTTTGGAATTTTCATATTTAATACAAAATATAAAAATTTTGTATTCTAGAAAAATTCACTGTTTCTAACAAAATTTACCAATGCAGCCGGTCTTGTAGTAGGGGGATACATTGTGTTCCTTGAATTTATAAAATTCTCAAGTCATCAAAAAGCGTTTGCGTGCTTTCACGCTAAAACAAGGCAGCTTTGGAGCAAGGATCCATTCCATGCAAAATAGTGACTTTATCGCTTTCTCGATTCCTCCAACCTACTTAAATATTTTAAGCAACACTTGCTTTGTGGTGGTCCGAGCTTTATAATCAACCAGATGCCGATTGGATAACTTTGCTTCATGGAGAGTAGACTGAGGATTCGATTTTGATTAAACCAACGGCTCAAAAATTGTTATTCACATTTTCCTTGCTTGACGGGTCAGCATTAAGGAAACAGGTTGAGAGGTGGTCAGCAACTCTCTAAGCAAGCTCACCATTGAACCTTTGAACCATTGAACCTTTCCTTTGACAAGAGGATCAAAATTTCACCAATTCTGAGGACTTATGATTTCCGTTCTTAGGCGAACGAACAAACATTTGAATTTCGTAACCCATTAAAGAACGAAAATGAAGAAGATAATGAACAAACATTAATCGAACAATTTGAAGAGCAACAAAATGCATTTGCTAAACTTAAGGAAAAACCTAAGGATGATATATCAAGAACGCATTTGGATAATACGTGGTTCTAGTTGGAGTTTTCATGTTGCAAAATTGTTTTATTTTTCCATCCGCGTGAGGGCGGTAGTTTGTTATCTTCGTACCTTGGTCTTTGTTGACATTATTTGCAATTTTTAACGTTGTCATTATTGAACAGTATTTGACGATGCGGTTGGCAAATTGTTATTTTTGGTTGCCGAGATTGCACGGATTTGTTGTATCGTACTATCAGACTGTCGATAAAATTCACTTCTTCTGCTTGGCAACACATTCACAGATATTTAAACTACTGAAATTTTTTCTGCTCAACACAGTTGCAGATATAAGCTGCACTTTTCTCGAAGTTTTGTGGCGAATAATTACCGGTCCTCCCTGTAGCAAACTTAAATAAAAAGATAATAACAGTCATTTTGCAAAAGGTTTCGGTAAAGACTCTGTGTCTCTAGTTCTACACTGGTGATGGTGGAGTTCTTCACTTCTTCACTAAGTAGTTTTCAAAAAGACGTTGGAACTAATTTTTTAGCAGACCGTAGAACGCTTTTCTTCAGCATACACAAACAGAACAGTGTTGAATGCGTTGCTTTATAACAAAAAAGGCGAAACATAATGTTTAGACGCAAGAATTATCCCATATTTATCCACGCAAGCAATTAAGACGTACATTAATCTGCGATACTGGCTACTATGGCTTTTTGCAAAAAGTAAACTATGATGCAGTAAGAACCCTAATTCCTTCATCTGTTGATGTAAAATTGTCACGGGTGTTACTGATTAATGCATCGTCCGTTTTGAACACATTTCAGTGGTATCCATCTAAGGGCAAGAATATTACATACAATTCAGTAACCATGCGCACTATGTAAAATAAATAAGGTTTCTGCAATTTAGGTAAAGAGCAGCATGTCCAGCAAACCAGATTAAGGTTAACAGTGGCTATTCAAAAACATTTCATTGAAAACCAGCTTTGAAATTTTATAAATAATACAGTAACAACCAAAAAGAACGCAAGAATTCAAAAATATTTTAGAATACGAACTTAGTCGAAAAGTACATTTGCTTTAACCAGCATTTAGTTGCTGAAAAAAGAACACGTTTGTGCCGCTGATGACAAGAATGACAGCGAAAGTGTAACAGCTTCACAGTACAGGCATGGTTTTCTCGAGTGATAGGCAAAGTGGCTTAGAATCGTTCGGCTGTTTGTTGCTGAAGTTGAGCCGTCAGGTAAGTAGGAGCAGCGCCAGCAATTGCAGGAGCCTGATTTAGAGCAGTTGGCGCCACCGCCGCATAACCGGCGAGAGCAGAAGCATTATATGTTCCGAGACCTTGCGTAGCGGCAACGGGTATACCAGTTTGAGTTGGAGCGGCGGCGATAACTTGTGGTGCACCAGCTACAGTGCTAATTCCCAACGGTGCGGCTGTTGGGTGAAGAGAAGTCGCATACGCATTCACTAAAAGTTGTTGAAGTTAATAGCATTCTTGAAGGAGAATGTTGAGTGCTCTTAATAAACCTCTAGGGACCCTCCTCGCAAAAAAAGTGTTATCTGTCTCCATAATTGTGTTTGGTACTGCTTGGGACCCAATTGAGTCGCAAAAATGCCCTAAAATGTTCTGCCAGAGCATAGCCAATCAACTCCGATGACCGAGTGGAAAGAGCGTCCGCCTAGGGAGCTGTAGACTTTAGTTTGATTCCAAGTTTGGTCAAACCAATGGCTTTTAACATTGGTATTCACAGCTTGCATCACACTCAGCATTAAAGGGACAGTGCGAAGAACTAGCCGGTAAGTTTATTTGTTGTGTCGTTGGGAAAAATGGCCGTCAACTCCTAAGCCAGCTCGTATAGCGTATTGATAGCTTTCTCTTGATAGAAGGATAAATATGAAACCAAATGCAAATACGAGTCGTTGCCCAACACACTTCACAAAATCTGGCAAATAAAAACAATTCGGTACTATAGGTTATTGAACTTGAGGTCAATAGCAACCTTACGCTATAAAAACGAATTGACGTTAAAGCATTTACAAAACAATATCATGTCTACGCGTTTCCTTATTCACACGAGTACACAGAAAAAATCACTACATGGGATGAACCATTGATTTTTAAAAGGCTTCAGAAGCCTTTAGCGCCGCTATACTTACCAGTTCCTGCTGCCGCGGCCACATCAGCTGCGTATGCACCGGGGACTTGAGCTGCAGCGTACAATCCTCCCCCGTATTCGATGATCTGTTGCGGTTGAGCCGGAGCGGCATTAGCTGGTAGCAAAACTCCGCCAGGCATATAGGTTGCTTGCTGCGGGTACGTGAATACAGTATTTGGCAACGTTCTGCGAAGAAAAATCAAGAAGTTAAAAATTTTCAGCGAAAACAAACGTCCTTCATCGCATGATAAACTCATCCTTCCGTTTTTTTTTTTATAGGCTATAAACATTTTGAAATTTAACAGCAAAACGATACCGCTGTGAGTAATGTAGCCTAATGAAGTGCTAAATTAAATTAATTTGAGATGATTTTTCCACCAAGTCACACTCATTCCAAGCAAATCCAAAAGACTCTTCCATGCCAATTGAAAAAAAACTCGCACAACACCGAAGTCTGAAACACAAAAGCGGAATGCCACCTCGCCCAAACACAACAGAAACTCACAGATTACGTAAAGTGGCGGTTTCTAGTTACTGATAACGAAAACTGATAGCAACAGCCTATGTGACATCACAAAATTCAACTGACATTGGTTTGTTGAAACACCACATAGGCTCACAACCTAGCGCAAACTGCGCCAAGTCAGACTAAGCTACGTTATAGAAAATCCCACGCCAACTAGCTACCAAATTATTTGATTTTTCTCATTTAAATTTCATCCCTAGGAAATCAGTAGGCCTACATCTTTGTAAGACTAAAATGTAAGTTAACCAACCAAACATAAGAGTTTTGATGTTAACGTTGTCTCGCTCAGTTTCTTCCGAGACTGTCCGCCTGTGTTAAGTTTTACTACAGATACTTCGGAGTATAATTAATTAACAGAGAATAAAACCTAGCTACTGTGAAATTGCGAAGCAGCTGCTCCACACCTACTGAATGTGCAGAACAGCTGCAGAACAAACCTTGTTACATCTATGGTAAATGAGTAATCAAGGGAAAACTAAACTACGCATCGTCTGCAGAAGCGGCGTCGATATGTAGCTGTGCACAAGGTTGTAACACTACAGCTGTTTCCTTTCACTTCGTACACGTTTTATGTAGTAGCGCCATCATTCTTTATCAAAAATAACTCTAAAAACTCGCTTTGCACCAACACCTCATAGAATGCAACGTTCTTTGTACGGTTTGAAATTTGCTCCAGAGTATCATGAAATGCAAATACATTAGCTAACGTGGTTTCGTCAAAATTACATGGTATTACATCCCCCTCCACAGAATCTATGTCGCGACAAATAAATTCACTAGAATAATGGTAGCCTACTTTTGTTTTACTAATGAAGCTGCACAAAAGCTTGGTAATATTTGTTTGGTTAAGTCAGGGATCTTTCCACACCAAAGTCCTTCCCTGATCTGCCTCTTGTACTTCCTCCAAAATACTTGCGATTGGAAGACCTTTTTCGCATAAAAGACATAGTTTGTGGTTGAACTTCAAAGAGAACGATGCTTCACGAAGTAGTTTGGCCGTGACAAAAATTGATTTTCGCACAGAAAAAAAATCGTCAGTTTTTAGCAGCATTTTCACTGTGATTTTCTTGCGCCCAAACTATCACAAAAAACATTTTAACTCCCAGAAGCAATCCGAGTTATGCAACTGATACCTGGTCCGACGAAATGTTACTATACATCTTCACAGCCCAACGGGCGATATACAAAATTTCACAATAAAAAACTAACCTAACTTTTTACGAAGTGGTTTCAAAATCAAAAATCTTGAGCAAAGATATTGGATTAACGTATTTTTTAGAAAGTCAAAAAATAACGTTTCATAACCTAGCTTACGTGACATTTAACCAAAAAGCTAAAATTTCAACAACACATATTTACCATAGTGTTACTAATTTTTACCCTGAAAAACGACAATTGCTAATTAATTTACCCATTTATGAAGACAATTTAACAAAAATAAAGACGTGATTATATTGATATTCGCCTTTCAGGTCAACAACAACTTCGAAAAGCAGCTATGACGCATATTTTATCGCTTTTAAAAATCTTAATAGCTTCATCGAGGCTAAAATAGAGGCGCTTAACGCACAAAATGAAATCAAACATCGCTTTAATTATGCTTTTAGAGGAAATTGAATGATAAAATTTTAAACATCAAAAACATGATCAAAAATTAATTGCACAAATGATCAACTAGAAATTGATGGGAAAATCTAAGTGCAGAGCAGAACACATCAAACGAATTGCTATGAAAAATCACAAAACAGCGCAAGCCTGGATCGGCCTCTGACAAAAACCACACGAAAACACACGACACAAAAAACACAAAACAGCTCCAACTGCACACAAGCCTTACCTCTCATGCTAACAAACTGTCTTTGTTGCATCTGCATTGAGCAAGGATAGTAAACTAACTTAATGCCGATTCACACCATTAACAAACTAACATTGAGCTTTACAATTAATAACAATTAGTGTAGATAAAGCCTCACCAAACACAAATCAAGACTAGTTTATTGTAAAATTGTAGTAAGTACTTTATTAATGCAACTACAATTGCATTTAGTGGTGCTTGGCACATGATTTTTGCACCAGTCTATTGTCTATGCTATTAACTTTACCTCAAAAAATCTGAAAATTTTTGAGGTAAAGAAAATTTTAAAACCCACAAAGTTATTAGGTTGCATAAACGACTTCATACAGTAGTAGTTTAAACATTGAGATTACAAACTAGTACGAATTCTGATTTGCCTTCAGCCGAGATTATTGGGTCTCAAATTTTTCAGCAGCAAGGGTTGTCAGAAAGTAGCCACTTGTACAACTGCGTTATTGTTATAATTAAAATTACAAAGTGGACCACTCTCTCCGTTAAGAAGACTCCTAAAAAATTCATCTACCAAAAAAAAGGAAACGTTTCCATGGTGCATCAGTTGCTCTGTCATTTAAGCTGATGATACCAGCCAATTAAGTTGATAATGTATTTGATTACGTGCCAGAAGTTTTTGACCAAATTTTTTTTTCCGATTGGTTTCGGACTTTTAAACTTAATAATGACAAGGCAGAAAAATTCTATGATTCTTGAAATAATTTTGGAATTAGCCTACTCTGCCTTGCCGCCATCAAACAATTAAGTAAAAAGCTCACATCAAAAACGTTTTCCGGTTCTTTCTAAATTAGTGATCGGAATCGCAAACTGTGAAGTCTCTCTCTGCCGCTAAGCAAATCTCCAGAGAAACTTCAATAAACGAGTAAAATGACGATAATTCCTAAGGGTCTAATCAATTCGTAGTGAGATCTAGAAAGCTTCAATTCAAACGTGCTGCTGGTTGGGTAAACACATACGAGTTATTATAGCGGGAAAATCGACATGGAAAAAAAGTACGTAGCTATCACACTACACCACAGCACATAATACAAAAAACACCACGCATGAAACTAGAAATTAAAAATGATGATGGATTTCAAACAAATGCCGCCATCAGGGCCAAATGACAACAAATTCGACAAAACGAACAACTTTTTTCCGGAACTGGTGAAAAAGGCAACAGTCAGCAGCGTTCACTCAATACACATATCACGCAGCCTCCACTATCAAAATTACAAACAACGAACTAAGAATCGAAACCAGGTGCAATGTCATGGATTTGCATGGAGTACACTACAGTACTTAAAACTGGAAGGCGAAATGCTAATCTAAATAAAATAACGGCTTTCAATAAGCGATAATTTTGTTTCTTCTTTTTGTGCACCTGCCACGAGAAAGCTGCGGAGGCATAACAAAGAAGACGAATCCAGACTCGCTTAGAAATTCCCTTTGTTTCAGGGTGAGTTTTTGCTTCAGTTTTTTTTTTTTTTTCCATTTGCTGCTTGTCAGATTCCACCAAGTAAAGACAACTATCGTGAAATATCTTCTCCCAAGAGCGAACAACAGGGCTTGGTGGAGTTGAACCATCAATCTTGCGATCATGGCCGTCGAAAAACGACTACACCACGCAACGGACTATTTTAAATTTTGCTACTGACGTACGTCGGAGTACGGTAAAAATGGCAAAAATATAATTATGCAATTTAAAGTCAATTTTAAATGAACCTGACCTGGTTTGAAAACTTGTATCAATTTCAGTAAGCCAACACATTAATAGTATGACCGGTGTAACAAATGCATCAAACGGTATCACAACAGAAAAAAAACTTACCCCGCTGACAAGTGATTAGCAGGAAAATAAGCGGTGGAAAGCTGACGAAATCCAACGGCTGAAACAAAAAGTATGAAAAAGGACGGCAGAATAATAATAAGTATCCACAATGGAGCATATCCCCCAATCAAATGGAGCTAACAACAAGAAAAACTTATCGGCATAATAGTCACAGAGCGACAAGAATCTTTAGCTTTGACGACGATAATTATCCACTTTTTGCTTTTAGCGACTCCATGCGGTTATTTATGCTATTCTAAGGACGCCAAATATTTTAGAATATAAAGATCTAGTCAATTACCGGTGAGGGGTAATCACAGGAGAGCAGGGCTTTCACAATTTAAAAAATCGAGTTGAAAGTAAGCTCTTTCGCGACTTTCCGCTGAGCCGAACAGCCTAGTCATGGCATAATGTGAATTTGCCCAGGGAAAAATTTGTGGCACAAACGGTTTCACAACGTCAAAACAATGATGACTGGTAACCCAATACTTGCTACATCTCTATACCCCGCACGAGCGGTCAGATGTTCTTTGTTTACCGAAGGCATTTTAAGCAGAAGTGCCTCGTCTTTGTGTAAAACATGACGAGAAATTAGGTTGTGAAATTCAGTCCTTTTTTATTCAGCAGCGAAACATTTTTCTATTTTTTGTTTCACTCAAGGAAAACGCCATTTAATCACCTTTTTACAAGTTAGTGTCTGCGCTATGAAACGAAACGTCTTGAATTACAGCACAACTGGAAAACTAAAAAGCAAACGCAACTTTCATGTGTTATTCAATGATGATAGTGTTACAAGCCCATTATGAAAGCCTGTACGAGACAATAGTAATCTCTAACTGACTCTCATAACCTTAGATGAGCTACTTTCCTCTTTCAAGATTAATTTCTTTTATTTTCAATTCATGAAAACAAAGCAAGAAGTTATCTCCGTTAAAAATACGACTTCAAGCAGCTTCGCCTTTTGTTGCCTGTTTGTCACAGCCGTTTACTAACAATACCTCAGAAACTCAAATTGATAATTAACCTTGCAGCCTGAAGACATCTAAACGGTTAGTTTTGAAAACGCCTGCAATGGAATTTCTGTTTAGGGATTTTTAAGCACCTGTGTTTCACAATGTCGCAAATAATGCAGAAAACATTAAATGCAATCAAAACAGAATAGATCATGGACGGAATGATAACTTTTTATGGTGTAGGCTATTTGAATGCATGAAATTTTAAAAAACTATCAGTGTATATGTTGTGTATTTAACTCTTCCTTTAAGTACCGGTAATAATCAGCCTGAGTAACCTTCACCTATGCTTAACTTGATGTTAAAAATCTGCAAAAGATGTAAAAAATCTCTTCTCCATAACTACGAGAAAAAATATGGATCTATAGCTCTAACAGGCGGGATATTATGGTGGTTCTTGAATTACGACGGAAGATAACCTGGACAAGGCGTTCAGTGAAATATCAATTTGAACAAAACACTAAGTGCATATTTGCAGAAGTTGCCGAGCTACCACGTCACAACATCTAACATGCGTAGCAACGGTCAGTTAATTCAAGTTGCTGGGAATAGTAGAACAAAGGCAAGTACTTGTAGATGGATCCAAATAACAAAAACCTTTATTCAACTAGCAATTTGATGAATTATCATTTCTTTTCACTTTTAAAGAAGATGCAAGGTTCCCTGCATAGTGTTGAAATGACCTAGAGTAAATTTCATCGAAATCAAAAGTGTGTTTCCATAAAACACAATTTTCATTTTTGGAGCTACAAAGCTGAGTTCCTGAAGAGAAAAAAAACTGGTATCACGCACATTTTTTCGCAAAAACACGAATCTTGCAATTAATAACGCAGGCCAAAAATGAACTCCACATGGAGTTTCATAAGAGTAACGCTCACTAACCGCAAAAAAACTGCGGTCTTAAAGAGTTATATTGTGACTCAGGGTCTTTGAAACTGAGATCATTTCTGCCAAACTTTTAAAAAACAACAAAAGGCCAATGTGCCACTATCTCCCCTTGACAATTTGAAAATAGCTATTCAAGAAAAATATTCTGTAATCATAAGTCCCAAAACAATCCGTGTCATGCAATTAACAGAGAAAATTTAATTATTTATGCGAAAACAAGTCACAAGGGAAAGCACTCCAACGTTTAGCAAACCGGTAATGACGTCAGCAGGTAGCAAACAAAATCTTCTGTTTAACAAACCGTATATAAGCTTCGGATTTTGTTGTTTTAGTTAAAGCTAGCTTTGGCTCTCGTAGTTGTGCACCTGATGAGTTTGGAAAGACGAAAAAAATGATAACCGGTTACCCTTTTTCGTGCACTAAGCGTTAGTGTAAACCCGGCCCATGTCGTGAGCTTGCATTGCTCGGTGTCGCAAACAATCATCAAGTTAAAATTTATGTTTAATTTTTTTTCCAAAAATTATTCAAAAACCCAGAAATTTCACTGCAACTCACTCCAAGCAATTGTGATTGTGGGCCAAGGTTTATTTGATTTTTAAACAGTAAATACAGAATGAAAATGTCCTCAAGACGAAAAAGTAGAGCCAGGTTTGCGTAACGAAACGTTTTGACATCGTAAATCCAGCAGTCATCACTAGCAGTACGCTAGGCAGTACTATAATATAAACTTACACCCTTTTAGTGTTTTATAGAAAAATGCATAAGCATTACCAACTTCGCCATATAAATTAAAATCTTATTCCGTAATTACCTGTATGTGTTTGTGGAATTGTTCTAGGTTTTGCGCCGATGTACGCAAGATTGACGTTTGCTTTTCTACCATCGATCACAGGATTAGCGTCCTTGCATGCTCTTTCTGCAGAAGCTTGATCTACCATGGTGACCTGAAAAATGAATTTGTTTTAAAACTTACCTGAAAAAGCTATAAACGATTTTTTAATTTCAAGAAAGTCACAAAAATATTAAGCGTGTGGCACAGTTTAAATCTACACACCAAAAAAGCGAAAGATAACTGGCGCTATCTACTGTACATTTGTAGAAGTGTGGTGTCATTATGCGAGATGGTTATTAGCAGATATTCACAGTACAACTGCAAGTCGAAATTTCTGGCCGAATATGAGCAATTGACCAACTTTGCATTACCTAAAGTGCTACATAAAGGCCCTTAATGGTTAAAAGATATTAACAAGTTTATGTTACGAGCTAAAATAATAGGGACCTTACACTTGGATGTGTGCTTAAGCGAGCTGATGGCAAAAGCAGGACTAGTTGGGTTAATCAATGATTGGTTTATTTGCACTGAGCCTTCACTCAAACTGTTGCTAACTCTGACTTATCTACGTGGATGTGTTTGCTCAAGCTAGCTAGGCTCATAGTCCGGGCTTGTGTAATTAAAACCTGCCACAATATTAAGAAACTCAACAAAGTAAGTGATACTTACGGCCAATAAACACACAAAACGACAGATACCATTTACGCAAGCGTAAGCTGTCGAAACTAATTGCCACTATCAGTGAAAAATGCAAATGCACAGTTGTTATACACGCGTGTAACACCGTTTTTCGCAACCTAACTATGAAATATACGGTTTTAAAATTACATTTTTGATCATTTTTTCATCACACTTGACAAAAACACTGCTTACCAAATTTTGGCATACAAATTTGGTTACGTTTTTGTGATTGCTATTAATTATTCATAGGATATTTTCTGTTAATAGAATCACTGCTCCGCATTAGAAATTTAAACAAATGTTGCGCATCGGGAAAACCAAAAAATAATTTCAAATTTATTTCTTAGGTATGTCAATCGTGATTCTGATAACGGAACAGCATTCTCAAGGAATTTTGAAACTGAAAAAGTATTTAGTTTTGTCACTGTTCACTTTAATAAACGTTCATAATTTCGTTTTCTTAAAAAAGTCTGCAACGGGTCAGCAGTCTTTAACCAAGGTACAAGAAAATCTTAACGTACTGTAATCAAAAAGATTTACAAAAAAAAGGGTACTTACGAAGCCGTAACCTCTTGATTTTCCAGTTTGTCGATCAGTAATCACAACTGCTTCTTCAATTTCGCCAAAAACGAGAAAATAGTCTCTTAAGGAAGCATCAGTCGTATGATACGGAAGTCCACCGACAAAAATCTTGGTGTAAGTAGTGTCTTTGTGCGGTACCGACATGTTTGCCGGTTTACCGGCGCTGTTGATGATCGTGTGGGTAGCCGTGGCGGAGTTTGGCGCAACAGCTAATTGGGAAGAAACAGCGGTTGTGATACTACCAGCTGATGTAACGCTGTTAGTCAAAATATAAGCCTTTTGTGCAGCTTGTTGCTGTTGTTGTAAAGCAAGAAGACTTGCTGCTTGAGCGCTTGGCAAGACTTGAGGTCCAACAGCAGTATTCGCACGCAGGAGGCTATTAGACGCGGTTTGCAACAAAACGTTTCCTGGGGCTGCAGGCGTCGTTAGGCTTTGTTGCGAAGCTTGTCCTGGAAGACGCGTAACAACTAAACCGCCAAGTCCAGCAGCAGCTGCTGATTGAAGAGGTTGTGGGTTGACTTGCTGAGCAACAGCAAACTGACCAAGCGGTGCTGTTATAGTTTGAGAATCTGCCACTCTTGCTATTTTGTTTGACGCGGCTGGGTCAGATGAAGATTGATCTACTTCTGGCTGTATCTGGGCACCGTTTTCCACTGCTGGAGACAACGAGCTAACTTTACGTTTTCTTGAAGAAATATCAAAAGCAGAATGCGTGTCCGGAAACAATCCGGTCGTCGAAGAACTGTTGTCCAGTGTAGCTGATGACGTCGAAAGAGAAACTTTCAAAATGGGGGAGAGTGTTTGGGAAGGTGCTGGGGTGTAGGATGATAGCAACTCGTTTTTCTCTTCTTTTACTACAAAAGACTTGTTTTCAGCCGATGATTTGACAAGAATTGAGTCGACCGAGTTGCTCTGGATTTGAGATATATTTAAAGCCAGATTTCCCACCAAATTAGCAAACAAAAGTCATTTAGTAGCGTTTTACAACGCTAAATTGTTACATTTGTAAGCAACAAAACCACGCTGCAAAAAAGCAACAACATAAATAATGCATTGTATGCTTCACCTTTGACCTTTCTGCCGAAATATCAGCAACTAAACGGATTTTAAAAGACTTTTTAAATTAAAATGGTGACCCTGATCCTCTACATCGAGAGCTATACTTCCTCGTTTGTAGTTACTGCTTGCTAATTCTTACGTCAATACATAAAACAAAACCGAAGTACTTTTCCCTTTCGTGCGTAAACAAGTGTGAAACTTTTTGCTATTAATTTTTACGTGTTGAATTTTTCCAGTTGGGTATAACTGAACCGGCTGGACAAGATTACTTCACGCTCGCAATAAAACACAAATTTGAAACGCATAATTTCCAATCAATGTTTTTAAAAACATGTCATGAAGGGAGCGAACATGGCATATTATGCAACTATTTTGCTGCAACTTGAAGTCATAATCAGTGCAGAGACTATACAAGATCGCGCATCAGGTTTAGTTTGTCGAAGCAGTAAATTATTAATGTGCTTGTCATCAAGGCACGATGTCACAATTTCATTTTCGTTTTGGTAAGCCGCTGAAGCGTTGCCAAAATGATAAACGAATGAAGGAAAATAGGACGGTTTAAAAAAAATTTCCTTTTATGCTTTACTGCAACTATAGCAAGATTAAAATTCTTGTCCAGCGTACAATGCACCTACATCCGCAAAGCGTCTTAGCAGTTTCTTGAATATTATTCACACATCTTCATCACGTTCCGAATCCACCCAAATTATACAACGAAAATCGTCAGCTTCTCTCTTTTACGTTTAGGTTCTGAATTACGACGCTCCACAAGCCATTAAAAAATTACTAAAACGTCTCTTCTCCAATGAAGTAAACTGTCTATACTTAGCGTGCTACTCCAGTTCAACAAAATATATGTTACAAAATGACTGAAGACATTTCGAACCAAAGTTGTCAACGGGTCGAAGATGTTGAGCCCAACCGGACCAGAACCAGATTTCTCAGGCCCGAACCCGAATCCCAATTCATCAACCAGTCTGAGCCCGATCTAAACCCGAAATTAAAAACATCACTTTAAATTTTGAAGAAATTTTAATATGAATAAAAATGAGTATTAGCCATCCACAGTCATACCGGTTACGAACAGCAATATTTATACAAGGTGTGTTCTCTTTGCTCATCCAGCGATCGTGAAAACCCTTTTACTCACTGAAAATCTTGATTTGGCTTCGCGTCCGGCCCGATTGAAGCCCGACAATTTCTCAAAATCCGAGCCTGACTGACAACTCTGTTACGAGCGATAAAACACACATCATGCGCAGTGTCATTTGCAAAATTAGCGACTCACCATGCCCATATTGTTAACAATACGGTTATCTACGTGCAGCCAAGGCCCATTAAGTTATCACCCAATACTGAACGCTGTAAGGTAAACACAACACCTCTGAAGTATCGATTCGGAAATGCAAATATATCTATTTGAAATTTTCCTTCTTTTTTGACTCACTGCTTACTTTGCTTTCTCTACATTTCATGCCTGAACTTTGCAAGGTTACATTTAATAAATCATAATCTTGCTGTCATCATGGTCACTAACTTCGTCAAGTCACAGAGTCAGCAACATGTTGGATACGCAATTGAAGCACTTCAAGTCGCAAGAATCGAAAAACAGAATTCAAGCATATAAGATTACAAAGTTTTGTGTAAAATAGTTAAAAATGCATTCCTGTCACTCTTGAATAAAAATCATCGGAACGGCAGCTGTCACTAGAAATCCATTGACATAAAGTATTCGTGGTTGCACACTGAAACATCTTCGAAATTCGAATGTTTGAGTAATCTATCGCATTTTTCAAGCAAACACAATCATTTCTGACAAGACAGAAAGTGCTTGTAAGTAATTGAGCCCACAAAATGAACAATACTTAAGAGATCACAGTCGTTTATGTTTTCAACTACAAATGCATTAAACTCCATATCTTTTGTTCAACTTTTTTATAATTTTTTGTTACTTTGCAATTGATCAGAACGAACAAGATTGATTGGGGCAACAAGAACCATTAAAGCGCAAGATACTCTCCCGTACAATCAGGGTTTCATGCTTCATTCGGCAAAATGAACCTCGCGCGTCATAACGTAGTAGTTCAAACGTAAGCTTCTCGAAAGCAAAAAGCACTGACAATTTTCACTGACTGTTTTGAATTTACTCCACTTTACTTCCAAATAATTAACACGAACAAATGTGTACTTTTTTGTTTGGTTATTCATTAATCGGAGACGTGGCTAAAATGTTTCATTAACGCATTAGCTACAGAAAAAGAGCTTTGAGTAATTACTATAAAAACTTAATAAAAGGCTGCACAGTTACTTCAGCTGTGCTTAGCAAAAATTTTAAATCAAATTGTAATCTACGTCACGAATTAATGCACAAATTAGATTTCCGGAGCTTCAATCAAAAATTGGTAACACTTTCATGACATCTATTCAAGAAAAACCATTTCTTGCAAAAGCCAACAATTTGCGGGAGGTCTTGTTCTTTGCTTTTACGTTCAGCTCTTGCCTGTTGTTCAGGAAGGAAATTCTACTGTTACATGAACATTAATCTAATAAACGCGGCCATATTTCCCAAGAACAGCCTTCCATCGACGTCGAAACCTTGAGTAAATTAATAACAACCAAAGACTCTAAACTTGTGCAACTACACTCGGTCAAGCTAGATACTTTTGTGTAATTCAATTACTCTTAATTTTTATCATAAAAGCTTGAAGAAATTCAGTAGCTGTTACACCATAAAAATATCAATAAATCTAGCTTCGCAAAATATTTTCTTCCCTTACCAACTCACCGTAATTTTACACTTTGTCCTCGCATTTTTTTAAATGAAGTATTGCGGCAGCTAAAAAAATGCCAGTCCATAATTACTTCAATAATACTGCTGGTGCAGAATACTACTTCACATACACCCGCTATATCAGCAAGGACACTATTTCGAAATACAAACTCCAAATCGCAGCGAATAGCAAAATCTTTGACGACTAATTTATTATTAATCCCTTACAGAGGGCTAATAAATCAACCAAATTCGCAGCAAAGAATTCAACTCAAAAAGCTGCTTCATGAAAATTGTTTTACTTCTAACTAATAACAATCTGAGCTAATTAGAAAAACCTTAAGAGCTTTTCTTGCACAAAAGTTTGCGTTCACAACAGAACAGGTAAGGCAATTTAATCGTTTTCGTTACGCTTCGAGAGTGTCCAAAGTTACTTCACTCGATCAAGCAATTTGTCTTTTGTGAATTACAATAGAACGTTTTACGTCAGAACTTGTCATTTTTCAGTTTCAAACTAACTAATTTACAAGCGCGAAACTGTACTGGACGGGACTTTATTTCAGCACTGTAGTTGCTGATCAAAAAAGGTCTGCTCTAACAACTGTACAACTAATAAAACAGGGACAATTTTACGGCATTACAATCGCAATAATTAATCTCTGTTTTACCGCATATATTGCCGATCTACCATTCATATTTCAGCTAAGAAGCACCTAACTCAAGTACAATTACAAAACACACCCGTTGCCGACAAGCGATATATTTTCATACATTGATTGATTCTGACAAACGGTTCCACCGTTCCATCGAGCTTTTTCTTAGTCCTTCACATAAGGGTGTTAGTCTACTGCCAAATCTACTTGCGTTCTACTCTCAACTGCTCTAACTAATTCACTATCTTAAACCAGTTTTCATAATGCCTAGTAGTTTTAGGGGAAAAAAACGTTAACAGGCTCGTTTTAAAAAGCTGTAACCGGTACGCAATTTTCTGCTTCAAAATTTTCGCTTATCCGTGCTCCGCTGGAAATTCGCCATCTCTACGCCCAAATAACTTAATGTAAGGAAACTGTTAATGAATTCCTCACTTTTCGATTTTGCTAATAAAGATAACCTTGCGTTTAGCAAGTCGCCAGCCAGGGCAAACAGTAGGAAAAAGAATTAGCTAATCAAGCAAAACAAACAGCTGCTGAAATATGTCAATCAAACGGTTCTCTCTCTACCCTAACTCTTTGCCCTTCATATTACCAGGCCCGGTTGGACTTATTTTAATCCTTATAGCAGACTGCGAAACGTAATCAAATCACCCCTTCATTTATCGCGCTACACCCAGTTGTTCCTCAACAATTAGATGCTTCGCGCTTGTGGCCTATTCTCCGTTTCATTTCAGCACGTGCTTCTTGCCTTTTTCTTTGCATTTCATCGAAGAAGGTCGAGTGACGTAAGTTCATTTATTCAACTTTTTACGCATTTGCAGCGTAAAGACAACCTTTCCAAAAGCTCACGTGCTCTTAGCCAATTTTCTAAGCTAATGTTACCTACGCCTCAAAACTTATGACGGAGTTCTTCAATAGTGATTTTAAATAATGCTTTGTATAAATACTCCAGAAGACATTCACTGGGGGTAAAAACTACTGCAACTGTAAATGAATGTCAACATAGAGTAGTTTCCAGAGGTGGGCATTCCGCAAACAGTTTCGCAAAATTCCGCAATTGCGGAATTTGCATTGCGTTTCAAGTAAATTGTTTTACCACTTGTGAAATTTGCGTTGCGCTTTAAAATTTTTTGTTGCTTCTTGTGCAATTTGTGTTGCGTTTTAAGTTAAATCTTGGACCAATTGCGCTATTTCCGTTGCGTTTTAAGCTAAATTTTTGACCAATTGCGCTATTTGCGTTGCGTTTTAAGCTAAATTTTTGACCAATTGCGTAATTTGTGTTGCGTTTTAAATAGAGCTGAGCATTCCGCAAACAGTTTCGCAAATTCCGCGAACTACAGCGTTGGCAATGATGTAGCAAAACAGTCCGAAGATCCGCAGGCAGTTGTTGCTAAATCACTTGACGAGTGGGTAGAACGGACCAGAGGGAAAGTGACGCCAACAGGGGCGAATTCAGAGGGAATGTGGGGGATGCATCCCTCCCCCACCAGTCATTTTCAACAATGCTTTGGATGAATAAATTTTTTTCCGTAATTTCGAACCTCTTCATACCAATATGTCTCAGTTGTAGTAAGCACGCGTGATCGAAACTGTGCAAACAAAATGCATCGTATTTGGTGAAGCACTCAAAGTTAGGGGCCAAAAATATGAACAAACTTTGCCTGAAAATTGATCAAATAGCACTAACATGGCCATTACGGTATGCAAATTTTCCAAATTTTTTCGGGGAGCATGCTTCCGAGCTCCCTAGAGTCGTTTTTGTAGCTTAAGTTGCTTAAAATTAACGCTGCCGGAAAAAACTACGCTTGAAAATGTGACGAAATTGGGTGCCCCCTCCCTGAAAAAAATTCTAAATACGCTCCCGATAAAAAACATTTTCAAAGGGCTTGTTTACGCCCGTTTCCGGGTCCAAACGTCTTTGTATTTAGTTAACATTCAACCTAATTCAAAATTACGTCCCCTTTCACCAAAACTTTCTGGATCCGCACCCGGACGCCAAATTGCTTGCCCTCTTTACATCGGGAATCATGGATCCACGTATTTAAAAAATATAGCGCCACGGTCTCAAGCTCAGCAGCAGTGGAAAGTGGACGTTTTGCGGCCAAAACGAGCGTCGCCGACTACAGAAAATTTTAAGCGCTTCGTGTTGCTGCGGGAAAATGAATAAATGTCTCCCCCAGTTTTGTTCCTTCGAAAATAAAATCATGTTTAAATTTTTATCTTCATAAAATCTTAGGTCTGGGAGTTGGCTCGTAGATATTTGTTCGTAGGCCTACCCTTACGTTTTGATTTTTGTTTTCGATTGCTAAGTTACAGCATATTGCTGCGCAATAAACGCATGATTATGCAGTTGTGGTTTGCTACAGTAGGAAATCATCGAACGGAACAAGATTAAAAAAGCTGCCAGACCGAGCTAGATGTTGGGGGCACAGTCTTGCCCTCAGCCAGCCCACAATGGTATTATTAACAGCCGCTCATTTGCGAGCCTCATTTAAGTGGTAATGGATAAGGCAAGACGACGAGGTGGGATGATAGTTGCTCCTCAGCGCCGCTCTTACAAAATACTCTAGCTGTCTGACCTTGCTCCGAACGAAGAGTGAGTTAGGAAATAAGCCAAAGGTAGCGAATTTGATTGCGCTTTAGTTTATGATGAAACTTCCAGTTGAGGTTTATCATTAAAAAATATTGGTTGCGCAATTTGCGTTTGCGCTTATCCGCTCCAAAACTTAAATTGCGAAATTTGCGATTGTGCTTTGCCGTTTTAAAAATTTGCTCGCGCAATTTGTGGTTGCGCTTTCACATTTAAAAAATGTAATTGCGCAATTTGCGGTTGTGCTTTTTAATTATAAATTTTTGGTTGCGAAATTTGTGATTGTGCTCTTTTACTTCAAAAAATCGTTTGCGGAATTTGCGTTGCCTTTAGTTGATTGTTTTATAAGTGTCCAGCTCTGGTAGTTTCGTTGTTTCTCATGACGCTCTTCAGAAGAAACGAGCAGCCTACTTTGTCTGTGACTTGTATTTGCACAGCATTATACGCAGGATTACCATTTCGTGCTTATTTCCAAGGATGTAGTCGAGACTGCTTAGTCCGAGACCGAGATCGAGACCTTTTTATGTTTTTGAGACCGAGATCGAGACCCGAAAATTTTGACACCTTTTAGTCGAGACCGAGACGAAGCAGTTGAGAGACCGATACCGAGACTCGAGACCCAATCGAAAACAAAAAAAAATTTTGAAAACAAAATTTTTTTATTGAACAGTGAACACTGAACGCAAAAATTACTATTAAACAGAGTTTTTGTTGCACTTTAAATAAACTAACATTGAGAGCAAATCGTACGATAGCCTGGCCCGATGTGGCCGAAAAAGCAAACCACTTTGACTAAAAACTCGTTCTACCGGTGCAAGTCGAAAAGAAAAGACTGACTTCGGAAATGAAAAATCAAATTCATTGACTTAAGAAAGTTAAAATTCAAACACATCTACTTTGGATAACCAAAATTCAAAATTATCAATAAATAATGAGCGGACTCAAATTCAAAATTTAAATTCAATCCAACCCTAGTACAGACGTAAACAATCCAATTTATTAATGCTGGAAAATAGTTAAGAGGTTGCGAGGAGTCATTGCAGAGGCAGTCAGAGACGAAACTGTGTACTGACGTTCCGTACATAATCCAATTAAGTAAAGCACTATCAAACAATTTCACAGCTGCGTAATTATGGCACAAGGCAGATACGCAAGTTAATTTTCTTGCGCCTGCAGTTTATAAAATAAATTAAACTTTTTTATCGCTATTTTCAAGTCTCAACACCTTGAAACCAAGCAGATTTTGATAAGAGTTATTCATTTGAAGAATAATTGAAATCAAATAAGTGCACGTAATTTTGGCAAACGTCTTATTGAAATCATTTTCACGGGTCAGCATCGAGAAAATGACGCAATAGTGAGATTGGCTTTGATTCTGTAATCAACATGGAAGCATGGAAGCACGACTTCTTCGCTGACATGATGCAAACAACTAAAGTGCGGTACCATTAAAAGAAGTCTCGAGACGCAATATCTGCTTCGAGACCGAGATCCAAATTTTTCACTCAGTCTCGAGACTGAGACCTTAAAATTTAGGTCTCGAGACAGGTCTGAACACCGAGACTTGTCTCAGACCTCCATCCCTGCTTATTTCTAAGATTTGCGCTTGTTTTCAAGCACAGGACAATATTTTCAAGAACAAGAACAGAGTCGGCAGCGTGGCGCACTGGTTTGGAGAGTCGTTTTTACGACGACCATGATCGCAAGGTTAATGGTTTAACTCCCAACCTAGTCTCGTTGTTGCGTCCTTGGATAGGATGCTTCACGATGATTATTTCTTCTTAGTGGAATCTGGCAAGCAGCAAATTAAAGAAGTCAGAAGCAAAATTCAACCGGAAAATTTGGAAACAAAGGCAACTCCTAAGCGAGTCTGGATTCGTCCTACCCATAGCGCCTCCGTCGCTTTCTCGTGATAGGAGGATAAAGATGAAGAAATCAATCAAATCAAAAAATGTCTTCGAAAACGTGAACGGGCTTATTTTTAAGAAACGTGCTTATTTTTGAGATCCGAGCTAATTTTTGAATTTCTAGCGGAAAAATTAGGATTCTGTAGACGAGAGGATCTTTTTTATGGTTTTTTTTGGTCTTATCCGATTTTTGGTGGAAAAACCGGACTCTGTGGACGTGAAGATCCTTTTTTTGGTCTTCACCGTATTTTGGTGGAAAAACAGGACTCTGTGGACGTGAAGACTTTTTTTTTGGTCTTCACCGATTTTTAGTGGTTTCACAATAAAGAGCTTTTGACTTCTTGGTAAAATAAAGCAGCGTGCTTATTTTTTGGTGTGGACCGGTGGTAACCCTGATTATACAGTATAATTTGGCAAAGCATTTACCTGCGGCATAACGAGGAGGCTCCTACGCGCGCCCCCTCTCGCCCGATACGCGGTAAAAAACTTTGTCGCGCACATTCTTCAAGAAAATCTTACTTTTTCGTGACACCCCCCACGAAGTTTCTGCGTACTCTCCTAGCATTTAATTCACATCTTTATTTTGACTTCTTTCTCCATGCTAGCTCACACTGCTCACTATACGGAAGTAGCCTATGATAAGCTATCCATGCCATTTCTTGCCAGTGTTGGGGATACTCTAGTCAGAGACACTCGAGACTCGACCATTTACGATTCGAACTCCAGTCGCGACTCGAACCGCTAGCTGATAATCTAATTATTTTCATGAAAAAATATGACTTAAAAAGAGCTTCGTGTATGCACGATATATTTAAAAGCCGACAGTTTGAGTTTCCCTTCAATGCTAAGTGCACATTGTATACTTTCTAGCGTAAAGTGCATTTTAGTTAAATGTAGCGACTAGCGACAGTAACAAGCAGTTTTCCAAACTAAAAAAAAATCGGCTTGTTTCATCTGCTCAAGTGCTAATACTTCATAATTTTGTACAGTTTTTTGCACCATCTGTTTTTGGCATCTAAGTTATGTGTTTATAGCTATTGCATTACAAGAAAAAGAAAAATTCAGCGCTTTTTTACATTACGAGCATATTAAACATTAATTTACAGTATAGGTCTATGTCACGCAATTGCTTCATAGTAAAGTTGTATGTGAAAGTTGCCGCGAGTTAAAATTTGTAACAACTTTATTGGCCATGTAGCCTACTTTCGAGACTAGTCGAGACTGGACTCGAGTCTGCATGTAAACTGACTCGACTTGACTCGAGTCTGTGGTACAACTTGACTTGACTCGATTCGTCGCACAAAAAGACTCTGACTCGACATCATTGACTCGAGACTCGACTTCCAGCGACTCGTTCCCAACACTGTTTCTTGCATAATAATTTTAGGCTACGATTCGGAATCAGGACGAGCCATCATCATCATTAGTGTTACGCTCTAGACAGTAAAACTTTTATTGCCAAGCAACAGGCCAAATTCAGTAGCGTAGTGAGAAATTTTAAAAGGCCCCCTTTTTGAAAAGGGGGGGACACACACTGCAAAAGCCATCGAAAGTCTGGTGTATTTCAGTCACTTAGTATCAGTTTTTATTTTTTTACTAAGATGCTAAGTCAAAAAGGGGGGCATGGTACAATGCCTCCTCCCTAAATACGCTTCTGGCTTACTTCATAATCAGATTGCAAAGCTACTTCCTGACTGCGACAAACATATACCATTGGTGCTTATTTTTTTACTGTTTTTTACTTTTTATCAGCGCATAATAACAGCATAAGCGGAAGCTTTTATGGTAGTGAAATACACTATGCGCAGCGTAGAACAAAAGATCCTTAAACGTCAAATTCTATTCCCAAAACAGTCTTCCAACCAACTGATCATAAAATAAACTCCATGTACATCATTAAGACTCGTTTGAAATAACAAAACTCGCCAAGTGTAAAAGCGCCCTCTCGCGTTATTAAATTTTTGCGTTTACGTTAGATATTTTGATTGTTGTGACCGGTTCTGCCCAAAAAGTGCATCATAATATAAACTTTTAAAAAGTGTTGTTTGCAAGGGAGCACAGTTTGTTGGGAGGTAAATAACTTAAACGTTAAACGTTTGATAATATTTAAGCATAAAGTGTAAGCTGAATGACTTAAAATCTAAAACTTAACTATCTACTGAATGATGACTAAAAAACTAAAAAGGGATAAAACTTTGGCAAAATACGCAAGACTCACTTTCAAACGCAACTTTGATATTAGAGATCAGCATGTATTAAAGCTTGTTTTGTTCACTACCCTAGTTCAAAATTCAAATCATTTTTCTAAATAGCCTAGGCTAGGTATTCGAATGCGATCTAAATTTGACGCAATCATGTAGTTATGTCACGAAAAAATTGATCTGGTTGGAAGTATATCTTTAATCTGTCACGTGCCGGATATGCATGCTCGTCTACTTTTATCTGCCAAGCACCAGTGATTATAGCTTTATAGCATGATCTACCAATGGCGTATTTGGAAACTGAATGATGCTCAGCGAAGTAAAGTACAGCACGCCTTATGCGGAGGTTGATTTAACAAGTGAAGCTAAAGATAAGACTACAAGGAGACAACCTAGCTTTGCATGACGACGACCAAAGCTAAAAAGAGTTGTTATAACTATTGTTTTGATCGTAGCAAACTTGCAATAGTAGTTCTACAAAAAATTTATGAATTTTTAAGTTTGCCGCACATGCTTTTGTTTGTTAGAAGTTGGACTGTATTGAGAAGATAAAAATTATCAAAGCGCAAAAGCAATGGCGTTTGTGAAAACTATTCCTCGTCACAAAAAACATGGAATCAATGAAGGTAATTTATAAACTAGATATACTAATGTAGGTTTATCAACTTGCATAATGGCACTATAGTAGCCCAACGCCAATCAGTTTCAATAGGCCTACTGTTAGCTTCAGTTTTACATCTGCTACCAGTCTGCCAATCTGTTAAAACATGACATCATTATTTTTTCCGACGTTGTTGTACCGTATGTTTTAGCTAGTGTTTGAATTGATGAGAGTGAGATCGCTAAACTGCTTCACTCAGTTGAAATATGCACCAACGGACTTTTTAGCAGTGGCGTAATAGGCCTCTTTTGGGGGGCAAATGTCCAGGGTCTTTTTTCAAATGTTCGTAATGCCTTCAAGCTAAGGTATAGTTAAAGCTATCCTTTGTTTTGATGAACTTCAATATCGCCCCACGTGAATAATTTTGCCATTAAATACATGAAAATTGGGAACACTTGTGAAGTTTCGGCATTTTTTTAGGTTTTTAGTTTCATTGGAATTCACTTTAGGAAACTATTGTTTGGACCAAGCGAATAGTTCTAATCTAAATCGGTGTTTCTCAAATTGGGCGATATTGCCCCCTTGTGGGCGAAAAAGAAGCACTAGGGAGCGAAAAGCGAAAGGGGGCAATAGCACATTCTCGAAACATTAAGCCTTTCTAAAAACATTACTAGCATATTCTCGAAACAAATGGTATAAACAAATAATTAGTTAGGTTGGGAACTGAGCAACGTATTAAAAACACTTTATGTCATTACCTGTATAATAGCTATTAATAACACCAGAAGAAAAGAGCAATTGTTAAACTAAAATTATTGAAAATTTCTTTCGGTCATTGTGACCGAAAAAAAATTCGGTCATTGCAAAAATATTCGGTCAATGACCGAAAAAAAAAAAAAAAAAAAAAACTAGGTTCCAGTACGATGTTAGATTAAGACTTCGAATTTTGCTAGGGGTACGAATAATTTTCCGAAGTGCGGTGACCTTAATCACCTTGACTCAGATATACAGGGTGGGCCAGAAGTTTCCATACATGGGCAAAATAAACATTTTATGTTGAATAATCATTTTTATTTATATAATGTGCTCTATATGATTCCCATTGTTTTCAAAGCACATATTAATACGCGTTTCCCACTGTTGATGAATACGCATTAGCACAGTTGAAGGTATGCTTGTAATGGCGTTGGTGATTCGTTCTTTTAGATGATTTGTGTCTCGTATCTTTACCTGATACCCATAAACTTCAAGTGCCCCAAAAGATAGAAATCAAGGGGGGAGAGATCTGGGAGGCCACTCCACAGGACCACGCCAACCAATCCAAGCATCCGGGAACTGCTGATCCAAAAACCGACGCACTTGAGTACCATAATGAGGTGGAGCTCCATCTTGCTGGAAGTAAACTGGGTAGTCACCTTCCTCGTTTAGCAGGGAAGGGAGAAGTTCTTCTAGCAACATATCAAGATACCTTTTTGCATTAAAATTTTCACTGACAAAAAGTGGTCCGATAATTTTGTCTCCCCATATCCCGGCCCACACCATCAATTTACCGGCACCTTGCATGCATCTTCGTCGGACTCAGCCATTTAGGGTTCTCATTACTACAATAACGTAGATTTTGCCGATTAACCTCTCCATTGACGTAAAAATTTGCTTCATCAGTAAACAAAATCTTAGTTGAAAAACTGGGATCCTCGTTCACTTTAGTTAATGCACATTCACAGAACTCCATCCGTCTATCCGGGTCATCTTCGCTCAAATGCTATGCCATATGCAATTTGTATGGATGCCATTTGTTTGCTTTTAAAATGCGCCTGATACTCGATCTGCTGACACCACTTTCTGCAGACAGCTGTCGTGTACTTTTTCTGGGACTCCGTGTAAGCGCTGTAACTATCTTGGCTGTTGTGTCTTCATCGGTGGCCGTACGTCTTGGACCACTTCTTTGTTGATCTGCAACATTTCCAGTTTTCTTAAACTTGCTAATAAGTTTAGCCACAGTGTCATGTGTGATGTTCGTTCCATGTTTTCTGTTAAAGTTCAGTGCAACCATGCGACTGCTTCCCGACCCAGCCATCAGTATAATTTCAATTCGTTGCTCTTTCGTCAAACGCATCTTCTAGGGTATTTCAAATATAAAAAATACACTGTCATCTTCTAGGGTATCTGAAATAAACAAAAATGCACTATACAATATACACTATACATTTTCCTATGTATGGGAACTTATGGCCCACCCTTATGGGCCACGCATCACACCATTATAGTCATTAACATTCTTTAGGCCTATTAACATGACATATGCTATGCCACAGAAATTCTTGAACGTGAGCCACCACAGAAGTATTTGTCAGATTGATATCTTTTTGGCTCTGATTTTTGCTGCATCTGGTGGCAAACGCTTTGGTTCATTAATCCTTCTTAATATTAGGCCCAGTTAGATGAAGTTACACTTAGCCACTCAATGTGGTCACTGGTCAGTAGAGTTAACGTTCGCAAAGTAGCTTTGTTTCACTTTTTTACGAAACTCGGACGTTAAAAGGTGTCAATCGTTGCAATGAAATTGATCACATCATTTTGTTGCTGACTACCAAAAACGCATCTAATCTCCATGCAATATTTCATATTTTATCATAGCTCATTGCTGGTGCTTCGCCATTGAGCAAATGCGCAATGCCTAGGGTCTCAGCTAACTCTAGTTACGCCTCTGCTTTTTAGTAAGCCTAGCAGTGCAAATGTTGGTTAGGGGTAATAAATAATAATAGGCAACTGTCTTCGCTATCTTCACACTATTTCATTTCCATGACGTCTAACAAAAATTAGGCCTACTGCCTACTGGGATAACTACAGATGGCCTACAGCGCGGCACCGACCAGGGCACAAAAAATGGAGTTTTTTTTTTTTTGAAGTCCTGTTTTTCCGTTTATTCGTATTGTTTTAAAGTGGCCCTAAGGTTTGGTTTAATATTTTGATGTATATCCTAAGTAATGTTTTTTAGATTAATGGGTTTTTTCTGCGGGCGCGCAGCCAGGGGGGCGCGAGGGGGCTGGTGCCCCCCCTGGAAAAAATTTTGCCCCCCGAAAAAAAGTCAGCTATTTATGCGTGCATATATTGGGGTTTATTTTGTAGTAAATTCAGCAAAAATTAGTAAATATCTGCTAAATGCAGGGGTGCAAATCTAGCGCGGTTGCCCAAATTTTTGTCCACCACAGTGAAGTGCAATGAAGTGAAGACCAAAAAAAAAAGGTCATCACTTCCCAGATGACCAATTTCTTGCCCAAAATGTAGTGAAGACCAAAAAAAAGGTCATCTAATTCGGTGATGTGGGACATGAAAATATTCGGGGGGATTCAGCCGAATTATTGAGGGAGATACATCCCCCCATCCCCCTAGATTTGCACCCATGGCTAAATGCGTGATAAAAAATTATTCAAAGAAACTCCTTGTATTACCCGAAACTGGGTAATTAATCTTCTTTCTATCATAAGCAAGTCGCATCAAAAACTCATTCCACTGTTACGTATAATTGTCTTCAAGACCCGCGACCAGGAGCGGCACCGAAGCATTTTTGCCCTGTTTTTTGCTTGGTTAATGAGTAGCTAAAGTGTGGTACGATATAAATCAGTGGTTTTCCACCTTGTATGGTTTGTGGCCTTCTTCTAGAGCAGTGGTTCTTAAACTGGGTTCGACCGAACCCCAGGGGTTCGGTGAGGCTGTAGCAGGGGTTCGGCTAAGATCAGAATAAGTTTTTGCAAAAAGGCATACAGTTGTAGTAAATGACTATTTCTGCGTGGAATGATGCGACTATTTCTGCGTGGAATGATGCATCCCCCCACCATACTCTTTCAACGCTGTTTTTGATGAATACAATTTTTCCATAATTTCAAACCTATTTGATAACAATCATCTTTACGCCTTAAGCACGCATAAATCAAAAATGTGCGAACAAAATGTATCATATTTGGTGAAGGACTTAGAGTTAGAGGCAAAAAAATTAAACAGAATTTGCCATAAAAATTGTTCAAAAAGCGCTAAAATGGCCATTACAGTGTCTAAATTTTTGAAAACTTTCCGGGGAAGCATACTCTCGGACCCCCCTAGAGCCATATTTTTGTTCCTCAATTTGCTTCAAATTAACTTCTCGGAAAAAAATACGCTTAAAAAATGTAAAAATTTTATGCCATCCTCCACCGCCTTAAGAATATTGTGAATACGCCCCTGACGTGAAACATTTTCAAAGAGCTTATGCTTTTTTCCGGTTTAGACGTCTAACGTCTTTGCACTCATTTAACATTCAACCTAATTCAAAACTGCATCCCCCCTCTAAAATTTTCTGGATCCGCTCCTCGTTATAATTAAGGGTTCGATGTATGCTTGCATGACACCTGTTGGGTTCGATACTTCCGACAAGTTTGAGAACCACTGTTCTAGAGATTCTTAACAACAGTGACCTCTTGCTCAGCGATAAAATTTTGGTCGGTATTTCATTCATGGAAGCTACAGTTGTCAGCTGGCTTGATGTGTTTAATTATCTCTAACAAATCTTGCACTTGTGACCCCTGTTTAGGCTAATGTGGCGTGGCCACCTACGGGGGCCTGTCGCCCCCGGTTGAGAACCCCTGATAGACGGTAGATCATGTTATTTGTATAAAATGTAAACAGAAATATGCGAACCTGCAGTTCTTAGAAAAAGTCGCGTTACAACAACAAGCTCGCCTAGTTTAATGCGGTGTTTTTTCACATCTTAATACAGAAACCAATGGAAGCTGCTTAAATTACTATTAATCGCTCCGGGGCTGTATTCTATGCTAACGATTCGTAAAGTCGTTACACCGATTGGTTATGACAAGTCGGTATCTATAAGCGCTATTCGTTAAGCGTTAAAGCGTGTAACGATTCGTAAAGTGGACCTATTCCATGCTCCGTTCGCTATGCGGTGATATTCGCTGACCCAGCTGAGGTTGAAAAAGCGTTTGTAACGCAATAAACGTAGTGATGAAATATATGTTAAAAATGCTAGGCTGACGCCAAGACACTCGTGTTCCTGATTAAATCAAGCTTCGTTCATTCATTGATGAGATCATTACGGCTGATAGATTTAGTTCATTCATTTGAGCATTTTCACACACAAAATACGGAGAGACGAAGGTGGACTGCCAATGAAGATATCAAACTGGTCGATTTATTGAAAAATGATTACAAATTTTTGACCGAAAGCTTAAGCGAGTCGAAAACAAAAAGAATGGTGGGCGGAAATAACAGATAACATTAATTCTCTGGGGGAAGGTCGCGGTAAGTTGTCAGTCGAGCATCATAACACTTTTCCTTTCTTTCACGTCTTGTCCAAGGCATATAAATGAACTGCGATGCATTTTTGTCATGGAATTAACAAATTCATCTAGCACTTTGTTGACTAGGCCTACAGGTTGAGAAACTCAAACTCTTACACTGTCTTTAGAAGGATTTTGAAAGCTTGCAGACGCTAGAGTTTTGAAGTTAATAAGTGCTCCCAACTAAAATAAATAAATAAAACTAATATCGCACTTTCTGTGTTCAGCCGTAATGAGGTCTTCGTTCACCAACGTGCATAGGCTATACCCTTAACCTCATCTCTTATCATACGAAACTTTTTCAAAAAATTTTCTTCGCTACACGTTTCCATAAGATTCACATGTTTTAGTGGGACTCTTTGTCCAATAATTGAAGTCGAATTTAGAGCAAAATAAGGCACCGCCGTTTTTCTTCACTGCAAGTTAAGAATAAATGCGACTTAGCACGAGATAACAACTTTGAAGCCGTCGATATTTTTCTGCGTGATTCGTTAACTCATAGCGAATCTTCGATACAACTTTACGATAGCGATGAGCATAGAATACCAAATTAACGATTTTTCGAGTACGTGATCAATAACGAGTAGCTACGAATAGCGAATAACGAGTACCTTGTGAGTAGCCTATTCTAACAAAAAAGCGATACGAAAAGTGAATACGAGTATGAGGAGTTGGTGAATGCTTGTTCAATTTTATGGTTTTGACGATAGTTAGCAATTTTTTGTGCATTTGTAGATTTTCATTTTACCAAACGTAACACTCGCTGGCATTGGCATCATTGACTAGCATGACTACTATGCATATTACATGTAATAGTAGTAGGGATGTGCTATATTACCTGTAATAGTAGGGATGTGCTATATTACCTGTAATATTATATTACCTGTAATAGTAGGGATGTGCCGAGTCGAGTCCGAGTACTTGGCCGAGTAATAAGGCATTACTCGGACTCGGCCGAGTATTAATTGATACTCGGCCGAGTATTAAACCATCATCATTTTAACCTTTTTTGCTTTTTATCCGAATTTGGGTCAAAATTAGGACTTCTACGGACGTGATGTCCTTTTTTTTTTTGCTCTTCATCTAATTTTGAGTTCATATTTTGACGTCGTAGATATTCGGACTCGGCCGAGTAATGTCGTAAATACTCGTTACTCGGCGAGTCCGAGTAATTTTCCTCGAGGCACATCCCTAATTGATAGCAGCCTACCTGGTTTACCCACATATCTGCAAGCATACCACAGTCAGAGACTGTGAGTACCGGTACACACCACACCACAAAGGCTTCAATATCCTGCGCCAATTACGTTGAATAAAGTGCACTTTCTTAGTTTCTGTTGATGCTAAGCAGGGTTGGGCGGAGCCACGAAAAATCAACTCCGAATCCACTCCGAGTCCGAAGAAGAAGACTCCTAATTCGCTCCGAAACCTGTTCACACGAAAAGCTAAATACGCGAAAAATAATCTGATCTCTTTTTATCTTTATCCTCCTATCACGAGAAAGCGGCGGAGGCGCTGTGCGTAGGACGAATCCAGACTCGCTTAGGAGTTGCCTTTGTTTCCAAATTTTCCGGTTGAATTTTGCTTCTGACTTCTTTAATTTGCTGCTTGCCAGATTCCACTAAGCAGAGGTAATCATCGTGAAGCATCCTATCCTAGGACGCAACAACGAGACTAGGTTGGGAGTTGAACCATCAACCTTGCGATCATGGTCGAAATTTTTTGTTTACTCTATTATCCCCACTCCATCCCATCCCGAATAAACAAAAAATTTTCTGTTAGCCCACAGAATATAAATCAAATACGCTTCGAAAAAATCAAATCCTAGAGCAGCATCGAACCCATGCCCTACAACTAGCAGTCTAGCATACTATGCCCTACACCACGACCGCAAAATTTTTGTAGTTAAAGCCATTTCGTTATCATACGTAGTTTCCTTATGTATCACGTGACTCTCAAAAACGCTGTGGCTATAGCGGTTTTTATGGGGCGCCGCTAGGAAAAAACTATTTGCTTTGTGACCCATGTTTTTTTAGCATATTTAGACCATTACTTGTCCGATAAATCTAAGTCGAACCAAAAAACACCTGCACAATAAGTCGGACAAAATTGGTTTTGTTCAAACGGCGCGCCATGTGTCGTTTGGAAAAAAACGATTTAGTAACCTTTGTTTTTTAAGTTTATTCAGACCATTATTTGTCCAATATATATATCGGAAATATCCGACTTATGTATCGGACAAACTGCACTCCAAGTCGGACCAAAAAACACGCGCAAAATAGTCAGATTTTTCCGACTTATATTTATATATCAGACAAATTCTATCCTAAGTCGGACCAAAAAACACGCGCTGTAAGGTCCTAAAATTGCCTGCTGGTAGGGCAAGACCAAAACACGAGATTTGAATTATAAGCTCGGCTTTTAATTGGAAACGCACAACTGAGCACTCTGCAACGAGTGTGTATACGGTATGGGTTGTGTGTGGCGTGTGGTTTTCTGTAAAATAAAAATAAGACACACAATGTAAGAAAATATTCAAAATAACGCAACAGACTACAATCAACATAGGCCTAGATGCATTGACTTACCGAAAATATTCGCACCAGCAAATTAAACCAATCATCAGCAAGTTAACTCTTTAGCAAGCATTTTAACCTTAATGAAAATATACAGCAGTCAATAGCATCCAGAATGCATGCATACAGATACATTCATCAGTACTCCACTGTTATCACTGTAATAGGCTAGGCTTTTCCCTGCTCAGAATCACGCCGGTGAAGCCTAACACAACGAACTGAACAGCGTTAACTGGTAGGCTACCGACATCTAAACTAACATTCTGCTCTGATTAATTAAAACTATCAACTGTCGTCGCCAACCTGTCGGCGAACACGGGCAGGACAAGAACGTGGTAGTCGGTCGGTGAAATATTAAACAACCGATACAAGGCAGAAACAACCGAAAACAAAAATCCGCAAAAAACGGAGTCAGAGCAAACCAGGTACGCAATGCAATGTAACATTCTCCCCCCCAAAATGGTCAGATTTTTCCGACTTACATATCGGACAAATTCTATGCTAAGTCGGACCAAAAAGCACGCGCAAAATGGTCAGATTTTTCCCATTTATATATCGGACAAATTCTATGCTAAGTCGGATCAAAAAACACACGCAAAATATTTTTTGTCTTATATGGTTCATAGGAGCTATCTCAGACAAAATCTAGAAGTATCACGTGAGTTTCGTGATGAAACGCGTAAAAAGAAAAAAATGTGAATCTTGATATCAGTTTGACCGGACTGTCGAGAAGAGAGCAGAAAATTTCATTTCAAAGCGCTAAAATACATGACGGTAGATGCGACGCTCGCACATACTGCTCAATAAAGCGTGTCAATCAAGCGTGTCAATCAAGCGTGTCATGCTCGCGTAATCGCAATGATCGAACTTCATACGGAAAATAGAAGTATGTATAAGCTCTATTAACGTGCGCTCATAGTCCAACAAATAATGACAAAGCTTGCTATTATTTCAACAATAGCGTAGACTATAGAATAGAAACTCCTTGCAAACTTTGTGAAAAAAAAACTTAAAAACAAAATTATAAATGGCAACACGCTGCATAAACTAAGTATTTCGTTCCGGACACTGAGCACAAAAAGTGCTCAGTGATTACGCTGTTAGTAGTTCGTAAACGCTCTATGACAAGGTATCTCATGAAAGTCACGGGATACTTTTAGCTTTTGTCTGAGATAGCTGATAGGAACCATATCAGACGAAATAAGTCAGACAAAAAGTTTTGTCTGACTTGTTTTGTGCGTTTATTTTGGTTCGACTTAGTGTACAATTTGTCCGACATACAAGTCAGAAATTTCCGACTTATTTTGAGCGTATTGTTTGGTCCGACTTAGAAAACAATTTGTCTGATATATAAGTCGGATATTTCCGATATATATATATCGGACAAATAATGGCTTAATAAGTTGAAAAAACAAGGGTTACAAAATCGTTTTTTTCAAACGGCGTGTGGCGCGCCGTTTGAGCAAAAACAATTTTGTCCGACTTCTTTTGCGTGTGTATTTTGTTCCGATTTAGCGTACAATTTGTCCAATATATAAGTCGGATATTTTCGATATATATAAATATATATAGGACAAATAATGGTCTAAATATGCTCAAAAAACATGGGTCACAAAGCAAATAGTGTTTTCCAAACGGCGCCCCATAGGTTTTGTTTAAAATGATTTTACGCGCATTTAGCTTCTCGTCCTGTTTACTGACAAACTTGAGAATTCGGATCCGCTCCGAAACCTGTTTAAGGGCTAATTGACAAACTTGAACAGCTCAGTGATATAGTGGAATTTTTTTTCAAGCGTTAGATTTCATTGTTTGTCAATCCGGGTCCGGTTCCTGGTCTGATTTTCTTTCAAAATAAATAAATGCGGATCCGACTCCGATTCTGCAAAAATATTATGTGGACTGGATATCATGCTGCGTTCCCAGCCAGTGTTGCCAGATTGGGCTACTTATCGCCAACCGGGCAACTTTTGATCATGATTGGCGACTGAAATGTTTGGTTTGGCGACTTGCGACTTTTGGGGCTATGCGAGCAAGTTTTGGCGATTTTTTTGTAACAATTGACTACATTTTTAATAATGTTTCTTCATAGAAAACAACGTTAAATGGTAAGAGAAATGTTTGATTTTGCAACACTGGGTGTGCGTATGAGGTGTTCGTACCACTAATTTGTTATTACGTGACAATGGGAAGGAATAATTGGATGCCTTTTTACAAGCTGCTGAGGTCACGTGAGGTTTTGAGCTAATTAGCCAACTCTTACCAGCGCATTGCGTGCTGGGTCCTACCAAAACCTGCAGGAGCACAAGGACCGCTTTTGCGAGTGAGTTAGGAGCCCAAGAACCGCTAGGGGCGCTAGTGAGTTATTACTAATTCTAACCCTTAACTGTAACCCTAACCGAATCCTAATTCTTAGTAATAACTCACTAGCGCCTCTAGCGGTCCTTGTGCTCCTAACTCACTTGCAAAGGCGGTCCTTGTGCTCCTTGCGCTCCTGCAGGTTTTAGCAATACCGACAGGTACAGAGGTAGGAGGCAAAATTGCAAAACGTATGCTAAGAGATAGTACGTTGGATTAAGCTCCACGGCTTATGCACAATAAATGCATTCAGCTTAGCATGAATTTTTGTTTTCATGACAAATAACAACACTGAGAATATTTTAATGTTTTTTTGAAAAACTTGCTTTGCGAAATATCTGCATGACTTAGCAAAAATGTTATATGGTTACTAAAATTATGCTGGTTTCTTGGATTTTGTGGTCACGAAGAGTGCGTCAAAAAATTTGGGCTACTTTTAAGTGGAATTGGCTATTTGAAGTAAAAATAATCTGGCAACCCTGTTCCCAGCTCCGATCAGGCTCTTGGAAAGTTGGACCATACCGGTCCGGTGGTAGGACTGTGGAATGGCAGTAGATACGGTTCAGTGTTGCCAGTTGGGCGGTTTTCCCGCCCAATTGGGCTGGTTTCGATACGAAGTTGTGGGAAAATTTTAGAGTTTGCGGGTTGCGGTTTCGTGGGCTACTTTTTGTTTAAAGCTGCGGGTTTTTGGGCTGGTTTTTGGGCATTGTGGTACCGGTGCATCTTTCCTGAACATGTTTCAATGCTGATATGCATATAATTGTTTGTTTATTTCCTCATTTATTTAAAAGTCAAACGACGTATTTTCTTAAGTTTAGTTAGATGGTCAAAGCTTCTTTGCATTTGTTTTATTCCACAGTATGTTAATGATTATAATAATGTGCCAAAACCAGTGGGCTACCATTGGCAATCACTTGCCATCAATACTTTAAGTGTTAATGTACACAGCTTTTATACAATTTTTCATTTTGCTTACACCCTATTGATCAGATTCTTTTCCTTTGTATGGGCGAAATGGCTTAGCAAAAACGCTCCTTTGTATGGGCTCAGGTGCGGAATCTTCGAACCTGAAGTGTTTAGCTGACAAATGGTCGAACCTGCAGTTCCTTTCTATGGGCTCAGATTCCGAATTTTCGAACCCGAAGTCAGATTCCGACATTTTGCCAATACAATGGGAAGCATGCTGATCAATAAGGTGTTGCTTGTCACACTGTTTATGTTAATTTGCCACACAGTTTTAATTTAGCTTGTCACACTGTTTGTATTTAGCTTGTCACACCGTTAGTATTTAGCTTGCCTCTTTACTTTCATTTATCTTGTTCCACTATTTATTTAACCTATCGCACTGTTTTTATTTCACTTGCCACTTTTTTATTTATCTTACTGAACATTGGTATTTGTATCTATGCCAGGGTTTTTCAACCTTTTTTTGCTCGTGACTGACTAAAATGAGAAAATATGAGGGTGGCCCAACAACTTTTACCAAAAAGTACGAAGTTAACAATTAACATAATGACATGATTGGAGACTGCTGATGTTGCTTTCTAATCAAGCTCTGTGGCCCACTAAAAACAGTGCCGTGGCCCACTGCCGGGCCATGGCCCATAGGTTGAAATCTTCTGATCTATGCTTTGCAGGGGCGGATCCAGGGGGGGCGGTGTGGGGGATGCATCTACCCTCACCAGCCATTTTCAGCAATGCTTTGGATAAATAAAGTTTTTCTATAATTTCGAACCTCTTCATAACCATGGGTGCAAATCCATAGAGGGATGTATCCCCCCCAATAATGCGGCAGCATACCCCCAATATTTTCATGTCTCAAAACTGGGCATCAGCGAACGTGATGACCTTTGTTTTGGTCTTCACTTCATTTTGGGCAAAAAATTGGACATCTGCAGACGTGTCAATTTTGCTAAATCATCTCCCCCAATATCGAAAAATGGCGAAAAATGGTCGATTTTGCTAAATCATCTCCCCCAATGCTAAACATACATTTGCACCTCTGTTCATAACAATAAACCTTAGTCGCCTTAAGCACGCATAATCGAAACTGTGCTTACAAAATGCATCATATTTGATGAAGCACTCAAAGTTAGGGCCCAAAAATATGAACAAACTTTGCCTGAAAATTGTTCGAAAAGCGCTAAAATGACCATTACAGTATGAAAATTTTCAAAAATTTTTCGGGGAGCATGCCCCCGGACCCACCTAGAGTCGTTTTTGTTACTTAAAATTAACTCTGCGAGGAAAAAATCTGCGCTTGAAAAAGTGACGAAATTTGGTGCTCTCTCCCTGAAAAAAATTCTGAATACGCCCCTGACATGAAACATTTTGAAAGGGCTTATTTACGCTCGTTTCCGGGTCTAAATGTCTTTGTATTTAGTTTACATTCAACCTAATTTAAAATCATATCCCCCCCCCCACCAAAACTTTCTGGATCCACCCCTGATGCTTTGCACTACCTATTTTTGTTTTTGTTACTGTTTTAGTTGATGTGTTGTATTCCACAAAACAGTGGACGCATTAATGTTATGCATTCACAATGGATTAACATTGGTGGTTACAATTGGGCTGGGTTTGGGCTAGTTTTTGTCACTGATTGGGCTGTCACTGATTGGGCTGAGCGATTGGGCTGAGAGTCAGCGACATGGCCTAGCGGTACCGCGCGCAGATGACAGATCCTACGTGACGGGTTCGATTCGCGGCTGGAGCCGATCGCATTTGACATATGTAACGGGTGGCTGCTGACTCGAAGAGCGCAAGCTCACTTCGCAGTCTCCCTCAATTACTGTTGAATTTTCAGTTCAATATAATTTGAAAAAAATAATAATCTGGCAACACTGATACAGTTCATAATGGGCTTAGGCCAGGCAAGATTAGACTAGCAGTAGGTTACTAAAATGCCGTAGTCTACCCAAATCTTACTCTAAGAGTAAAAATTTTAAATAGTCTAGACTAGGCCTAGCTCAGCCATGCAGAATCTTACTGAGTTGTTATTCAGACAATAGGGTTAAGGTGTACCGGTAGGTAGTCTAGCAGTCTTGTGGAAGAAGGCCTGAGATTGAGAACAGGCTCAGTTCATTTTACAGCAATATGTCTGCAAATAATTTGACTTCAACAGTTCAAGTAACTACCACTGTACCAGTAATACTGTATAGACACTGGTGCTTTCTACAAATATGGTTAGGGTAGCCAACTTCAAATGCAGTTTTACGGTTTTATGCCATGTTGTTTCATACCGGTACCTGTAACTGTGTAATGTTAATACCGGACCAGCAGGCGAGACGAGGTGAAATGACGTCATTAGCACAAATGTGCTACTAGCACATCGTCACTTGCACATAACCAAGCACTCGCACATCACCGTACTTGTACTCGCACATTATGATGGATCCACTCACACATTTCGACTCGCACATAACCAATCACTTGCACATCACCTTATGTAGGTTTATTGCGAATGGTACCGGTACAAGGCTAATAATATAGGCCTAGACCAGTGGTTCTCAACCAGTGGGCCATGCCCCACTGGAGGGCCATGGAAACATTTTGAGGTGGGCCACAGAACTTTTTAAAAAATTGCTAGATTTCTTGAAAAATTCTGTTTCATTTGTGTCACTATGGTTAAGTTTACACTTTTGTGTTTGTTCAGTAGTTTTGACGGTAGTAATAATGAATGACGCTGCTGTTTTTTTGCTACAGAGAAATAATTTTCATTCTAAGTATTCAATTCATAGTGTGTAGTTTCGTCAAAAGATTGTGAAACTAATCTGGGCGATTGTCGTTATAGAACTTATTCCTCGTTGTGATGGTGGCGTGATGCAATCAATGCCTTTTATGACGTCGTGTGTGGACTTAGATTTTAAGCGGCTACAACTACAGTGTGGTTCTCAAAGCAAGCCACTTGGCTCCCTAAGGTGGAGTTTGCAAGTTGAAGGGATAAACAGGGGCGGATCTAGGGGGTGTGGGGGATGCATTCCCTCCCACCAGCCATTTTCCACAATGCTTTGGATAAATAAAAATTTTCCATAATTTTAAACCTCTTCATAAAAATAATTATGCCTGAGTTGCCTTAAGCAAGCATAATCAAAACTGGTCGAAAATGCATCATATTTGGTAAAGTACTCAAAATCAGGGGCCAAAAGTGTAAACAAAATTTGCCTGACAATTGCTCAAAAAGCACTAAAATGGCCATTACAGTATGCGAATTTTCAAAAATTTTCAGGGGAGTATGCCCCCGGACCCCTCTAGAGTCGTTTTTGTTAATTAAGTTGCTTGAACTCAACTCTGCTGGAAAAAAACTATGCTTGAAAAAGTGACGAAATTTGATACCCCCTCCTTGAAAAATTTTCAAAATACACCCCTGATATGAAACATTTTAAAAAGGCTTATTTTCAACTTGTTTCTGGGACTTAACGTCTGAACGTCTTTGTATGTAGCTAACATTCAAACTAATTCAAAATTACATCCCCCGCATCAAAACTTTCCGGATCCGCTCCTGGGGATGAATACTCTTTTAGGAAGGATAAAAAGTTAATGGGCCACAAAACTTTTGTGCAACAAAAAATGGGCCACGAAAGAAAAAAGGTTGAAAACCACTGGCCTGGACTATACTGCTGTAAACTGTGAAGCTGTCTTTAACTTTACCAGTCAACTGGTAGCCAATCATACTCTACTGAATTGTGAATTGTTCAATTGATATGATATTTTTCTGTGAGTGTAGTCTACTGTGCGGCTATTAAAATGCAGCCTAATCTAGCGTATTGTACTCATGTCAGTGACCTGTCAGCAGTGGCATGCAGTGAACTCTCATTTTACTACCGGTATTGTAGCTTTCTAGCATTCTAGTCTGCAGCTTTTGAGTTGTTTATTTCTGGTATTGTTAGATCAGCTCTGATTTTTGGGACAAAACTGGTGATGGATTGATTTTTAGTTGCTAGGCCAGTACAAAGTAGGTACGGTATCTTGTCTGTGCAGTGCAAAGGTCAAAAAAAGACATTTCATAAGTGTAGATCTCCTGTTTTTCTAGGGAAGCTTGTGTCTGTAGATATTCAGTTCTCATGTACTAGTACATCGATGAACCTCAAACTGTCATATTGTTCTCTCTTGTGGGAAGTTGTTTGATGACGAGATGTTTGTAGTTTGTACAGTATACCGTATATGCTGCACTCTGTGCGTTATGCATGTAAACATGGCTAAGTGAGCAGTGCATGCTCTGGCGCAGCCAACCTTAGAAATAAGAGGGGGGGGGGCATTTTTTTTCCATTGAATTACTGGTTCTGAAGTTTCAGTCAGGCCAGGCCTATCAGTTTATACCAGTATATATTGAAGAATAAGTGATTTGATTCCATTGTTGCACTATAGCCTGGCCTATAATTATAAGTAATTAGCCTAGCCTATAATTATAAGTAGCCAATAATCACCTCCTTTTTTTCTCGCTGCTTTTCTGTATGTGTGGAACTGCGCTAATATATACCACTGACAGCCCCACGCTGTGTTTATCGCAGTTGCAGATGTATATAATGTTTAATGTAAACATGACTTTCATTGCTGACGTCAACATACTCCAGCAGTGCTCTCAAACTGCAGCTATTAATAGCACACTGTGAAACGGATTCTTGAGTAGTTTTGAATCTTGAGTTAAGATCTGAACTGAAGCAGTTAGCGTAGCTGATGATCGTTTGCTCCATCTATGTATTAAACATTTTTTTTCAGCCAAGTGGTCTTATAGCTCATAGGGAAAATATATCATGCTTAGTTCCTGATTCAAATATAATTTTTGAGTAAGGACCTGAGGATACGGAGTAGGCCTAATTGAGTTTTGTTTTCTCGAGTTACAAAAAATAATTCTTTCAAGAAAAAGTCTATTGTGTACCACTTTCTGTTTTGGAACAGAAAAACAAATGATTTGCATCCTTTTGTTTTCGGTCAATAAAAATTTTTGTTGACTGCTGACTGTTCATTACTGCGCTAATACGCATTTAAGCAGAAAAAATGTGACAGTGATTGATCATTTGTGGCGTTTGGTTGCGTGGAGTGTTGAGGGCAGTCAGTTCAACGCAATGGCAACACAATATGGCAGGTTGTCAACACAGCAGCATTATTCTCATTACAACACCCATGCTTTTCTGGCAATTTGATCAGTGATCATGCTCAAGTTAAAAATAGTATTTTAAACGGGGATTTCATTGCTTAATAATTTTTTTAATCTGTACTTTGAAAAGGGGGACTGGTCCCCCTAATCCCCCCCTGGCTGCGCCAGTGAGTGGATGTACTGTAGGCCTAACCCAGTTGACAAACACAGAGCAATGCTGTAGTGTTGTAATACATGTGATGACATTTGACTGAAAAGTTAAACATACAAAAAGTTCTTATTGACCCAGCCAGTATCAGTAGCCTAAATCAGTGAGTCATGTGGTCTTTAGCATATTATGTACCGTACCAGCAGTACATGAAGTTGAGTACCGGTGCTTACGAATTAATCTTCCAGATTTTCTGAAGTTCAGCAAATAGATACATAAGCTCATTGCTGCTTCTGTTATTTACCGTAATATAAAATGTCAAACTTTCAAAAATCTCCTAGGCATGAAAAACAGGAAAAGGATGGCTTTTTTTCTTTGACTTTAGGAAGAAAGAAGAAATTAAAGGAAGGTTTGTATTACTTTTTGTGGCAGTGATGTAGAATGTGCCATATATTGGTAGGCCTATTGTTCACTCACTCTAGTCACTGCTGTTGATGTTAGACAATCTTTGTCACAGATGTACCAGGGTTGTGAAAAACAATTTAACCAGTGCTGCAGTATTAGTCTGCTGCCCTGCACGATACTGGTGCTGGGATGTTCAATGTAACACCTTAGATCTGTTTTGAGATTGTTGTATGTGTTTTGTTAATAAATAATTTGAACCCAGTCCTATGTTGAACATTCCATAACTATGATGTGAAGCCTTTTTGAATTTTGTCGCTCTTTTTGTTCTGATGGTGTTTTGTTTGTGATTTATTGGTACATATCATTATTGTTTTGCTAGACTATTCATTTTTTGTGCATCAATACATTGGTGCCTAGTTTCAAAAAGTTTTGAATTTGCTCCATTGAAACTTAAACTCTGCAACTTGTGTTTTTAAAACTTTCACTGTTAGATGATTAGAGGTTAAATTTTCAAATAGGAACTACTGACCTTCGTGATAGCAAAGCAAACAGTTTAGGTTTACAACGTTTTTAATTTTTTCAAATCATTTGGACTTGTTGAGAAAGAATATTGCTCTTTTACTCAGTGATGAAGCTCTTGCTCTTCTGACTTCGCAAAGTTTTGTGGTCATTATGGTGCATTGTATTCTATGCTAAACTTTCAAATTTGTCTTTTTCATTTTAGTGAACGAATTGGAGCAAGAAGGTAGAGATGCGATTGAAGGAGGAGCTCCGGCACAAGTGGACTATGATCCCAGCAATTTTCATTTGGAAGAAAATGAAGAACGAACAATGGTTGACAAAATATCATTGGAGGATCCCAAGGTGAAGGAGTTGCTGAAGGTAAGGCTTGAGTGATTTTTCATTTGCGATGTTATTTTAGTAGATCTATTTTATGTTAGATTAGTCTGGTTTTTAATAGATATTTTCTGAGTCCTATCACGTCATTATGGGTTGTTAAGCGTATGAAACATTTCCAGTTTGAAGTTGAATAACATACACTTTCCCCTTTGATCTAGCCTGCTGCTTTTTTCAATATTTTCATGTAACTTAATGATTGACTGTTTTGAACAAAAGTAATGTTCAATAACATTTTTACAATTTTTTTTCAAAATTGTGTTGGATAATATGCTGCAAAATCAAGATGATGTTCAAACAGTTTTGTGTTATTTCTAATTGTAACGTGCTGACGCTTTATACCAATATTAGCAATTTTCTACCACCTCATTAATAACCATTTCTAAGTGCTTTTGCTTGACTATATGACCAAATAAATCACACCACTACATTAGGTATTGATGGATTGGATTAACAACACTTTGGTGGAGCAGCGAATTATTGTTCAGGACATTCAAGAAGATTTATTTGACGGACAAGTGTTGCAAAAATTGTTAGAAAAACTGGGAGATATTAAGCTACAGGTTGGTAGATGATGGTAGCGGTTATATAATTGGTTAATCATTGCTTCAAAGTACAGTAACATTTGTGTTCAGTATTAATGAAGGTGTTATGTTTCTGTGTATTGTTTTCTACAAATGTCAGATAGTTTTTAAGTTAAAATCTTAAGGGTAATATGCACCAACGCAAGTTAAGTTAACTCTAGATTAGAGCTAATCGGGAGTTACCTAATCCTGGATTAACTTAACTCTCGAGTTAAAGTTAATTCGCATGCACCAACTCGATTTATCTATAGGTTAGCCAATCCTCGGATTAAATGCCAATTTTGCTTTGCTTCTTTGTGCACAAGGGGACGGGGCAATGCAGTAGTATTTTTTATGCTTGCTATTTATTTTGTTATGTAGAATTTCAATTAATGAAATGAACTTGAATCTTAACTCACCAAGATCTAAGGCCAAATCAAACGTAATCAGAAAAAACTGATTACGAGTGGGATTCGAACCCACGCCCGCACCGACTAGTGACGTATCACCAGCCCAATTTTTGCGGTGAGTCTTAACGGGAGACACGGCCTTAACCACTCGGCCAATGTAATCTGATGCCGGAGCAGCCGAATTTCTCATATATGTTAAGATTAATTCATCATCCCACTATAGGAAGCCAGTCCATTATTAAGTCCATTACTAAGCTATTATACCGATCAGATGGCCGAGTGGTATGGAGCGTCTGCTTCTGGATCGGTAGACTTGGGGTTCGATTCCGAGTCGGGTCAAACCAATGACTTTAAAATTGGTATTCACAGCTTCCCTGCTTGACGCTCAGCATTTAAGGGACAGTGTGAAGAAAGCCGGCAAGTTTACTTGTTGTGCCGTTGGGAAAGGCACTTAACGGGATTCCCCCATCTTAGTGTGGTAGACAGATGGCCGGGAACTCCTAAGCGAGCTCGTACAGCGCTTCGTCGCTTTCTCGTGATAGGAGGATAAATATGCCAATAATAATGTTATGACTGTGACTACGGGTAGTTATTTCATATTAATGAAGGTTAAGCAATTTATATATTTTGTTGTTTGAGTTGTTTTTATTTATGTTTTTTGCTGTGGGGGTGTTACAGGTAATCTTTTTGTATTTTTTGTGTGCGTTTGCATAAACTGATTTCGGTTGTTTGGACAACTGAATGGTTTTTCACTGCTCCAGAAAGCACTTAGTTGTGCTTTTGTTTGAAATAGATTGAGTTGAGACATAAGGATTGAACTCGCGGAACTTTTGGTTTGCAGCGGGAGCTTCAGTTGGTCAAGTTGTTTTGTTTACTGTTTTTTACAACTTTCCAGTTGATGCATAAATGCTGAATAGTTTACATTCCTGTTAGATATAATGCACTGTGCATTGATGTGCCAAGGTATCGGCCATATTGTAGACCTTAGCAGGTTAACATTGTACCGGTATCAGTGCAGCTCAGTCTATTCAATTATAACTGCAGACTGGAAGATCGAACGATCCCTTCGCAGTCTCCTCGATGTCTGTTATCATTTTACTGTTAGTTATTTCTATTTCCTTGCTCTATACTTGACATCGAATAATAAATCAGTTCAGTGTATAAAGTGGCGACAAAACGAACTGTTTATATATGTGAACGATTTGTAAACTTTGTCGGTTTGTATAGTATTAGAATTTGTATTCTGTGTTGGTTGGTTAGGTAAGGCTGCTGGTGATTTTGAACCTGAAAAAATAATATTGTTGTGAATAAACCTATTAACGAACCATTGAAGTTCGCCGACTAAGCCCAAAATTGAAAAAAACGCCAACAGTTTTTCTTCAGCTACCTAACTGTGCAGGCTACTAACCAGCAACAAAAGGCAGTTCAGTCTAGCAATTGTGCATATTAGAAGCTAGCAGGCTAGTCTAGCAAAAGTTAACTCGAGTTTAATCCACCAATGTTGGAGGATTAACTTTTTGGTACTTTTAGCAGGTTTAATCTTAATATTAAATTTGATCCATGTTGGCGCATACCAATTTTGCTATTACTCTACTTTAATCTGGGGATAAACTTAACTCGAAGATAATCCGCGTTGGTGCATTCCACCCTAAGTGTGGTTAGCTATCAATTTCGGTATCAAATGATTAGAAAAATGATAGCAGGAAGGGCAAGTAGTTTCTTTGGCAAGCTATCTTTTGCCAACTTCCCTCATACTATATCTTTTTCCATTAAAACTCGTCTACGTTTGTATAGTTTTCAAACAAAATTTAGGTTCCAGAAGTAACACAAACAGCCCAAGGACAGAAAGATAAATTACGTGCTGTTCTTCTAAAAGTCAATGAACAATTGGAGCTTGCTCGTTGGGATGAAACGAAATGGAGTGTTGAAGGTTTGTTTATAAATCAATGATAAATGTGTAAGCCACAAAACTGTATTTACTTATTTTAATAATTACTTGGTATCGACAAGAGAAATAAATTTGTATCATCTGACGGTTGTATTGCTATGAAGCCAATATTAACCGCTGTAGATTAGCAATGATGATGATCACAAGAATTGCATGTGCTTTCAGTTGCTTTGATTTGTCTATTTCAATGAATAATATGCCACATAAGTCATTAGATTTTCGGGTTTTTTAAGTAATCCTTTTTGTTTCGATTATAGAATTCCAATCGCAAAAATTTAGAAACAGTAAATCAATCACACCTAACATGCTTGACGTTCAGCACTAAGTGGTTAGTGAATCACAGAAAATTAAATGTCATATAACCGCATCAGCCATGGCCTTCTCGACTACGTAAAAGAGCGTAACACAAAGCAAGTGGTAGTAGTTTCATCAGTATCGATACTTTTCACAATGGACTGTAAAATCCAGTTCATATTGGTTCCACTGCGTAGGTGCTGCAAATTAATAAGATATGTTGAGCTTAGAGCCTGGACGTTAATGTAACTTTTGTGTTCGTAGACATTCATTCAAAGGACTTGATTGCAATTCTTCATCTCCTTGTTGCGCTTGCAACTCACTATAGAGCTCCTATATGTTTGCCTGAGAAAGTGTCATTAAAGGTGCGGGAAGTGTTTGCCTTTTCTGAAGTTGAATCTGTTAATGTTTATCGAAAGCTCTTGGAAGTATTTTGAATAATCAAGGCATTTTTCATACTAATCTCATTGTTTCGTTATGGGCTCTCTTTGTTTAGTCATTCATGCTATTGCCTCTTGTGCTGGACTGCTTATAGTGTTTTGTAACGTTAATTGAATATTAATTGATTTATGCTTTCACTCAATGCAAGAAATTAAGGATGTCGTTCAAGAAATGTAATTCACTTTCATTTCGAAATGTTTCAAAGCTAACGTACCAAGTTATGCTTAAGGTTTTTCCATAAATTTCTATGTGATTGACTTTACACTTCCACCAAAGTTGGTGATGAATGTGTTTATCACCAACCTCGTTGTTTTCTGATATTTTGCGATGAACTGAATGATGTTTAGGTGATTGTTGTGACGAAGCGAGACGGAAAACTCAATCATAAAGTTGTGAATGAAGAAGTTACTTCGACATTGGAGTGAGTAGTTCAATACAAGAACTAGTTGGTAAATTTTTATTGTATAGCGATTCTTTTATGATTTACCAACGCTTTTGCAAATACAATTATTGTTTAGTTTATTTTTGCAGAGCTTTGCTTTCTGTTTGTGGATGTTGGCCCCCCTAGGGTGTGCGAAAATCTACACATAATGTGAAAATATGTGTATAAAAACTAAAAGTGTGAGGTAGAACAGGGTTGCTAGATTGGCTTCAGCAGTGCAATGGGTTGAGGGGTAAAAACAAAAGGTAAAACATTGTTGTTGAGCTACGCCAGGTGTAACAGCTTATTATGAAACTTCTAAACTGGTAGTTTTCGGTTATTATCTTTTTTTATTGTCTATTATTATTAACACGAATTCTTAATTTTGCAGTGAGATAACTGGAGGGAGGTTTGAACGTGACGCTTTTGACACTTTGTTCGACCATGCACCTGATAAGCTGAGCATTGTCAAACGTTCCCTGATCGAATTTGCGAATCGACATTTGGAAAAACTAAATCTCTCTGTGACTGATCTCGATACTCAGGTATTCAAATGATTTTTACGACTAGATACTAATTGCATGTACAAGGACAACACTTTATTGGTAACAGACCATTGTGCAATGTAACTTCGCGTGGTTTGAAGTCAAAATGTTAATGATAGTGCACTTATGACGCAGGCATCACGAAATGTGAGTTATAAATTGATTATCATGTGTCATTAAAGTCTGTTGATGTTTATTACTCGTGTATCTAGGCCAGATTTTTGAAAAAAGGTGGGAAATTTTCGTTGTCAGTTGTTGATTAATTATTCGATGAGTTTTTTTGTAGAAATTTTGTTAGCTTTTGTCGCTGCTTTGAGTAAATCGTTGTTTATGCAACTATTTCTTTCGCTCTGTACGTTTATGGGTTAACTTGGTGTTATTTAAAATCCACTTTGGCCTCCGTTAATGTGAGCTTAGTTATAGCATAACATTGCCTACATATTGCCTACAATTTTTGTCAAACTGGATCTAGCTCCCAATAGTTTGTCCTAGCTCTAAGAAGACAAACAGCATAATTCCATAGATTGTTTTAAAATAAAATAAAAAAGTTGCCAGATTTTTATTGAATTCAAATATTGCTGTTTTATCGCTTTATATTATTGTTCACGCTCTGCAACGCTATGCCGATGTTTCTAGTTTGCAGATGGAGTGTACTTGGTTTTGTTGATGGGATTGTTAGAAGGTTATTTCGTTCCTCTGTACAGCTTCAGTATCACACCAGAAACATTCGAGGATAAAGTTCACAATATTCAGTTTGCTTTCGAACTCATGCAAGATGCAGGATTGCCCAAACCTAAGGCAAGACCGGAAGGTAAACTGTGTTAGACGTCAACAATGTTTTGATACCTGCTTGCCGTAGTCAAAGAGTGGCGCTTTGGGGTCTGGAAGTATCTTGATTCCGCGTTGTGGTGTGGCCTGATTGATTCTTTGTTTGTGGTGATATAACTAACTGCAGTTGCTGCTACAAACTGGGCAAACTTTTGATTTATAAAGTATCAATTAAGTACATTAGAAAAAAATAGGTAACAACTGCAACTTTTGAAAGCGAGTCGATTCATCCGGTGGCAGTTCCATCTCTTTCTCGTGCTAGAAAAATAAAAATCTACTCTAGATATCAATTTATTAAATACTTTTTTGTTGCAGATGTTGCTAATTGTGAATTGAAGTCAACTTTAAGAGTCCTTTACAATCTTTTCACCAAATACAAGCGAATGTGAAGCTCTACAGCAGTAATTTCATTTATTTTTCTATATATCCTGCTATTATACCGCTATACCTTGCTGCCATACGAGCAGACCGATGTCCTTGGATAGAAAGAACAGATTTTGAAATGGTTGGACAAAAGCTGTATCTGAGGCTATTTTTTCGCCAGCCCATTGTTTATTTACACTATAAACACAATTTTCTATAATGCTATAATGCCAAGTTTTGTGGCTTATTTGGTCAAATATTAAGTAAACTGTTACAAAAGAGTTCGGCTATGCCGAGCTTGGCTTAATTGAATAGAGAAAAAGATAAATTAATTTTTCTGTAGTAAGTTACCATTTTTAAGTATAGCGACGAAAAACAACTAATGTGTCTGCTAAGTGCATTGTGTTTTCTTTTTATATATTTTTTTTGTCAACTTTTATCGCAAGTTTTGATGCAAGCTAGGCTAGGGAAACGCTGTTTATAGGCACCGGTACATAATATAGCCTACAGATGCGTCCATAAGACTAAAAGAGATATTGTCTTCTGTCGAAAATCTTGTAGTTCCATTTTTAGATTTCTTGATAAAAATGATGGTCTTGAAACGATATTGACAGTGTTATCCTAGCTTGCCTCAAATCTGAATGATATATTCACGCGGTTTTCATTTTTTAAATTTTTTAATCTTAATTACTAATGTTTTAGTGCGCTATTAACTTTGCATATACTAGTCTCGTTGTTCTGTAAATATTATATACTTGCTTCAAATGTCGACCAAATAAAATCATTTACACTTTTAGCAAAGGTGATGTTTTTCGGAGCACGTCGAGAGTTAGATTACAATTTTTTACTTTTTAACCAGGGACTGCTCTTACACATTGTGCATAGCCTAGTCTAACTCCCTCATCTTATTTCGTTGTATTTTATTTGCTAATCTTCTTACGTTTAAGCGTTTCTTAAGTTTTTGTTGTTTTTGATTTTTCCATTCTGAACTTGCGTGAACTGGTGTTCAGTGCTGAACTGGCTTAAGACTTTAGTCAAACTTCGAGGTTGAGTTTTATTGTGGTTGCAGTGCTGACTGAAGTACAGGCCGCGTTAGGCGCTGAAGCATTCAGAGTCGTTTATTCTACCAATGTTGCAGACAGAGTTGCGCTCTTGACTCTGAATGTAACACCCTCTTTTTTTGTAGCGGTATACCCAGTGATGAAGTTCAAAATGAGTCGAAACAACCACACTTGATTTAGAAAAGCTTGATATTCTCAAGAACGAATCAAGTTTGTCGGTGACTTACAAAATAAATATCAGTGTAGCTTTCTAGCTAGGTGCGAATTTTGTTGCCTTTACTTAGCCTATTCACAAAAATATTTTTTCAATAAGTAAAAAAAAATCAAATCTTCATTATACTCGCCGTATTACGCCGAAGCGTGTAACGAGTTGCGGGGCCCATCTCCGCGGCTTAGCGCCTGGGCTACACAGCTCCGAAGAAGCGTCGCAACGGTGGCGAGTCGTTGGCGACACTGTGTCGATTTGACCGGTCCGGGAATCGAACCCCAGACCTCCCGCACCGATAGCGTGCGCTTAGCAACTGAGCTAACGGCCGGTTTTCAATAAGTATTTTCTACAAAGTTACAGGTGCTTTTTGACGCAATCGAATGATAACACAATAAAAGATACAAATTAAACAAGCAGGTTGCGTTACAGCTTTCAGAAACAAGATAATGTCTGCCCCGAAAGCTTTTCCGCTGGTTGTAAGCCCCCAGCCGCCAACGGATTTTTATGGTTTTCACAAAAAAACATTCGTTGCAGCACTCTTTCTTATCGAGAAAGGACATATAGGTACCTGCAGGGAGTGCAGTCACTATTAGGCCTATAGTGTCAGAGAAAACAAAAATATTTTAGTAGTCCATGTCTGAAAGCAGAAGCTGAGCCGAAGTACATGAAAGGAGGGTGTAATCATTATTAGTTTTGACGCATTTAATGGGATGACGTGTATATATGAGTGTTCTAGGCTATATAATCTTTAACAACGCATGCAAAATGTTTTCTAAATTCTATATGCAGATCAAGAAACTAACTTTACTCCTGAGTCGAAGCAATTAATTGAAGCAAAAATTAAAAAACAAAGCAATGGAATGTTTAGTATAAGAAAGGGGTGGGTATGGGGTTAGTTTCAGTTTGAAGGATGAAAGCAAAATGGCACTGGCTAAGGTTTTTATATTTTTAATTTTTTGAATTATAAAAAGTAACGCAACTCAAAAAATTTGAGGGGGCTCGGGCCCCAAACGCACAACGCCACTGGCAACGTAGACCTACAACTCTTATATTTTTGTGTAGGACATCTGAGGACGTGCAGACCTTTTTTTTTTCGCTCTCCACCAATATTTTTTGTGGAAAACAGGACATTTGAGGACATGCAGACTTTTTTCTTTTATTTTTTGCTCTTCCAATTAATGTGATCAAATAGCCTAGGGCCTCTCATAATTTAATACGGCCCTGAGCAAGGCAAACGAAAATATAGGTTTCAAAAAAAAAACGGTACCAAGAATTCAACTGGGTGGAATATTCGGCGATCAGGGGCGGATCCACAGGTGGGGGACGTAATTCCCCCCTTCAACCAATTTCAACAATGTTTTTTGATAAACAAGTTTTTTCATAATTGCGAACCTCTTGGATTTAACTATAATTCTTACGCCTTAAGGTGTGTTTACACAGAATGCGATGCGATTTTTCGTACGTAAGGTGAGACAGGCCAAGAAACAGCTAAAAGTTATGACGTGAAACTACGTCACTTTGCAGGGCATTCTAGAAAACATTCGTAAGGTGCTTTATAAAATAACCGATAAAAAGCAAAACTGTTGGGGTTCGAGTTGTGTAAAAGATATTTCCACCAATTTCTTACGTCAAAAAACGGATAAAATTTCATACGACAACAAATCGGATTAAAATCGCATTTAGTGCAAACAGACCTTTCGCCACGCATAAATCGAAAATGTGCCAACAAAATACAACATATTTGGTGAAGGACTAATTAGGGGCAAAAGAACAAAATTTGCGTTACAAATTGCTCGAAAAGCGCTAAAATGCCCAATACAGTACGTAAATTTTCCAAAAATTTCCGGGGTAGCATGCCCCCGGACCCCCGAGAATCATTTTTGTTTCCCAATTTGCTTCAAATTTAACTTTGCCAGAAAAAATACGCTGAAAAATGTCAAAATTTGGTGCGAATACACTTCCCTCACACGGACACATTTTCAAAAAAGAGTTTATTTACACCCTTTTTCGGGTGTAACGTCTTTACATTCAGTTAACATTTCACCTCAATCAAAACTGCATCCCCCCAACCAAAATTTTCTGGATCCGCCCCTGTCGGCGATTCAGAATGCTGCGTTTTGCTTATTTTGCCGATGCTTTGGAAGTCTTGGTAAGTTGCAGCTGCATTACAGATTTGATAATAATACAATTAGCCTACATCAAGTTTTAAGTCAAGATTAATCAAACCTTCATCGTAGAGCGCTCTGTTTCATTGTTTTCGTGACTGGTAGTCTAGGGTTAAAATCCCACGCTGTCTAAGTCTGGCAGTGCTGAAAACTACCTAAATAAAGAACTGTAAACTAAATAACACTGCTTGAAACCCAACCCTATGAGCGAACACCATATACCACCAATTCTTATCTATAGGCTAGTAACTAGCAAATGTGAGGCGGGCCTTACAAAATGATGCCGAGAGCCACATGACTAGATAATGATTCGCAACTGCACTCCTTTACTCCCTGGCTTGGCCCGGGCCCTTCATCGACAAACTCTGGCTATATGAAACTGCCGCACAGCTGTATCTAGTAGGTTAGTAATAAAAAAATGTCTGAAAGTTTGTCCCCCCCACTCATTTATGGCTGGACACGCCTCTGCTGAAGCGTGTAACGAGTGGCGGAGCTCATATGGTCGAGTGGCAAGAGCGTCTGCCTCTGGAACAGTAGACTCTGGTTTGATTTCGAGTCGGGTCAAACCAATGCCTTTAAACTTGGTATTCACAGCTTCTTTGCTTGATGCTCAGCATTGAAGGGACAGTGTGGACTGTGGAGAACAAGCCGGCAAGTTTACTCTTGTTGTGTCGTCGTTGGAGCTCATCTTTGTAAACACATCGATGGGCGTGTTGTTGAGGTTTCGTAAGGATAGAATTGCCATAGTCTTTGACGTCGAGGGCATGTTTCACCAAGTGCGATGTGCACCGAAAGACCGCGATGCCCTGCGCATCTTGTGATATCCAGAAGGTAATTTGGATGCTGAACCAGAGCCATATAGAATGTCGGTCCACCTATTTGGGGATAAGTGCTCACCCAGCTGCGCAGCTTTCACGTTGTTGTAAACGGCGAAGGTATACGGGAAGCTCTACAACCCCAAAGTCTCGGATGTCGTTTGTAAATGTTTTTATGTGGACGACTGCCTCGTCGCCGAGGATAGCGCCGAGGCTGGTGTGCGGCTGGTAAGGGATTTAAGTGAGTTGCTGGCTCGAGGTGGCTTTCATTTAACTAAATGGAGGTCGACTAGTGAAGCTGTGATGAAGAGCGTTCGGTTGAAAGATAGAGCTGAGTCGACGTGCAGTTTCGATCTTGGAGCTGAGGTGGACGAACGGGTCCTTGGCAGTGATGTAGTTAACACCATCACCTACAAGACCAAGATCTAGTAAATTTTTCAAAACCAAGACCGTCTTTGTCAAGACCAACCCTTTGAGTGTTTTCAAGACCAAGACCAAAAAAATGGGACGAGTTTTAACAGTTTATCACTTATCGCTATTTTTCTATAACAACAAAAAAACGGGCAAAATATCTACAGTATATTAAAAGAAATAAGAATAGCACAGTCACACTCACACAAATGATGAGCAACACATTACACGCATAAAACATTGCATAAGGCTAAAATTGCATTTTAAAAAAATTAACATAGATAACCACCGGGTAGCCTTCTCCAGGAGTCGGCAACCTTTTAGCGCAGCGTGCCATTTTTTGATGGTGTGAAGATAGAAATTTTTCCGCGTGCCAAACGGTTGCCTTATTTTCCTCTGAAAAAATCAGTGCAGACCAAAAAAAAAGTCTTCACGTCGGTAGAGGTCTCATCTACTAAGAAATACCTCAATGATTGAGCAACTTTTGAACCCACAACACTGACACTCGCTCATTCATTCAAAAGCAAAATTGTTAAATCTTAGCAGCTTGAAATTTGCTTGCGCACGGAATCGCTTCGCGTGCCATGTAAAACCTTCCGGTGTGCCGCATTTGGCACGCGTGTCAGGAGTAATTGCCGACCCCTGGCCTACTCTATTGAAGTGCGACTTATAATCACTTAAATTTTTACTAGATGCTTTTTATTTCTTTCGGTCTTAAGACTTAACTAAAATGCAAGACCCAAGACCGCAAATTGTCAAGACCAAGACCGTCTTGGCCAAGACCAAGACCTTAAAAAAATTGTCTTAAGACCGGTATTAAGACCAAGACCGGTCTTAAGACCTTCATTACTGGTCCTTGATATGAAATGGAACGTAACTAGTTATATCTTTGGCTACCAAGTGAGACTGCCAGACAAACCCATCACCCGTAGAGGCCTACTATCAGTGTCTAGCTTTCTCTTCGATCCATTGGGTCTGGTATCTCCTGGGGTATTAGAGGCTCGTTTACTGCTTCGAAGTCTCTGTCAGAGTGGCTTAGAATGGGACGACCTTATACCTTCCAAAGAAACCATACGGTGGAGAAAATGGAGGGAAGGTCTGGCGTTTCTCGAGAAATTGCAAGTACCCCGCTTTTTTAAACCTGTAGCGGAAGTCCGAAGATGCATGTGTTTGCCGATGCATCACGTTATGCTCGCGATAGCGTATGTTGTTTTCTTGTCGAAGGAATGGATGGCTGCATGCACTGCATCATTGTTGCGGCAAAATCTCGGCTTGCAGAACCCGGTGTGAACACTATTCCACGTCTTGAGCTAGAGGCGGCTTTGGATGCCGTAAAACTGGCAGAGATGGTAAAGAGGGAATTGGAAATGCCCGATTGTCCATGCCTGTTTTGGACTGACTCGTCGATTGTTTTGTTAAGTCTTCGCGCTGAAAATAAGAAATTTCCAGTCTTCTCGCGTAATTGATTGTCCCAGATTGAGAGACATAGGCCGACGTGCATCCACGATTGGCACGTGCCCTCGGAGCTGAACCTCAAGATGTTGTGCTGTTAATAAGTTCTTCGCCTCAGAAATATGGTTTAATGGCCCAGAGTTTTTGAGGAAGAATCCAAAGAATTGACCCATAAAATTCCCCTTGCCGCCAAAGGATGATAATATTTGTGCAGAGTTTGATCTCCCACATAATAAGAGCGAATCCTTCTTGGTGAAAGAATTCGATGTTGAAGTTTGTGGCACTGACAAGTTAATCTCTCATTAGGCCTACTCCACGAGACGCTTAATACGCGAAAAATCATTTTCAACAGAATCGCCACAGCGACTTCAGTATAATGCGCTGACAAAAATTCTTAACCCAGGAGGGAATCGATCCCCTGCCCTGCGAGTGGCAGTGCCTCTCACTATCCCCTAAGCCACGTTGCCTAGTGATCGTAAAATTTTTGTACTTATACTTTCTTTACGCATCACGTGACTCTCAAAAAGACTGTAGCGGTTTTGTTGAAAATGATTTTTTGCGTATTTAGCTTCTCGTGCCTACTCCTTGTGGTATAAGCTTACTGCTTACCTTGTCTACTGCGTGGCTGTTGCGTTGTAAGCAGTATCTAAAGAAACTTCTTAAGGGAGAAGACAGTTTTCCAGTTGTTGAGCAGTGGATTGATGTCTCGAAATTGCAGCGAGCTGATTCGGTACTTGTGAATTATGCGAAAAAGCAGGAATTTACTGAATGGTTTTCAAAGCTGAGCGGTAAGATCGTGGGTAAGAAGCTGTTACGTTCTACTGTCTTGTACCATCTAAATAGAGCTTTATTTGATAACGTCTTCAGAGTTGGAGGACGTCTAGCCAATGCAAATTTGAGCTTTGAAGCAAAGTTTCCGGCCATATTACACCAGAAAAGTCATCTTACCTCACTGATTATTCAAGACTGTTAAGCTCGTTTTGCTGAGCATCAAGGAATGAATGCCACTCTCAATCATTTGATGCAAAAGTTCTGGGTCGTGAATGCCAAAGCTCTGTCAAAGCTGGAATTAAAGCAGAGCCTGCGCCAGAGCAGTCGACTTGGGAGGGCCAAGCGTTTATCAGGGGTGGGGGCAAAGTTTGAAATTTAGCACAAAAACCGCTGTCTTCGATAGAAAAAGCTTGTTAATTGGGGGGCCTGGCCTCCCTTTGCGCCGGCCCTGTATTAAAGAATGTCTGTTTTGCACGAGAAGTGCGAAGCCTGAAGCTCAAATTTAAGCTGACTTACCTCCATCAAGACTTCAGGTGCACGAGGCACCTTTCGCGCTTACTGGTGTCGATTATTTCGGCCCGTTTGTGATTAAACTGCGAAGGTGTGAGATAAAACGTTATGGGTGTATCATGACATGCATGACCACCCGTGCGATTCATCTTGAGGTGGCACCGGATCTGAGTACGTCATTATTTATTAATGTTCTGCGCAGGTTTGTCGCAAGGCGTGAAACCGTAAAATGTCTATACTTGGATGACGGAACCAATTTTGTTGGGTCTGAAAGAATTCTGCGCGAGTCAATACAGGCTTGGAACAAGTTACAGATTCATGAACATTTGAGACAATCTGGGATCAAGTGATTTTTTAATCTTCCGGGAGCAAGCCATATGGGTGGCGCTTGGGAAAGAATGGTTGGTTTAGGGAGAAGGGTTCTTGGCGCCATAATCCCAGGCAAGCCCATGGATGACGATGCTTTGCCTACCTTGCTTGTCAATTCCCTTCCTCTAACGGACGTTTCCGTGGATGATGACAGCTATTTACCTCGGACGCCCTTATTACCAATAAACCTCTCGATTGGTCTTTCGCCCATACCAACAGACAGGAGTGATGTGTATTACGAAGCTATGCATCATCGTCAAACATGGGCGGCGGAACAAAATTTTACTGGGGGGGGGGGGACGGCATGAAAGGCGAAACCAGAAATTTTTGAAATATTGTGTTTTTTTGCAGCAGGGAGGTACGGTAAGAACTGAGCCCTTGAAAGAATCTGTGGAGATTCTCCCACACAAAATATTGAAAAGCAGAATGAATTAGGTACCGGCCGTTAGCTCATTGCTTAGCGCACACGCTATTGGTGCGGGAGGTCTGGGGTTCTAGTCCCGGGTCGGTCAAATTGGCACAGTGTCGCCAACGGCTCGCCGCCGCTATGACGTTTCTTCGGAGCTGTGTAGCCCATGCGCTAAGCCGCGGAGATGAAATGAAATGTTGAGTGGTTTTATGGCGCTTTATAACTACTGAAGTCTTTTAGCGCCAGGACTAAGTTTTGTCATGAATTCCCTGACGTATTTTATTCTCTGTTCATTTCATCCTCCGCGCTACACTTAATTGCTGAGCGTTTAGCAAGTGTAACAGCAGATACCACTTTTAAAGTCTGTAGTTTGACCAGACTGAGAATAGAACCCAGTCTGGGCCCCGCCACTCGCTGCACGCTTCGGCGTGATACCGCGAGTATGATGAAGATTTGATTTTTGATTTGAACGAATTAGGTGCAAAATTTACTGACAATAAAAATACAAAACTGATGAAAAAAATGAGAGTAAGATCTTATCGAAAATTTGCATTATGTTCTTAAAACAAAGAATTGACCAATACAATCTCACAAGGAGTTGACAAATTTGTCAAACGATCTACGGACGAAACATATGCTTACAAGGCGAAGCGATAGCCTGCGTCCCATTACTAGCCAGCTCAGCATGCTAAAGTTATCGATTGTTTCACACTGCTTTTTATTGAAACGACCTATTGGCTATCGAAAATTTTGACCTCTCATCTCCAGGAGAGGACCTAGAAAATTTTTGTGAGGAATGAGGTTAGGTTGAATATTTACTAAATGCAAAGACGTTAAACATTCAGACCCGGAAAAAGGCGAAAAAAAGCTCTTTGAAAATGTTTTGTTTAAGGGGCGTATTGTTAGAAATTTTTTCAGAGGGGTGCCGTGGCGCAACCAGGAATTTCGTAAGGGGGGGCTTATACATTTTTGTGATTACGATTAGTTCATTAGAGCTCGTAATTTTCTGGTATTAAGTCTGACTGGCCCGCGAGGTGACGCAGGTCTCGTCTATTTCAACAAGGAAAAGCCACGGCTAGTTTTTCGCTCTAATCTGTGGATTATGACAAAAGAAAGCTAAGCGTTGTGTCCAAAACTGGTTCGACTAGGCAAGCGAAGTTTTTGTTGTGACTGAAAACTTAGTTAATAAACCATCCCAAAGCGGTACACGAATAGTCTTTTAACATTTTTTCAACCAAAGATAAGCCTATCTATTTCAACGAAGAAAAAGTTACGCAAATTATTTGAAAAAAATTTATGCGACAATGTTCAACAAGCAAAGTTTCAATTAGCAAGGTAGAGTCTTTGGTTCCGGTAGTGCAGCAATCTTGGACTCGGTGCTTGTTGTCCACGTCATCAGAACAAATTATGCAATGAAATGATATCTTCTACTGGCACTCAAGAGCGGATCCAGAAAATTTTGGTAGGGTGATGCTAGTTTGAATTAGGTTAAATGGTATGCAAATACAAAGGCGTAGGACCTTTAGACCCTGAAAAGCGCGTAAATAAGCTCTTTAAAAATGTTTCATGCCAGGGGCGTAGGCTAGGCCTACTCAAAATTCTTTTAGGAAAATAGCACTAAATTTCGACATTTTGTACGTGTATTTTTTTCTGCAAAATCAATTTAAAACAAATTGAGGGACAAAAACGGCTCTAGGGGGGTACGGGAGCATGCTCCCCGGAAAATTTTTGAAAATCTACATACCGGTACCGATACTGCAATGGCCATTTTAGAGCTTTTTGAACAATTTCAGGCAAATTGTGTTGACATATAGTTATTAAATAGGTTCAAAATTACAAAAAAATTTGTATTTATCGGTACCTAAAACATTTTTGAAATTGGCTGGTTGGGGGGTGCATGTCCCACATCCGCCCCTGCTGTCTGTTGATTATTGACAAAATCACGATTACTGGTAGGCTACTTTTCAATTTTTTACAGATGTTTTATCTACTGTCGTTCATAGGGCTAAGGGGGGGGGCTTCAGCCTTCTTAGCCCCTCCCCCTGGTTGCGTCTATGAAGGGGACCACATTTTGACATTTTTTCCGGCAGAATTGCTTTGAGGTAAATTGAGGAACAAAAACAGCTCTAGGGGGATACGGGAGAATGCTACCCCAGAAATTTTTTGAAAATTGAGGCAGCGTGATAGCCAGTTTAGTGCTTTTTATACAATTTTTCTGTTTAAATTTGTTACGCCTAATTTTGAGTCCCTCACCACATATGATGCAATGATGCATTTTGTTTGCACATTTCGCTTTATTCTTGCTAGGTGTAAGGATTATTGTTATCGAAGAGGTTCAAAATTATGGAAAATTGTATTTATCAAAAACATTGTTGAAAAGTGGCTGGTGGGGGGATGCATACTCCACATCTCTTCCCTTGCATTCGCCCTTACTCATCTCTACCTTAAACTAGTCGCCACATTCTGCAGCTGCTGATCTACTTTCAAATAGCTATTTTTTAAGGGCAGGAAGACCGACAGAATAAACGATTGTATCATCACAAACAAGTTATCAAAATGAATAGTGATTACAACGCGTGATTGCACATTGTGCAATTGTCCATTATTCCATGTAAAATAACGATCTACGAGACAAATTTGCTTGATAAGTGAGTTCTTTTTTAATCAGTTATATATAGGCCAACATTGTACGATACTGATTAAAGCTAGACGTTTTCTCACCTAAAAAGCGTCCACCCTGTCCCCCTCTGAAAATCTTCTGGGGGGGGGGGGGGGGGACGCGTCCACCCCGGTTGCGCCGCCCATGGTAGTAAAGCAGTAGCTCTGCGGACGTATAGACCTTTTTTTTTTTCGGTCTTCACCCAATTTCAGTAGGAAAGCAGTAGCTCTGCGGACGTGAAGACCTTTTTTTGGTCTTCACCTGATTTCAGTAGGAAAGCAGTAGCTCTGCGGACGCGAAGACCTTTTTTTTGGTGCTTACCTGTCTTGGGCTGGAAAAATCGCAGCTCTACAAACGTAAGGCTTTGTGGGGACAATTTGGACCCACGCTTTGCGAAAAGGGACGATTGCGTAAAGTGGCGTGCCAGAAAAAAATCTCCGGCTTGCCACATCTGGCACGCTTGCCATAGGTTCGCCACCCCTGGCCAATAGCCTACTTGAGTTGAATGCTGGACTCGTGTTTGTGGATTTATTGTGGTTTGGCCCCAAGGAATCTGGTGAGTCCAGCATATAAATTTGGCTTCATTCTTATTTTTTGTTTTTGCATTTAGATAACCGCTGTAAACTTCAAACTGAATAAATTCAACTATTCTGCCAAACTACAGCGCGTCGTCTTTTCTTACCCGTGCAGTCTAGAAGCGCAGCCAAACCCGCTAAAAGGCTAGACTTGCTCATAAATTCTAGCGTAGGACAGGTAATTACCTATAGCAAAGACTTGCGTATCATCCAAGCATCCGAGGCATAGGTGGCGGAACCGGGGGGACCGAGGGAGCCCTGGCCCCCCTACTTTTTTCAGGGGGGGCCCTAATTTACGCGTTTATTTCTACAATGTTGCCGCTGCATGAATGTATTTGAAACTTAATAGGCGTACCATCCAAATTAAAACCCAAGAAAGAGCTTAAATCCAGAGATGTCTTCTGTAAAATTTTGTTTGAGCGGTGGTGCAACAGAAACTAAAAGCAAAAACCGTGGGTCTGAAGCTCACATAAATTGGACATGTCACATGTGGACAGGCTAAATATGGGTTGTAGGCATAGGGCCGGATTTACGTATAGGCTAAGCAGGCTGAAACCTAGAACCTCGGAGAAAATGGGGGCCTCATAACAAACAATCAAGACCTTTTTTTGTTCTCTTCCCGTTACTTTCTCGGGAAAACAGAACATCTGAGCACGTGCATACCTTTTTTTTGCTCTTCACTATACCAATATTTTCAGTGAAAACAGGACATTTGAGGAAGTGAAGACCTTTTTTTGCTCTTGCAATCAGTGTGATCAAATAGCCTAGGGCCTCTCATTGCCTAAATCCGGTCCACAGGAGCGTATTTAAGGGCGATGCCATTGTGCCATGCCCCCCCCCACCGTTTTGACTTTGCCTATTAATAAAAAAGAACAATATTAATGGTGCCAAGTGACTAAAAAAGCCAGATTCTTTTGGTGGTTTCTGTAGCTTATGGCCAGGGGCGAATCCAGAGGGGTAGGATAACGGGTATGCATCCTCCCATCCAGCCATTTTCAAAAATGTTTTTGATGCATACAATTTTTCTATAATTTCGAACCTCTTCGATAACTATAAGCCTTACGCCATAAGCACGCATAATTAAAACTGTGCGAACAAAATGTACCATATTTAGCAAAGCAAATTTTCAAAAATTTCCCGGGGGAGCATGCCCCCGGAACTCCCTAGAACTTTCCTGGTTTCTTAATCAGCTTTAAATTAGTTCTTCCGAAAAAAATACGCTGGAAAAAATGAGAAAATTATGCCCCCCTCCCCCCTTTTAAAATTTCTCGCTACGCCACTGCCGTCCTTGGTTGTAGATGAAGAAAATATGGTCATTGGTTTTGGGCCCCCCACTTTAGAAATGCTTCCACCATCGCTGATCCGAGGTGATGTCTTGCTGAAGTAACTTTTCATATATATTAGTGGTATACGGTGCAACGTCGGTATATGCATCATGGAAGATGATCTAGTAGGGCATCGAACCCGCGAGCCAGCTCCGTAGCCCGGCACACCAGCTTTCAGCCAACTTCACGTGCGCGTGCAATTAACCTCGATTGGCCGTGTTCAACTTTGTCTTCCTCGAAGCAGCTCTACAATCATCCACATTCCATGCAAATCTCCAAACTAAAATCCATGTCTTCTCTTCAGCTCATCATTGTCTGGCATTAGGCATGGGTGCATGCTTAAACGTTTGACTTCGATCATAGCTTCATTCGGCCATTTCGATATATTCCACTGACAGTCTAATATTCCCGTTGAATTCTATTCCTTTGCAGTGATAGACAGCGGGTCTTTAAACTATTTTTAATTTAATAACTTCTGCTTCCTTTGCATAAGCTAGTGTAGTGATGTGAGCGCAAATCTTACTCATGGATCTATCAATTGACTGAAGGACTTATATCACCGATAAGTAATTAGTCAATTAAGCCCAAATATGACATCAGCGATGGCGGAAGCATTGCTAAAGTAAGGGGGCCCAAAACCAACGATCAGATTTTCTTCACCTATAACCAGGGCCGGTAGTGACGTAGCGAGAAATGTTAAAAAGGGGGGGGCATAATTTCCCCATTTTTTTAGCGTATTTTTTTCGGCAAAACTAATTAGAAGCTGATTAAGAAACTAGAAAACTTTTAGGGGGGTCCGGGGGCATGCTCCCCCGAAAAATTTTTGAAAATTTACATGCTGTAATGGCAGGGGTGGACTAACAGTACGTGGGGCCCTGGGCTAAATTAATAATGGGGCCCTCTTTCCCAAGTTCAACGAAAACTTATGCGATATAAAATGAAAAGAACAATAAACCAAAAGAACAGCCTCAAAAAACAAAACAATAACTTAGCAATATTCATCAGTAGCGTAATAAGACCAGTATGAACTTCTTGTGCTATGTTCAGCACGCTCAATTACTGCCTTTGAGTTCTACTGAGTAACAGAGTTCTAGTGAGTAGGGGGGATGGGGAAACATGTCCCCCCCAGAAAAAATAGTTGTCCCCCCCAGCAAAGAAAAAAGATTTGTCCTGGGTGGGATGCCAAAACGTTTCCCCGATGATAAGTACCGTAAGAAGTTGAATGTTTTTTATACGTGGAGCTTGTGGGTACAGACTGCGGCAATACTTTCCAGCATATTGTTAGTTTTTCACAGGCACACAAAATGCAATACTACACGTAATGCAATATTACAATATTTTCTTGCAGCCATTATGGCTTCTTTTGCAAACTAATCAAGAACAACCTTTTGAGTGCGCCTATTATAGAACAGTTGATTTTCATCAACATTACAACTCGTCAGCAGCTTTTTATAAGCGTTGATGAAAGCACTTATACGAATAAAATTATGTTAAAGTAGCGGTTCCCTAATTTTTTTCAGATCATAAATTTAAGATTGAGAGTATGAATTAAGAAAATGCTATACCTACCCGGGGCTGAGCCCCGGACCCCACTGGGGTAGCTTACTGCTATCCACCCTAAAACCCCCGCTTCATTTATGAAACAAAAACCTGCCTAAAACAAAGCTAATGAAGTTTGCGAAATTCTACCGTTGATAGCTTTTGTTCACCATGCTGGTGGTATGCAAACACGCAGTACGCCCTCCACCACTGTTTTAATTTGGTCATTGACCAGATGACATCGCCCTGGAGCGTATTTAGGAAGGGGGCATTGTGCCATGGCCCCCCGTTTTGACTTTGCCTTTTGGTAAAAAAGAACAAATGGTGCCAAGTGACTGAAATATGTAAGACTCTTTTGTTTGCTTTAGTAGCTTACGACTAGGGGCGGATCCAGGGGGGAGGGGGTTGGGATAAGGGGTATGTACTTACCTCACTAGTCTTTTTCAACTACGCTTTTGATGTGTACAATTTTTCCATAATTTCGAACCTTTTCGATAGCAATAAACCGTACGCCTTATCAATCAATCAATTTTCTGGACCCGCTTATCCTTGGGGGGTCGCGGGGGCAGCAGCTCAAGTTGGAGCCTCCAAGCATCTCGATCCTCTGCAACAAAGGATAGATGCTCTGCTGGGATGCCAAGGCGAGACCAACTAAGATCTTCTACGTAATCTCGCCATCGAGTTCTGGGACGGCCTCTAGGCCTTCGACCAATCGGTGTTGAACAGAGCAGTTTTTTGGCTGTTCTTTCCTGGGGCATTCGTGTCACATGTCCATACCAACGCAGTTGCGATCTTTCTAGTCGGAGAAGCAGCGATTCGATGTTTAGAGATTCACGAATATCTGCACTTTTAACCTTGTCCAACAAGATCAAACCGCTAATTCTTCGCAAGAATCCCATTTCGGCTGCTTGAACTCGAGACCTCACTTTCTCATTCATGATCCAACACTCATGGCCATAAGTCAAAATAGGAACATAGACCGATCTGAAAATGGATAGCTTTGCCTTGGTGCAAAGCTCCCGTTTCAGTACCACAGATCGGTGGAGCTGGCGCATTACTGCACTTGCTTTTCCGATGCGGATATCCAATTCGCTATTTTGTCTGCCGTCACTTGTGAATGAGACGCCGAGGTACTTGAATTTCTCTGACTGTTTTAGTGGTACTCCATCAATTTGGAGAGAGCACTGCTTTGGTTGTCTGGACAGGCACATGGTTTCTGTTTTTGTTGTACTGATTTTCATTCCGGCAACAGAGCATGCATCCGAAAACCTGTCAAGAGCTTGCTGGAGACCATTTTGGGTAGAGTCGAGTAGCACGAGATCATCTGCAAATAACAGACGTTGTACAGTGCATTCACCGATCTTTACTCCGCCACAAGACTCACTTTTCTTAACTATTCTATCCATATAAATAAGGAACAGAATAGGTGAAAGAGAGCAGCCTTGCCGTAGTCCCACACTTACTCTGAAAGGTTTCGTCGTTGCACTGTTAACACGAACACAGATCTCGGAATGCATGTACAGCGACTTAATGGCAGTTAGTAACTGGCCATCAATGCCATACTGCAACAGCACCGCCCAAAGCTTGTCTCTAGGAATGCGATCATATGCTTTTTCAAGATCAACAAAACATGCATTGACCTCTTTTGCATATTCCCACGACTTCTCAAAGATTTGCTGCAAGGCAAAGATCTGATCCATTGTGCTTCGGCCTGGACGAAAGCCACACTGAGCATCTGTTAGCTTAGGCTCGACTATTTCACGGCATTTCTTTTCAAGGCATTTGGCATAGACCTTACCCGGGACACTGATGAGAGATATGCCCCTATAATTGGTGCATTTTCTCTTGTCTCCTTTCTTGTGGATAGGTATTATCACACTAGTTTGCCATTGCTTTGGTGCTTGCCCAGTACTACACGCCACCTTACAAACACGAGTCAGCCAACGAACACCATGTATGTTCATTGCTTTTAACATTTCAGGTCTGATATCATCCTCACCAGGTGCTTTTCCAGTTTTCAATGATTTGATTACTGCATTCACATCTGCTTCGGTTATCTGAATATCTTCCCCAACCTGTTCTTCGTGAATTTGCATCGGTGTAGCATCAACTGGGTTTAAAAGATCACTAAAGTACTCTCTCCACCGATTCAAAATAGCATCTTGATCTTTCAGAGTCACACCATTTGAATCTTCGATAAAGAGAGCGGCTCGAGATCTTTTTCCACGCAAACGGCGAATGGTCTGCCAGAACACTTTGTTTGCCGTTTTGAAATCATCGTCTAACCTTTCTCCAAATTCCTTCCAGGCCCTTTCCTTAGACAGTTTAACTTTTGTGGCTGCCGTCTTACGTGCTTCAGAGTACTGCGAACGAAGTTCAAGTGATGACTTATTTGCAAGCCAGGCCTTATAGGCCACTTTTTTCGCACGAATAGCTTCTCTAACTTCTTGTTTCCACCAAGGAGTTCTTTTCTCGCTACTCTTCGTCCCTCCAACACGCTTACGTCCACAACAGTTAGTAGCGGACGTAATGACTGCTGTTCGAAACAAACACCACTCAGTTTCAATGTCTTCAGTAGAGGTCGGAAGCTCTTTGAACTTACCGTACGCCTTAAGCACGCAAAATTGAAAATGTGTGAACAAAATCCATCATATTTGGTGAAGTAGGCTACTCAGAATTAGGGTCAAAAAATTTAAACAAAGTTTGTTCAAAAAGCACTAAAATAGCCATTACAGCGTGTAATATTTCAAAATTTCTCGGGGGAGCATACCCTCGGACCCCCTAAAGCCTTTTATGTTTTTTAATCTCCTTCAATTAGCTCTGCTGAAAAAAACTACGCTTAAAAAAAATGGTGAAATTACGCCCCTTCCACCTTTTAAAATTTCTTGTTGCGCCTCTGCATCGCCCCATGAACAATAAATACCATTTTTACAACATTGTCTTGTTATTTGGGTTCAGAATTCAGGCAAAATTGTAGACGAAAACATCCCCCCCGTAAAAATTTTTTACTTTGCTCACTGCTGAGTAAGATTAAATATATTATTCTAAGTTAAACACAATCAGTGCATTTCCATTACATCGATTTACCCAATCGGTTTAATGGGTTTATATTTTCCTTTATTTAATTTTACAATCGTTTTTACGCGTACGGTACTTATAATAAACGAACCAAAAAAATTGAATCATTTTAAAATCGTTCTTGGTCACGTCGGCAGCGTGACCGAACGGTCTGGTGCGGCAAGCGCCGTTTTTATGGCGACCATAATGAATCGAAAGGTCGAGGTTCAACTCCTACCTTCGATATCTTGTTGTGCCCTTGGATAAGGTACTTCACGATATTTGTCGCTGCTTGGTGGCTTGACCAAGCTGCTGCAAATTCAACAAAAGACAAGAAGAGGAACCTCAGAAAAGTTAACTCCCAAGCGAGTGAGGATATCTAATCTGACATATAGCGATACAACTCGCTTTCTCGTGAATGGAAGATAAAAATGGAAAATCAAATCAAAAAAAGTTTTTATTTCTAATAGTCGTTTATAATAAACGAAGATTCGGTAAATCGATTCCATGAAAATGCAGAAGCCTAGATGGCTTTATCTTTTACTCGAAACAATCCAGAAATAAAGCGACTGATCAACTAATATTAGTCATTAATCATATTATTAATGTATAGGCAGAGCTGGGCACTAGAGTCGCTACCCGTTATGCTAGTAATCTGCTAGCGTCAGTGCCGGTGTTTTTTCCTGTCACTAGCGTGAAGCTAGCGCCGCCGCTGTTTTTTTCCTGTTTTGAAATATAGCTATGCCTTATTTACAAAAACCAAACTATATTATGCTATAACTGCTCTCGGCAATAGATTTTATTCTTTCACATTTAAGCTGGAACTACCACTAAATCTAGAGTGTAAAGTCGTGAAGCCTAGATGTTGTAGCTAGCCTACCGTTGTACGATCGTGCAACAATTTTTAATGCTAGATTCTTCAGTGTCATTAAACATTTTCTGCTAGTAAAACCTTAACTGTAGTCTGGTACTCTTGCTGGCTAGTAGAGACGGACGAATAGTAATCATTCGTTAAAAAGTAATGGTTAACAAGAAGTATCGGATAGTAACAGATTCGTTCTGTCAAAATACCGATTCCGAACTGCATTTATTTGTCATCTACAATACAAGATACCAGTGGCGTAGCGTGACCTGCCAGATGAGGCATGCAATTGCGATGACGTAATTATGATGACGTCATTAGTTTGTTAAATCAATTCAACTTCAAAAGTATACTCATTAGAATTCGTTCAAGCGTATTAGGTGGGCAAAAAATTAACGCACAGAACATCAGTTTTTATTTCACAAGGTAATAACCTACACTGTATGTCAAAAAATATGATTTCAATTCTTTGATAATCCAGTCTATTACATTACTTTATCGCCTCATCTCAAAGAGGCTCCATGACGTCATACAATTGTTGAAACCAAACGACTGTGCTTTAAGGCACACAAATCGAAGATCATAAATTATACAACAATAATAACGTTTATACAAAGCTAAATAGATAACTTTTTAGTGTCTGACGCTGTTTATACCTTAATCCTTTAATATCCATGAGTGCGTGCGTTAAATGTCCCACAGTGTAGTATCAAGACAATCTTTGTTAATCATATGACGATTGCATTTCTCATGCCCGTGATGGCTTGAATTTTCAGGTTAACGGCTGGTTTCAGAAAGTTCAAGTTTGTTTATTCGTCACCAACCACAATGAACAAGACAAAAACACAGGCATTAGATAGATAACATAAGGATTAGTGACAGGGTGACTCCGAAGGAACCGTGAGGTCTTGGAGTCAGAAGCCACCCTATTGAGTCAGAAAGGAATTCTGCGCACGTTATTTCGATCCATCCGAGAGTGTTGTTGAGAATTTCTCGCTACAATGTAATTGCAAATAATCAACTTTCATCCCATTCATCCGAATGTTTACCAGCAGTTGTGAATCAAACCAAATGCTTTTCTAATGACAATCCATTTTTTTTTAAATTAAATGCTGTTTTGTCACAAATAATTTTTCTTTCTTCAGATATATAAGTCTGGAATTGTTGAGTCATTTGCACAACTTGGAAGTTTTTCGCAGCAGTAGTATCTATTCCACTACTCCATTAACTAGGCTTTAATAAAAAACCTTACCCGTGGTACCTGAAAACATATTCACAAAATATTGAAAAAATAAAACACCGGAAATCTATAACACTCTGTGAAGTTGAAGTATATATGTGGCGATAGGCCACAATATACTGTAATTTAAAAATACTTGATAAATGATATTCTGAAGCTTTTATGCTGTGGAAACAAAACATACTACAACAACACCTGTAACTGAACTTACATAGGAAGTTCAAAAAAACTCGTGCACCGTATAATCACTCTATGTACAAAAAGTCATAGATAAACAATACGACGTCCTACTTCATCCAGGGTCAAATTTTGACAAAGTCAATCATTCAATTCACCGCTGACAATTACCACTAACCCACTGACCCACACCAATTGACAAATGTCATGGGTAATTAGTGGTTTAATGTTTAAATTAAAAGCAGATAATTTTCTATTAACTGGTGTAAAACCACAAGGAAGCACTAATAACATGAGCAATCTAATTTCTGCAGTTTTGACGATAAACCAAGATGTTGAACCTGTGTTTTGATTCCAAGGGTAACAGCTGCTGAAGCATAATGAAGCTGATCATACAAAAATGAGATAAAGATTTTAATATCTGCATTGCAACTTTAATTACACCAAATCTTTTAACCAACCTAATGAAATAAGCATGGAAACAAGCTAATTAAAATAATGTCACTGTATTTCCATACTGCTCCATAAAGCAGTAGCAACAAATTAACTGAAGAAATCAGAATTTTAACCAGTCACAAGCACAGCATGACCAGCAAATGAAAACACACAGGGCAAACCTATGTTTAAATTGTAAGCAACCAACTTAGGAGTCAAAACCTCATTTGTAACATCATACACTGTACAAAGCAAATAAGTTAGACAGGAATAAAAATACAGCAAGCCATACGCCTATAGTGTTGTCTTTAAAAATAACAAGCAAGGCCAGCAGTGCAATTTGTTTGATGTCGAGCTTCTGCAGATCCAATATTTGTAAACGTTACTATAAATTTCTGAATTAAAATTTTTTGAGCTAGTTTTGATTTGTTTATCGATACTTATGTTGGGTCTTATCTAGAGTAAGCAGTCCATGTTTTTCATCACCTTATGCCTGCAGATGAGTTAATCTAGACGCAGACGGCTTACTCTAGACAGGACCCACTTATGTTCAACTGTGGGGTAGTTTTGCCAGAAACAATCTTGAAATGTTAGAACTGTAAAACTTTTTTGTTTCAACTTTTTAACAATATTTTTGGTCAACAAATTGAAGCTGTGACTTGGGCTTGGCTCATTGTCTCGGTTTAAAGCTTGATGAATATTAATTTTACTAAAGTATTGGTCCTATAAACTGTAACACTGCACCAACCAGTACCAATATTCTATCCAGCATCTGTACAATGAATCTTAATTTCATTAAGATGATGTTCTTTTATCTGCATTATCGATATTTATTTACTGGTAACGATATCTCAGACCCCATGGTTTGGTAAGTCTACCTACCGGTACTTCAAACAAGTCATGTCCAGTAACAGCCCCACACTTTTTCTGTCTACCAACCTTAACCTAACCTATGACCTTAACCAAACCTATAATCTGACCCTAACCAAATCTAGCGCTAACCGAAACCAATCCTAACTGAATTTAACCCTAACCAAATTTAATCTTAACAAAACCGAACCTGGGGGCTGGTACAAGACCTAACCCTTTTGAACCCGTACCGGTAAGGTATACAATACTGTTACCCCTAAACTAGACCTATTACAACTAAATTCCTGCTTGCTCATATTTTGCAGCTTGATCTCTCAGTCTTATAGCCTATCATTTTAAACTAGCTTATTTACCAGTATCATACACTGTAGATCTGTTGTACCATGGCACCTTATTGAATAGACTACCGTTACCGTATATGATCACTCAGCGCTTACCAGTTACTGCGTCGTCTTACCGCGTAGACCGCATAGGCATGC